>WAAD01032547.1:0-99662 GCA_013389945.1 Fregata magnificens | reverse complement strand
GGGCAGCTGGGAAGGCGAGGGAGGCCGGGCAGGAATTCGCCTGCTGCCCTGAGCAGGGACCTGTTTCCATTTCCCCCTGTCTCTTAGGTCCCCTCTTTCCGCTCGGTGGCAAGAGGGGAGAGGATCCTCTGCTGCTTGTGGAGCCTCCATCTGCTACCTTGGCCTCAGGGATGGTACGGTGCGGCTCCACCAATCCATCTCCCTCTCACACTCCCTGATGCTCCTTAACCTTTCCACCTCCTCCTTCAGCTCTGCCACCAGGCTGAGCAGATCATCCACCTGGTCACACCGAAGGCAGCCGTTGTCCCTGCTGCCCTCCAGTAGGAGTGACAGGCTCAGGCACTCCCTGCAGCCAGAGACCTGGACAGCTGCATGCTGGTGCAGGGGCTCCGTCTGGGTTGCCACATTCTTTCTGGCGATGGCTTTTGGGCGAGTGGAAACCATAGCTAGGTCCTCTCCTGGGAAGGCGATGACCACTAGCAGTTACCCTCAAGAGCCTTTAGAGCCAGGAGGGGGACTGCGCCCTGCCTGTGCAAACTGCCATGCAAACTGATGCGCCATGCCCTTCTGACGGGCCACGCCCTGTTCATCGTGCTCCTTGGGGGCTGCTCTTGTATGTGAGGGGGTTTGGGCACCGTCACTCTTGTCCCTGCCCATGCTGAGTCAGAGCTGCCACTCGTCAGGAGCCCGCTCTTTCCCGCTCTGGGGTGGTGCTGGGGAACCCTCTCTCTCCCTGCGCTTTTGCCTTCGCGATTTTGCTGCTTTAGGAAGGGTCTCCCGATGTGATCCTCCATATCTTGACCCATGAGCCTTTCGTTATGTTTTCTCTCCCCTGTCCAGCTGAGGAGGGGAGTGATAGAGCAGCTTTGGTGGGCACCTGGTGTCCAGCCAGTGTCAACCCACCACACTTGCCCTTTACTTCTGCTGAGTCACCTCAAGGCTGAAAATTGCACAGGTGCCTTGGGATGCCAAATTCCCATTCACCTTCATAGATGTCCAAGGCCTTTTGGATGTCTGAAGTAATTCTGACATCAGAGTATCTGACTAATGTAGTGGCACCCCCGCCACCCTTGGGGGTCCGCAACTGCAGCTGCTGCCTGCCTGCCTGCCTGCAGGGCTCTGTTCTCACTCCCCTTGCTCTTCGGCTGCCAGCCAGCTCTCCCTGCCTACTCCTCACAGCTCTTTTTGCTCAGCCATCACCATCTCCTAGCTCTCCTCAATCCTACAGTCTCATCTGCTAAACAATTGTGGTTACCTCTCTCTGAAGTTTCCTCTTCTACAAAAGATAAAAGATTGTGTTTCTTAATATCTAGCTTCACGCGCAGTTCAGAACATTTCTGAAAGTGGTGTCAAGCTCTGTTCTCTGGCAGGCAGGACCAGCCCTGATCCTACGGAGTCTAGTAGGAGTTTCTGGTTTAATCCACTGGATTTAGTGTCAGTTAGAGCAGAATTAGGCCATTTGATACTAAATTCTCAGGATGTACCTGAATAAAAATAGTACAAATACTGTGGAATTCAAGCTCTTCATCCACAATACATTCATCTTGAAGTGCACAGCTGCCATGCGTGTATTTATGTAACTGCTATCTGTAGAAATATTTAAGCATTCAGTTCAACTCTGGAAAAAATATTTAGAAAAGTTAAGG
Source organism: Fregata magnificens (assembly GCA_013389945.1). NCBI lineage: Eukaryota > Metazoa > Chordata > Aves > Suliformes > Fregatidae > Fregata > Fregata magnificens. The sequence continues at coordinate 98,016 of WAAD01032547.1, read as the reverse complement.
AAGGCTAAATGGTGAGAACAAGCAAGGGAAGATAGTCATTAGACATACGTGTCCTCAGAAGGCAGCAAACCGCTAACATTTTCATCTGAATCACTTAAGAAATATAGCATAGCTAGAAAATGTACAGAGAGGAACAAGGATGACCAGACATATGGAATAGAGGGCATCTAAGCAGACCATAACTTTTCAGCCTATAATTAGACAGCTTAAGGTGGCAGTGATAAGCATCTCTGTGAGATATACTATTCACTTCGCACAGTAAAAACACTTGAGGCAATCCATAAAAATCCTCAAACAGGAGGCTTAAAACAAAGACAATATGATTAATTTATAGAACCCATTTCCATAACCTGTTTTTGAAATCAATAATGTAAACAGGTTAAAAAATGAGATTGGATAAATTCATGAACAATTGAGACATCAGAAGCTTTTAAACACAGTATGATCTCCAGCCTGAGAGGACCAAACACAGCAGAAGCTGGACAAAGATCAGGGAGGAAGGTGGCAGCACTCCCTACAAACCCCCTCGCCTGTATTGTTGTTCTTCACCACCAACTACTGAGAGCTCTGGTCTCTCCCATTGCAGCAGCTGTCACACACTTGCCCTACCCTGTTCCCAATCTTGAAAGATAAAAATGCTGCAAATAACCTGGTCTATATATGCAGTAGGTTCTGAGGGCTGCAGGAACATCTCTGCTTCCCCACTCTGCCCCATTGATATAGCTATGCAGAACCTCCTTACGCCTACCTCCACTTTTTCCAGATTTCTGTTGCCTTCCTTTCTAAACTCATCTGTGACAAAGTCTTTAGTATCACATGGTGTTACAACAAAAGCACAGTCATATTAATCAGCAATATTTTTATTCCGTTGCATCTCTGGCAGGCTTCTGGCAGTACAGCAACAAACATCCCAGCAATAAATGAGCTTTTAAGTGCACCAGACTTTACTATTCAGCTGCTGGCATGTGGTCTCTGATCAAAACTTAACTTATACAACCCCTGTAGAGGCAGCACACCAAGTAGCAATAACAGCAACAACACTAATAAACTATGTAAGACACTGCTCTGACCTCAACTTAAGAACACAGGTCCACTATCTTCCTAACTATACCAAAATCTATTACTTCAGAGGCTCTTTTCCTAAGCTACACCAATACACTACTGAATTACAGTGAGGTAGGTAAGTAGGAGCACGATGCCCATTAAATCTCCATAAACAATTAACTTTCGCAGCTGAGCTCTACAACAAAACACCCTGCCTGCTGCCATGGGATGTTGCTTCACTTCATGTAGGTCATTGGTGAGGTAATAGACAGTTTTAACCAGCAACACCAGAAAAGTAGCAAAATCCCAGCACAACACATCCTTTGATAGGTCTTAATAAAAATATAGATCAAGTTTATAGCAGAAGAAATTGAAAAAAATCCAATTACCTCACTTTAATGTATTTTAAATGTTTTTAAATTATACAGAATTTTACTGCTAAAAATACTCCAACAAAACAAATTCAATGTAAAAAAATGCCTTAAACTTACCTCTTAGTTTACACTGATTTAATATATTTTTTCTTCTACTTTTCAACTTTCCTTGCATCTTGGGAATATAGTGGTTTTCTCCACCCGCTTCCTTCCTCTCACTTCCTCCCCCTCCAATCTGGCCTCCTTTCCTTCCTTGGAGGTTTTTAAGCTTTAATTTGAGAGTGTAAAGCTGAAAAATATTTGATACAATTTTTTTTTTTAATTAGAGAATTGAGCTCCTCACCACGGTTGAAGCATTTCTGGGAACAGCACCAAAAAGCTGGAAGCTACTGCACTGAGTAGCCACAGCATCTCTCTTAAAAATCATCACTCATTTATTTTTCCCAGACAACTAGTGTTTCAGCATTTTACTTACAGACATGACTGCAGTTTAGGAGACTAAGGCTAGAAATGAGTCCGAGTCTCTTTGTTCAGTTTTGGAACGTGAAAACTAGATTCCCAAATTCCAGCGTGGGCCCATCTCCAGCTGGAACAGGAAAAAGACTCACCAAGTGGGATTTGACAATGTATGAGCTGAGGCTCGAGTTAGTCACATTTTCAATGAGCTCAGAAGGGTATTGATGATTATATGTTCTAACTGGAGGAGGTAGTTGTCAGTCTGCCTGCAGCATGCATGTCACCACACCAGGGAAGGGGAAACATTTTAGAGCTTGTGTGGGATTGGGCTTGTTGAATGGAGCACTTGGGAAGTCTCCCCTAACAATATCCAAATTATAGGAGAGAAGAAAAAAAAAAAAAGAATAGGTTTGATCTAACACTTTAGTGACTCTGCAATGCGCATTCACACTGAGGGGTGTTGAAGAGACTCGGCATTTCCATATGCTAGTGAGCGGCAGCCTACAGCTTATTTTAGGTTTCCATTAATTGACACTAGGTTGTGCTTTACAGCCTCTAATAAACCTAATAAAGAACATTTTCCTGATATGATATCAAATTTGTGGTAATGCTAAATAAGTCATATTTTCTCTACATGCTTACAGATATTTCAGGCATATGGATTATAGTAGTCTTCCTCTCCATTCCTTGTTTGCTTGCTCATTACATTTCAGTCTTTCCTCTTAAATCAGTCTACTTAACAACTGATTTTTATTTGCTGTTGCTTGAACAACAGCAAATTGCTCCTACAATCCACCTATTTGTGTAAAACTCAGCAATGGCTTGTCTGTTTTTTTACACAATCTATCTACACATTTTTCCAAAGACAGTATTGCCCTTTTAGGTATTACACTGATCACAAACTGGACTTTACTCAACCAGAAAAAAAAAAATTTAGTGCAATTTAGTGTGTGTATTTCTGTATATTTAATATGTATTAGCTATATAAAATCAGTTCTGAAGTAATTTATCCCAGATGCATTAGCTTCTCTTTTTTCCCAATCTGAATATGATACATTGATAAGTCCTCTTGCTCATGTTTCTAATCTCTAAGTATCTTCTATTTTCTGTTTCCTGCTGTTTACATCATCTGCTGACTTCATTAACATGCTGTTCACTTGCTTTCTTTAATACTATTAATGAAACTGTTAAATAAGGCTGAAACAGAGACCGATCATTACAGTAGTACATCGGACAACCAGAATGTGTCATCAGCCAGGTTTTCTGCAGCAAGGCCTAAAAGCCTGTTTGTCAAAATCATTCCTTTTAATTGGTTTCAATAAGTTATTATTTGTAGAAGTGACTGATCTTTAATTGTGGCATTATCAGAAAGCTGTTTGGGAAACTTTGGCATAGAAAAGCTGACTGCTTATGTATGTGTTCTTGTTTAAACCAAACCTACAGGAAAGTTTGGATTTGCTTCAGAACAGGTTTTAAACTATTTACTTTAGTTCTCCTTTCTATTTACCTCTTCATACTCACTATTTCATACCATAGTTTACCCTTACAGATTTGAGATATTTGAATTATCTCCATGCAATTGATAAAACAATTAAGTTGCTTAGAGGCTGTGCAGAAGGGTACATCATGATAACAAACAAATAATATTAAATAGAAGATAATATTATTTATTTAAATAGACACACATAGTGTGAATATATATGAATGTACAACAGACACAAACAGTTCCAAATACATTTCCAGCATAACTAAAAGGGAAGCATGAGAGGGGTGTCTCTGTTAAACATCAAAACCAGATAAACACAGAGAAGGAAAAGACCTATTTTACCTAATAGTTACTGGTGACCTGCAAGCAGACTAATTGAGAATAAATTAGGCTAGAAAGGAGAAGGTATATAACAACCATCAGGAACATGACGCTTCAGATAAGTCTTCCAGTACATGTAGCCAAGGCAACAAAACTAATGTCTTTAACACAAAGCTGGCTTAGTTCACGGAAGGAGTTGTAGAGTGGTTGCTTGAAAAGGCAGTGTACCCAGCCCTGGTCTCAGACATGCCCATCCCTATCTTCCTTCCAGCTCTACAAGCTCAACAGTGAATATCAACAAATCTTAAACCCTAACTTTGTCTTTGAAATTACTGATTGTTCTCAAGCACATTTTCTTCACACTGAAAGTCTGAAATTAATACTGCTTAGTTTTGATGCCCCTAAATTGCCTCATGAAATCTAAAAAGAAGAAAATGAAATTATTATTCTTCATTACTAAGTAGACACTAGCAGCTAAAATTTTAAGTGTCAGAATTTTGTCCTCTAAAACATTCATTATCAGTAAATACACAAGGGGGAAAGCTTCACAAGCAAGGGCACTCCTGAAAACAATGGACTTTAGCATTGGCCAAGGTCTTTGCTGAAAAGCTCACTACTCCTGACATAGACCAGCTATGTTGAGGTCTGCTGCCTTCCCAGTGATATCAACACAGACCTGGGGAAAAAGGAAATAATCTAGACCACAAGAACACACCCTTGCTGTTTGTTCTCCTTTCAGTGCCAAAAAGCATGGAAATCTCTCATGGGTTAGAAAAGATCGAAAATATTTGAATCCAGGTCCCCAGTTCTACTTGGGATCTGTGGAGTGTCAGAGCAAAGGAAAACGAGGCATTTTTGTACTCATAACACTTTGGGTACATAGGTCATTTCATCCTGAGGTTTTCATCTCAGGAAACACTTCCAGACATGCAAAAAATTCAGCAGATCCCTTTTTATACATTAAAGACTAGCCTCGGTTAAAAAGAGTATCAAAAGATTTGTTCATGGATATGTATGAGATTTCTTGGAATGTAGTGTTCTTGGTACTACTTGGAGCATTCTCCTCTAAGTTTTTAACTCTTATCAGTGGAAGAAGGAGCTTTGGTGAAAGGACCTATTTAACCTTTAGAGTGTATTATTTACATAGACTACTCAAAGAAAACTAACAGGGCTGTTACTCTAGGTATGATCTCTTTCTATGGCTGAATAGTTCTTGGCCTCTTGAAAGCACACGATTCATTGTTTTCATCAGCCTATGATCATAATGATACAAAGAAAAATCACAGTAATTATAGAGCAGTCTTCATAAGAGCTATATTTAATAAGCTACGTTCATCTCTGTTCCAACTCCACTAGCTTCTGTCAAAAGCAAGGATATATTTAACCATTATGTGCGAGCTTGCATAGCTACAATTATTATCCTTGAGAAAGCAGTAATGCTCTGGTCCATTTAGAGGTTAAACCTTGCTTTCTGTCTGTTATCAAAAATACTGAACAGTTAAAATAAATTGAGAGTGCAATAAATGTTCATAGAGTTCAAACAAAGCATGCTTTCTGAAATCTCGTATAAAAAAGGCTTAATTGTATTTTTTGCTTTTCAGTTTGACAACAAAAAGGGTAACAAAAGGCAAACATATACATATATCTGTATGTATGCATGTATAAGCATATATACAAACATATTGGCTAGAAATACTAGTCACCAGTGTATCATCAAAACTCCTTGTTTTTCATTGGATTACTAGTTGCTGTAGCATTTAAGAACTACAATTCAACTTCAGAAGTCCATAAGAAGTTGAAAAAAAATGAAGACAGAAATACACTCTTTGTCTAGAGGAGACCACAATCAACGTATGAGACAATAGGAGGAGACAGACAGCTGTGTAGCACGAAGAAAAAATGAGAAAAAAGTTGCTCAGCATACATCTCAGCACATGAGTAATAAACTGAGCACTAGATGTAATCTGTTGCCATCACCAGGTGGTTTACGTAAACATTTCTCAGTTATGAGGCCTCTGCAAATGTTATTTTGAATTGTTACTGGAAATTTATTTCAATATAATATGAGCTAATAACAAAAAAGCTCAGGGCATCAGCATAGCCTGGTGCTATTTTACCTGTTGAATTTAACTGGGGAAAAATAATTCAGACTACCTTGCAGGAAGAAAAGGCTTGTTATTGACTTCAAGGGTCTCACTAACAGTAGCATACAACTTCCAGTCTGGCATCATTTAAGTTTCACTGATTCTTGATAATTAAAAATACTGCTTACTTCATAGTACATTTTTAATTTTTTTAAAAAAAGTAATTTACATAGTTTCTTTCTTATGCTCTTTGCAAACACATTGCATTCTGCCACACAACTGTTTACTTTCCACTGTCCTGAAGAGGAAGCCTTGCACACTCAGGGGAGGAAGAATATGGCTTGGAGAATTAGATCTACAGAACTATCATCCAATAATTCACCATTTGGGGTGGGATGGATAAGGGGGGAAACTTCACATAAAAGTTACGAGGGGGGCCAGCCAATGGGGCCAAACAATAACTCGGATAATATTAGGACAATAAAATTCAAAGATCCCAACAATCTGCTTTAAGGCCATGCCAGAACTCCACACGTCCTTCCTATTACTAAAAAGCATGAAGTATCATAAAATCCTCCCATCTCATCTACTGCATACAAGATATCCATCTTCCCACCCTGCCATCCAATACAGCTCAGAATTACGGTCTTATAAGCCTCAAGATAAAATGTGCTGTTCTCTAAAAAAAAACTTTGAAAGCGTACGCTGTGTTTATAGGCTGGCTCACAGTCACAGGGATCATATGTGTCTGTGCATGTATATGTGAGTGTATGAGACAAGACTACCAAACCTATTGATTTATTTCTAATTAAAAGAGAAGAAAGTGAAGCACTGGGAGAATTCTGAAGCAACCTTGTATTGTGATATGCAGAAGAATGCAAGCTGCAGCTCATTGGTGTCTCCATAGAAACAAGACATATTGGAGGGTGTAAGACATTGTCAGAGGACTAAAAAATTTCAGCTTCAGCAGAAAACAGAAAAGCACCTGAGGGATTTTTTTAACCAGGAAAACAAAATTAATTATTCATTTCCCATATAGGAAGCATCTGTTTTTTAGATGAGTTACTTAACATACGTCAGGGTTAATCTATGGACTGGCTAATCCTATGATTTTCTAATCCACAAAATCTGTAGAAAATGCATGGTTACACTTCTAAGTATAACACCAAAGAGGAATATAAGTATGCTCTCAATGAATAATTGAAAGCTCTATTCAATGTGCTGTTAATTCTTGGTACCATTTTCACACTTGCTTGAGACACAGTGCTTATGCATTCATATGAATATTGGCCCATATGCAGAACCCTGTCTTGGCCTGTGCAAAAGGTGTCCCCAGGAAAATTAAAGGCAGTGGGGAGACGTTGCTTCAATAAGACGCCTCTAAACTGGCTCAGCATCCTTCCAACTTCAAATGAACAGACACTCACAGCATGCAGCTGCAGCGACTATTTTTAAGAAGTTGAACCCACACACAGGATGGATTAAAAAAGGCTCATCTCCTTATGCCAGACCTGAAGCTATAGGCAGAGGGTTTTTTCATATGTGACCAAGAGAGCTGTGCCAGCTGGTAGCTTCACAAGCTGGGTTGCTGGTCCCTGATATTCTGCCCAGACCTGGCTACTGCAGCTGCAAGAACAGTCTGCCAGCTGAACCGACCTCAGCACCCTCAGCTCCTCTCCTTAAGATATTCCTTATCCGTGGAGCTCCCCAGTGCTGGAGACAACTCTATCTCCTTTTCTACCAAAACAAAAATGCTGGGGAAATTATCAGTTAGCAGTTTCCCTATCAAGTCAAGTCGCTTCTTCTCCCTTTCCACAAAACAGCAGAAAGACTGTCACGCTGCCTCCATTGCCTGAGGTACAGATGAGGTATATACATTCCTGCTTGTGCTATGCAAGCGAACTGAAGTTGATATAACTGCTGTTAACTTTTGGCTGGAGGTCACCGCAGTTTTAGGAGCCTCTCTGAGGTCTGCATTTAGAGAGTGCATGTCAGACACCAAAAGAGAAAAGGTCCTTCAGAATAATCAAGCCTTTTCCTGGCATTGAGTGCCACGATGCTGTGGCGGTGTCTAACCCTTCCACAGCAACTAGCCACTTTAAGGCTGCTTAGTCAGGAAGATGAGGATTAAGGAAATGGATGAAAACTATGAGACTTCCCAGCTGCAAACAAGAATTAAGGGCTCTAAAAAGATGTATCCGTGAGTGGGAAGGAAAGAAAAGGTTTAAGTTAAAGTAAAAAGAGTTATTTTGGGGCTTTTTGGTGTGCATGTCACACATAACCACGTTCTGTACAGAGCACCCATGTTAGTAAAAATATTCAGAAAACATACTGGAGACTAAGTATTATGCATCTTTTTTATCAGTTCTGATCTTCATAATAAATATCCAGGCATTAGAGCTCTGTCAGAGGATGCAGACTCTAGCTCTCTACAGACTTGCGTCAGTATACATCTAAGAACAGAGACAATCCTTTAATTAATAAAGCATGGCATCTTCCAGTCAATTGCCAAAATTGATACAAAACACAAAAATGGGAGTAAGAGTGGCTATGGCTCATTTGTGTTCAGCTGTGCTTTAAAAAGACAGGCATTTGTGAAAAGACAGGAATTCAGAGAAGTGTGAATGGATAGACACTTATTTACACTACAGGTTCTCCAATCTGTACACCAGAGCTGAAGGCAGTGAAGTTGCTTACAGTCACTTATCTTTCACAGACAGGATCACAAATACACTGCTGCCTGCACTGGGTCTCCAGAAAAAGTTAAAATTCATGAGTAAGCACACAAAAGGAAAATACTTTAAAAGAGATGCAGAAGATTATGAGAAATAGTTAACACTGCTAATTTTTTCTAAGGAGAGTAAGAAATAAAAAAACCTGGGATTTATTTTTGCTGTTATGAGGACTAATGCAATGGCCCTGTAATTGGCTTCTGGGTTTTGGATAATCACTGATATCATCTTATACCTTTGCTTATATGTGCCATTCTTGCCCACATGATCGGTCTTATTGATGTTAAGGCCCTTTCTCATGCAAGTAAAATTTACTCAAGGAATAAAAAGTACCAACAAAAGCATGTTTTTCTGAAGGACATAATTCTAGGCTGCTTCTTTAGGGAATCTCTTAAACTCTTCTTTGTTACATCTAAAGGAAAAGACAAAAGACCTGCATGATCTCTATTCTAGCTTCACATCTTTCACTGTGATCACAACTTTATGCCTCCTGATTACTTATAGGCACTGATGTAAATTAGGAAAGGCTATAATAATTTGAAGTCTCTTTTCCCCTTTCCTGTACCCCTTACCCATTTCCCAAACAAGGCAATGAGAAAGGGAAATGATTAACATTTTTCACTAGTCATGCTACTTATTAATAAAAGTCAGACTGAAGGGGCACTAAGAAATAACACTTGGAAAGAAAGAGTGCACCACAATACCTGATACACAGTTGCTGATGTGCACACCATGATCATATATATTACTGCACTTCCAGATTAAATTAGATGGAATGGTGTTGACAGATCTCAGGAGAAAATTAGCTATAGCTTACCCAATAAAGTCTTTATTATCCGTGAAGCATGCTTGACACTTATTTTTACTAAGTATGATACTTTATAGGAGGCTATGCAAACACTCTGACTAAATGCTTTGTTCTACCACAGTTTATAGGTGCATTCTTTGATATTAGATCTATTGCATCAAAAGCACATACCTGCACCGTGCAGTGATGGAACCTCAGCATGATTTTGACGTTAGTAATACACATTGAGTTCCCAGTAACGACTTAATGTGTCACGCTTACATGCATGTATGAAGATGACTTGCACCCTGGACAAACCAGAAAAGACCCTTCCATACACTCTCACTAGCTCAGCTAAAAGGCAAATCTATCCCCAGACCTAGATGGTTCAGGTCTATGTAGCAAACATCAGTGATCCTAACAAGTTGTTTGATCCCAGGGCTATGTTAGACATATTGCAGAGGGATCACAGCTGAATTTTCCTAATCTCAGTTCTAGCAACAGTGAGATCAAAGGTCTCTGCTGGATCTTCTGTCCCTGCAGATGCACATAGACCCAAATTTTCCAGAGATTCAAATTATCTGCGTAGCCACAGCTGTCTGAGTCAGCACAGGGTATATGAATTTTTAGCACAATTACTGGAGAAAACACATTGGGCATGCTGGCTGTCATAGAATTTTGTCACACAGAGTTATCAGATGTGGGGAAAAAATCGTGAATAACTTTTATGAAAGACTGAAGACTACTGCAGTGTGTCCATCATTCAGGTCAGTGGTTATGGCTGTAGTGTGCGACTGGTGAATAATGGGTTTAATTTCATGCTTTGCCAAAGGCTTCTTAAGGGACATGAGGGAAGTTACAGAGCCTCTGTTTAATTCTTAAAATAAAGATAATGATCTTTCCTCAGTTCAGAGGTGTGCTCAGATGAAGACTGAGGCAGGCTGCCCTAGTGTGCAACAGGTTCACATTAGTTTGTTCCTATACACACATATACGTATGTGTACACAGATTCTCAGCAATGGACCAATTTCAAGGACCTCACACAGTGAGTTTAGATAAACATCCCAAGTTCACATGCTTTCCCAAAATTTGCAGGCACCACATCTTACTTAGAAGGAGAGATGATTTTGTATATATAAACTTCTTTACAATATACTTCTTAAATCCATCCAGGACAACCTAGTGCAATATTCTTCCTTTAGTTATTTTACCACTTTGGCATATAACATACTGATTGTGAGCATATTTAAGTGAGTTTGTTTGGGTTTTTGCATTTTGTATATTTAATGAAAGCTGCTTTGAACAAGTTTACTACTTTCCTTAATTAAAATAAAATAAAGCAGAAAAGGGACACATTAATTTTCCTGCCAGAGTTGCATTTAGCCCTAAGCACTTTGAGCAAGGCACAGCGATGCACAATATGTTGCATAGTAATTCTGCCTGAGTAAAGCTTCTGATATTAAAGAATAACCATGCATCCAAGAGACAGTCAGCCTCAGACACCGACAGATTGACACAGCATGGTGCAACATTTTTGTCCAGAATCTGGAAATGCCTGCTTGTGAAACTTTGGCAAGAGAAAGTCTGCACCATGTGCATCTCCTTGTAAGTTTAATTGTCTGTATACAAGCTATTAGTCTACCTTCAGGAGTTACTTTTCTTAACATTTTTCTCCTCCTTTTGCAGCATTCTGGCTAAATGAATATGATTAAGTCAAATAAATGAAAGGTAATCCATGGTAATTTGAGGCTTTTGACCAAGCCTGAAGCCAGAGCTGATGAATAAGATTAATAAATAAATAAATAAATAAGTGTGTGGCTCTAAATCAGTACTGCTATTCCCAGGCTAAATTGCTCAAGGCAGAGGTTACTTTACTGTGGACCACAGCTCTCCAAAGCCAACGTGTGGATCTCCTGAACCACTGCGGTATGGTGCAGACCTCCTTCTCTTGTATTCCTCATTATTATCTCTACACTGTAGTAAATAATGGAGCTATGCTTGGTGAAAAGGGATATAAAAAACCCCATCTAATAAAAAGTTGCACTAAGAAACAGTGGTCAATCCCATTGAAACTGCCTGACAGATCTGCGGTAAAATCAGAGATTTCTTAGAAGAATTTGTATGCTGATTACCTAGTTAGTACCGATAGTCAAAAGAATGCTATATAGATAAATTAAGACAGCCACAAAGAAAAGGCATTAACTGAAAACAGGCACAATACATTTCACGTCTCCACCGTGCATTTCAGTGCCACAGCACAATGAATCACCGTGAATAACATGGTGACGGCTTCTTAGAAGGCATATCTATCTCTCTGCTAAAAAGGATGAGCACACCGTATTATGTCCTGTGTAAGTCTATTCGGATAATTTAACTGTATTACAAACTGTACAGACAGTATATCACATACTTACATACATATATCCCATCACATACTTCACATACATACGTATCACTTGCATGTGTTGTTTACATTATTGTCATCAGGATAGTCCCAAGATATCGCAATCACACTTTTTCTTGGTGTCTAACTTTCTTTTGGAATTATACAGTTTTCTTGGGCATTTGCTTTGGGCTTGGTTTCATAGAAATCATAGTTTAAATAGGCACAATGTTCATTCTCATGTATCTGTAGGCTACACAAGGCTATATGTAGGCTTCTGTGGACTTACGCAGGTGTCACTGCCAGCAGAAATCTGAAGAAGATGCAACTGCATAGTTCTGCCATTGCTGTGGGACCTCTCTGAAGACGTGAACCATTTTGTTGTCTATATGTGGGCTTCTGCAGTACGGGAAGGAACTCAGCATTGCTACCAAGTTGCAGTCAAAGTGATCTGGAAGACAATCTACACCAATACCTTGCAGAGCAACTCACATCTGAGGACCTGGTCAAACTTCCACATGCGAAGGAGGAGATGTGCTGCCTGGTGCTCCCTTCAAGGGAAGCTCTTGGAGGACAAGATGCTGTGCAGTGCTCTGAAAGCAATTGGACTAGCTGCCTGCCGGTGAGGCATTTCTCCTCAATCTGGAAGATGTTCCCTGTGAGCAGCCGGGTCTGGTCCCCTCTCTAGCACTAAGGAAAGACTCTCATCCCCTCTTTGTGGGCTGAGGTGAGGACACAGAGCCACACAGGCTGCTCTGATGCCCATTTGCTCCGATTTCTACCGTGTTGGATGCCATATAACCTCTCATCGTCTGGACCATATCAAAGATGGCCAAAAAAAGGCATGAATCTTACTGCTTCTACAACTATATTTTTCCTCATATTGAAATGTTTTGGAAATAGTTGATCCATACTGTCAAACTTGAGGATTTTTCTCTAAAAAAACTACAGGAGAATAACACTTAAAATAGCATTTTTATGAACTGAAACACTATGAAAATTATCAAAATATAGCTATTTTGGAATACTTCACTAAAAACTGGGTTTCCCCACCTGGAAATTTTCTGTGACACTTTTAAAAATCAGTGCAACAAAATCTCCAAAGACATCAGAATGAAATAGATTAGGTTTTAAACAGAAGAAATTCAGGACAACTTTGAAATTTCAGATTAGGTGTTCATTTTTCATCCAGGTCTGCCCTACACGCTTTCCCTCTCATGAGAAAAAGGCAGGATGCAACTGCAGAAAAAGCTTACATTACTGAATTTTCTATTTGCTTTGCCTACACTTCATTACCTACACACCACCCATATTACCCAAGGCTCTTTAAATTGCTGCTCCATACTGTGATAACCAGATATATTAAGAAATTTTTATTTTAAACATTTTTAAACAAAAAAGCACTGTACCGGGTGCCGGTGCCCAGGCGCTGGCGGGGGTGGCTGCAGGGCGGCCTCTGTGAGGAGAGGCCGGGGCCGCCCCGGGCCGGACACAGCCGGTTCCAGCCGGCTCCAACCGCCCCACCGCAGGGCACGGCTGAGCCCCGCAGCCACGATGGGGGGGCCTCGGGGGAAACATATGTAAGAAAGGGCAAACCTTGGCAACAGCAGTGAGGAAAAAAAAGTGTGAGAAGCAGCCCTGCAGACACCGAGGTGAGAGCAGAAGGAGGGGGAGGAGGTGCTCCAGGCACCAGAGCAGAGATTCCCCTGCAGCCTGTGGAGAGGACCATGGTGGAGCAGATATCCACACTGCAGCCTGTGGAGACCCCACACAGAAGGAAGTTTATCCTGAAGGACGGCAGCCTGTGGAAGGACCCACGCAGGCAGGGGAGACGTGTGAGGAGGAAAGAGTGGCAGAGAGGAGATGCCACGGACTGACCACAAGCCCCATTCCCCATCCCTCGGCACCACCTGGGGTGGGGGAGGCAGAGGACTCGGGTATGAAGGAGTGAAGCTGAGCCTGGAAAGGTGGAGGATGCCAGGGGAAACGTGTTGTGTTCATTTGTCTTTGTTCCTCACTGTCCAAACCTATTTTTAATTGGCAATAAATTAAATTAATTTTCCCCAAGTTGAGTCTGTTTTGCCCATGATGGCAACTGGTAAGTGATGTCCCTGTCTTTATCTTGTCCACAAGCTTCTTCACCTTATTTTCCACCCCATCCTGCTGAGGAAGGGGAGTGAGAGAGCGGCTGGGTGGGTGTCTGGCAGCTGGCCAAGGTCAACCCACCACAAGCACTGAAATTAGAAATACATTTTTCTAGAAATTAAGTACAGCATCACATCAGATATTTTGTTAATTAAATAAAAAGCACTGCTTTAAGTCATCAATACAAAAATACATCACAATTGTAGAGGTTTGTAATTGTAGCTAAGAATTACAGAAGAGGTTAACAGATGAATGTTTGTCTTTTATAACAACAGTATTTCGTAACATTGTTAAATAGCTCGGTCGAAAATACACTGCTCCTTGTTATTTCTGCAGACTGAAAACAGTGAAAGCCTTCCCCTCCTTGAGGTTATCATCTAGCAAGCTTTTGATAGCAGCGTGGGGAAATGGATTCCAACATTCTGCCTAGACAACTAATTTTGGTATTGGAAGAGGAACGTTTAACCCCTGTAGTACATCAGTGGCAAGTGAAAGAAGAACACCATGAGCAGAGTAGGTGAGGAATGGGCCATTTTGTGCGAATAAGCAGTCTAGTCCAAGCTAACACATAGGGAAATCAAATCAACTCTCCAGACTAAGCCTTAGTTACAGCGATGTAAACTTGGAATAATTTAAACTAATGCCATAGTGATTCAAAAGATAATCTGCTTCATATAAATGCTAAATCATTAACCCTTCCACCAAACCAGATTTCAGGTTTTACAAGAAGATGATATATAAACATGTTCTTATTAATCTACATGAATCAACGTTGTCTTCCTGAAAATAAGGATCTTTCAGCTCTCAATTCAGATTTATGCTTACTTCTTGGGCAAAGAGCTTACTTTTGTTTCCTCTCTCAACAGCATATGCTACTCATATCTTAGTACCACAATACATCTGTCCAATATCTTTTATTCTTGCAATATACTAAGCTCTTTTCTTCATTTAATGTTGTCATTACCAGTGCAACACCACTTTTTGTTTTATTCTTGTTTTAATAGAGAGAAAAGAAAGCTATAAAAAAGTCTCCAGAAAAAGTCTCCAGCTGATGCAAGATTGTTATAATTCTGATTTGTCCAGGTCCCTTTTGATGCCTAAAATGTGTGAGGAAAACCAAGTGAGTTTTAGAGCATGTGTTTTAAAACTTTCCATGAGCATTCTCATTAATATTATGTCTAACCTGTTTTTGAATGTATGAAGAACAGCTAACATTCTCCTGGCTTCTTAGTTTAGCCCTAACCCCATGTATATAATTTTTAAGAGATGCTTTTCACAAGTCAGTAAGGGCCAAGGCTGTAGCTTTAGGCAGCAAAGTGTTGAGCAGAAAGAACCACGTTTATGTCTTCTAGATGGACATGAGGGTACTCTTACATCAGATTTTGCCTACTAGTAAATACCCCAATGATTTGATTGAGAGGATCTACCTTTTGCTAAAAAGCAAATAAAAATCACACAAACATCATTTTGAAACCAACCTATAGAATACTCAGTCAGATGTCTGAATCTATTGATTTTGTAGGTTTAGGGAAGGTTTGGTAGATCCCTACTTCCCTTTACTTGGGCACATCTTTATTTTATTCCTCTCATATTCTATACAACTTCTCCATAACAGTGTCCTTCATTTGAAGAGAACAGCTGCTGGCACGGCAATCACAGTGTCCCCTTCTGTGTCAGAAACAGTAGCTAGGAATCCTGTTCTCAATTGTTATTTTTCTGTTCATGACACATCACAACCGCATGAATAAGACCACTTAAATTTAAGCATGAAAACATTAATTTAAAATGTTTTGTTTGGAGGAATCTCTATTATTCGATATCCAATACTGTTTTCATCTGTTCACAGATTTCAATGTCTCTGAAAAAATTTCAAGCACATCAGCTTTGTCTGAATTCCCTTGGAGCAGGGGCGCAGGTGCCATACCCACGTGACCAGGAGCTATGCAGTCCCCCAGCCTGCAATTCCATGGAAATCTCATCTTTTCATAACCAACTAACTACCCCAAATTGGATTCTTAATGGCACACTACCTGGAAATTCAAGTGCAGCCTCTTTTATTTTCAAAGTAACCCATTTGAAGACAGACAATTAAACTTACTTGTTACAACCACTTCACATGAGTGAAAATTCCCAAAAGCAAAAAATATATTCTTCCACCCTTGGGGTATAGGGGAAGAATGTTCATATTGTATTCAGAAAACTGGCAGTGCTAAAGAAAAAAATGATAATGGTTGATCTCTCGATATCTAACTGCTAATAGAATTTGGAACAGAAATCAGTAAAATAGAAATTGTGCCATTAAATTAATATTATAGCGATACTCTTTTGAAATACAATTTTAAATATCTGAGTTGATTTCCAGGTCTCTGTGCTACTTGTGAATATGATTTCTCCTCTTTCTTTCTCATGCACAATGCAGTAGGGCACACATGGCGCCTTTCAGGCTAGCTGGTTTTCCTCAGTGCTTAGAAACTAAAATACAAGTAAGCGTAGAACTGTTAAAGAGTTGCACTTCCAAGTACTTCTTTACGATAGTCTTAAACCAAATCTCACCAGTGGCAGTGTCTTCCATGTATTTTCAATTTCAAAACCTTAATTTTTGGAAGCTAATGCAAATCTGCATTCTTTATTAGGTCTTTAAGTCTGCCCTTGCTTGACTACTGCTATAATTTTAGGTTTTAAATCTAAAGAAATGGAAAAGATGGTTGAAGAAGAGATCTGAAAGTGAGCACATTAGTGGCCAGGTTCCCTAGGTGCCTTCACTGATTTTTGCATGCAGTCTCTTTCACTGGACTTCTTCAGAGTCCCAGCAAACTGACAGAAGAGAATCAACGGAAATGTCAGCCCTTCTGTGAGGATAATTTCCCCTTCCTCAGCATAGACAGAAACATTTATGGACACCATCAGATGTAATTTTTATCAATTTATGTCGGTAGTGCTTCCCAAATATATCAAGTGGGCAACTCCTGCACGTTTATCTCAAAGAAGACAGCCTTCTGCTACCTGGTAAAGTATTATCATCCCTACTTTACAGAGGAATGACTTGTAAAGAAACTGTGTGATTTGTTAACAACCAAAAATGTTTTCAGCACAGTCACATCTCCACCCTCCACCACGGTGCCTGACAAACTCATCCTGCTCTTCTTTTATCAGGAATAATGTATACATACCAGAATTTTTTCCCCAAATATCCAAGTAATAATTCATCATTCTATTATTTGCTGTTCATGGCATGAGCATATAAGTGAAATAAAAATACCTGAATCAGAGGGATTAATCTGGTAAAAAGCCAGCACAACTGTTTTGTTACTTTTCTGAAAAATCACGTATTGGTCCCACAGGGGCCTGGCTTGCGAAGATCAGAATAAACAGTGTCATTGCATGAAACAGTGAAGACTGAAGTATTTATGAACTGGTTAAACTGCAGCCCTGCATGACAGTTTGGAGGAGACTGTTAGTTATTCATGTATAAATTAAGAGTGGAAATTCTAAATTTATTTATCAACAGTCTTATTCAGTTCAGAATCCCATCACTATACAATGATTACTTGTCCAAAATTCACCTTTTACTGATTTGGTTATTTAAAATGTAAATGGTTACTGAGGGGGCTTATCTGAGAATTGTGTGCCCACATTTAAAAGAGTTAGGACCAGAATTCGAGTCCATCGCTAGAGCTCCGGTGTCAGGCTTGGACACACTTTGCTGATTGCACTGTGTGTGCGGCCACAGAGCGGGGCAATGAGCTGAGTGAGGGAAGGCACCAGGCAGTTTTTAGCATCCTCCCCGGCTTTTGTGGTCCATGCTATCTGGCAGTATCTCGGAGGAGGCACACAGTGCTCTTTCTGCCTCTCTAACTGAAGGGGTGTGTGTGTGTGCATACGAACAAGGGCCTGCTTCTGCTCACACACAACAGCATTCCTGTGTGAGACCAGGTACAGGAGACATGAGATCCTAGGAGAACAAGAGAAATCAGAAGTGAATCTCAAGATTACATTATAATAAATATATATCTGTTCTTGCTTACTGAAGCACAGACGTAGCCATAAACCCCTGTGCTCAGATCAGACACTGAGGGGTTTAATACAAAGCAGTTAGTGTCTAGACAGCTTTGTCCTATCTAGGAATCATTAGAATGACAAGGAGCAGGCACTCACCGCACAACAGGCACATGAGGGATCCATCAAAGTAGTCCTACAACTAGCTTCAAGGGAGACCAAACAAAAAGGCTGAGGTGACATGCACAGTCCCAGGAAAGGGAGTTTCCCATGTTAGAAAGCATTTCCCTTTTTCCACAGGGCCTTATCCCAGAGCCCACTAAAATGAGGGGAAGCTCATACTCATTTTCATCTAGAGTGCACCCAAACTGTTACTACTACTGCTTTCTTTATAAGGCAACGCTGCATTATATGACACAATGCTAATATTGACATAAGTATAGTAAGGACCATGCAAATTGTCTTCCATGAAGCTCCATGAAGGTCTGAACTGCACCGAAATCTGTAGGATTTTAGAGCATAGCCATGGAACTGCCTTCCCATGGAGCCCGTGCACGTAACCTGAGGAACACCCAGAAGACTGCACAATGCTATTACATACTATTGCTGAAAAGTGCCCTATGTCATCCAACTTCTCTACCACATATTACATAAAAAAAAAAAAAAATTATATCTAAGTAGGTTTGCTGGTATTGTTAGCTCACCATCCCCAATTTGGATTTTATCTGTTTCATCACCCTGCTGAATCCATTTTGACAGCTGCAGTGTGAGTGCTAAGGACAGGCATTCACCTTTGCTTCCTGCTATAAAAACAAGGTCTTACTCAGACAGTGCTTAGTTCCATGAAGTCCTCATCCTTCATTTGCTTTATAGGTGCTGCTAGAATGGAAATTATACTGATAACCAAGCCATCCTGTTCTGCAGTAATATTGAAGAGAAACACTGTATCAAAATTGGTTGCAAAAATCTTGCAGATACTTCTCCCCTCACAAGACATTAATAATTCGATCTATTTTAGGAATCCAACATTTAGATCAGGTAAACTTATCAAGCTTGTTAATATTTCTTTGGCTGTAGATCTGCTTTAAGAGGCTCTTACTGGAAGTTAGTCATGCTGCTACTTCCAGGTTTTATATCAACCTCAAAAGCCCCAAGTAGTCCTAATCAACAAGGTATCTGGTGTGCTTTAAAATGGAACTGTGAAAGGTACATTCAAAGAAAATGGAACTATCCACACGCACAAAAAAAGAAAAGAATAATAAAAAAAAAAGGCCAGTTTAGCTTGTCTGTGTGTTTTTGAAAAAGCCAGCCTCATCAAAGCTGTGGTTTGGAGTGTGGCCACAGAAAGAGCCAAGTCAGCACAACTGGGCACACTTCAGGCAGGGAGTGGGTAAGAACAAGTGTCTGTGGGCAGGATGTGAACCTCTTCAGATGGCTCTACTAAAGGAATAATGAAATGGTGCCACAACTTCAGTTAAAATATGGGGGAGATAAATGCTTAGAAGGCAGTTCATAGCAATAGTGCAGATTAATTGTCTAATTGTAAGGTATAATTTAAGCTTTTACTAAGTCTATCAAGAGGTATACAGACTACATATTTATGAGAAAAATACCACTGACTCCATATAATCAATAAAATCGAGAGTCCCTATGAGATTCAGCTACTTAGCCTGCCAATTTTTATGACATTACAGTATTATTCCTCTTGGTTTAAGATGTTTTCTCCTTTCAGCTGCTGCTAAGCCTGCACAAATGGGAAGAAGCCAAATGGTTGCACTGAGGAAACAGTGAGGCTGAATAGATGCAAAATGCTGTCAAACACACCGAGTGAACAGAAAAAAATATGCCTTCAATTTCTTTTAGTTCTTGTCTATTACTTCTACCAGCAGTTGGACAGGGGGAAAGAAAATAAATCAGATGCGAGAATGATTGTCTCAATGGCAATACCCCACTTAAAGACCTATTGATAAAATTTTTAGGACTAAAAATGCATGAAGAAAACTGGGATTAAAAGATCACCTCTGGAGAAATGTACAGAATAGTCCCCAAATTCTGCACCCTCTCCTAGCCATGCAGCTGATGTGAACGGTGAGGGATGTGAGGCTTAGGGGTGTTTAACCCAGGACTCATCTCTAACAGGAGACCGTCAGGACAAAGAAGGGCTTTCTAAGAACAATCATCTCCCATGAAAAACCTCATTCCCTCAAAAAGAAGAACACCTGAACCAGGCCCACACCTCAAAGCAATGTCGAGCTCACTGCCCCCTCCAGCCCTGCAGCAAAATTTCTATAGGAGATGAACTACCTCCGTTCAGGTTTCCTTGTCATCATCATGTTGGGGAGAAGCCACAGCAAGGGAGTTACCGTGGCTGTGTGCTGATTTAACATTGATCACAAACACCTGTTTTCCTTTTTGATCCTCTGCATTCAAAGCACAGGACTCCACCGGGGTCCTGGCAGCAGGTGCGCGGTGCTACAGATAGGCACGCTGTTCCCCGGCTGTGCAGCCTGAGGAGCACTGTACGCTGGCTCCCCTAAGCCACACGCTCACCAGCTATGCCATCGTCTGCACTGTGTCACAGGAATATTTATCTTGACGTGCCTGGCCTGCCCGTGCCCCTCCTCTCTCCGTGGGTAAAGCACACGAGGTCTGGAAGAGCTCTTCCTCTTTGTGAACTGCTGTAAGATTTTCTGCCCACAGGAACAGTACCTGGATCTGACAAGTGAAAAAGCAGTCTGATATTTTCTGGCCTTTATTATTAAATGGTGCGTTGCCCTTATCATGATCCCAGTTAAGCCAGTAAGTGTTTTGCCATCAGCTTCAGCAGAAGTGTGTTCAAGCCCTAGATACCAAGGATTTGATGATGGCAGGTCATCTAGAAAATGAACTGAAATTTATAAAGGATGTTGTTGATCTTGCATCAGAGACAGATAGAGCGGTAAGAACTGGAAGGACAGACAACACATGACTGTTTTCACAACACATTACTATACAGATCAGCTAAAACTTGAACCTGGTAACAAAGAATGTCTTTCTCAGAAATTGCATGGAAATGCATGATCCTTAAGTAATTTTCCGCTTTGGATCTCTTTCTCACTTTCTTTTGATGAGCAACGGTCACCTTTACATCTTTGACTTTGATACTGCAAGTAATAATTATTGCTACCACAAACACTGCAGTGACATTTATTAATTGCACACAGTTTCTCTTAAGATGTTAATGGTGACTATGATGCAGTTTCACTTTCCTTCAGTAAAAGAAATCTATGAACTACTATGTGGTTTTCTCTATATATCACTAAATGCTCTACTGTGCAGGTTGTCTGACAGTAACAGACTTGTTACCCTATTTGTACCTTGGTAATGTACTGCTAAGAGGAATTAATAGCTTGCTAAGCAGAACTACTTTGCTGCTTTCTGTATGCTTTGTTGGCATTCACACCGTCCTGTATGATTTTCAGGCTTTAATATCAATTTTGCAAGTGCATCTATCAAAGACAATTAAATTATATGACAGATATAATTTGTATTGGACCAATCCATGCAAATATTTCATTGTTGCAGGTATGAATGTTTTATATTACACAATGAGAAACGAAAAGCAATTCAATTTGATT
Organism: Fregata magnificens; assembly: GCA_013389945.1. NCBI lineage: Eukaryota > Metazoa > Chordata > Aves > Suliformes > Fregatidae > Fregata > Fregata magnificens. The sequence goes on along the minus strand of WAAD01032547.1, from coordinate 76,591 downwards.
TAGCCATGGGGTCTCCAGTCAAGGATGTGTGATTTCGTACATTCTCCAGCCCTTTGCACTGACCGTGAGCAGAATTTTTGAAGTATATATAAAAAGAAAAAATGTATTACCTGTGGTATTCAAAGAAAATGAAGCTGGCACTCACAGACCCTGTGCTATACTGAACTCTTATCAGCAAACAGAACTTCCTTTTAAAATGAGTGTAAAAAGCCAGCTAATTTTCCTGACTACTCTAGAATAATTTATTAGGATTTTATTTATGATAGCAACTAGGAAACATCAAAATGTGGATCCCATATTCTTTCCTTTGTGCGCACACTTAGCTCCCTTTATATTCACATCAGAGACATCTATCTGGTCTCATTTGTACTACACTCGTGAAACTTGAATGTACAGAAGACCAGTTATTCGTGATTTTCCCTGAGGTACTCCAGCTCAAATTCAAGCTTTTCTCCTCAAAAATAGAACCAAATTATTAACTATATAAACTTATTGCAATGACAAAGCCAAGAGCATAAAATTAAGTATCTAAGAACAAAAATTCCAAGCATATAGGTCAAAAAGTTTTCAGAAAAATATGGCTGAGATTTCTAACATATTGGCAATAATAGAATGCAACAAATAATAAGGAAAATTTATGGACCATAACTACTATGACGTAATCTATGTTACAGAGCTGTATGACTCCTGGTTATATAATTTAAAAACTTATTAGATAAAGCAAAAGTGGAACATTGTATGCTCTGTGCTGTGGTCATTCCTCCTTCTCTATATTTGTTAAATTCATTTAAGAACTGTATATACTGTTTTAAACATAATGGATGGAATGCTTTTATTTATATGCCCTTCAGGATGCTTATTACTCCAATTATGTTGATTATCTTTCCTATTAATTTTAAATTATTTTATTGTTTTTGAAAAGCTGCTGCCAAATCTGCTTTCCTTTACTGGGGAATTATAAGAGAGATGCAAACCCAGTAGAAAATTATTAATGCAATTTTTTTGAAAATAAATTTTTCAAATAGTAGGTGGACTACAAAAAGCAGTGACTACACAATCATTTATTTATGTTTATTCTCTAAAAGATACACCCTGCAAACCACTCGATATTTGAAATTTGATCAGCTAAGCTACATAACAGTTGTATGCCTGAATTACAGAGCATGTAATTCGGCCTCTACATTCAGTATATGCCACTTTCCTTCAGCTTTTGCTTAACATGCATAAATAAAATGAAATCTGTGGAAACGTCTTCATTTTTCTAGACCACTTTAAGAGGCATTTACAGTGAAATAACTTCCATAAAACTTATTAAGCAGATCTAATTATGTAATTATTAGAACAAAATAGCCTTTATTCTTTGGGTTTTTTGCAAAAGCAAAGGATAATGTCAGGCAGAATGCTGCTGTTTAATATGACCATGTGCTGAAGTACCTTCACCTACCTTCTAGTATTTTATAATAGCATGTTTCATTCAAAAACGGATGCCAGTAGTCACCAACTTTGCTAAACACACAGATTTTAAGCACCTAGTAAATATTGTTTAACTGTTTTCACATTTCAGAAGATGCATTTTAAAGTGTACTGCACTGGGCACTACATGATCATGTTGATCACTTGTTGCTAAATAAAAAGGATGTAGGCTGTCTCAAATGACTAGGAAACATGACAGATACGGATCCATGAACTAATTATGAACAAATGCAAGAGCTGATATTAATGCATGCCTGTAAAATAATCACATTGGTACTAGAGAAATCAAACCTTCAAACTTCTCCTCAGAAGTGAAAAAGCAACAGTAATTACAACTTGCGAATTGATGAGAGCCAGCCTGTATCTTTGTTCTTATTTCATACAGATCTCAATTTTTTTTCCTTTTGGGCTTTTTTCCTGCATAAACTTCTAAAGAGCAAGCTATTTTACTTGAACATCAGAAACCTATACTGACAAATACAAATTTATTGATTTTTTGATAGGAATATCCAAAACGAGAAGGGCTAATACTTATGGGAACAAAAAAAACCCCCAAACTTTTCTGTTGAAAAGTTTAAGACATGGGAGGGAAAAAAAATACAAACAGAGAATACTTCCCATATCCAAACATTTAAAGCCATCTGAACATTGTTCACTTGCTGCAAAGTTGCCAATTCTAAAACCAGGATTGAATGAATCTTACTAAAGGAGACCCAGTAACCCAGTGATCCTCCAGACCTCTGCTTAAAGGTAGGTTTCTCTAAAAAATTCTTATGTCAAATCTTAACCCTTAGTGTACGTTTAATGTTAGCTATCCAAAAGAGTGCATACTATATGTGTGATCACAGCACTTTTTTAAAGCTCTTTAAAGAATATTTCTGTTCGATAGCATTTCTGTTAGCAACATTTCCATAATGTAAAGGCTCCTATCACTGTGCAGCAAGCGTGGGGTTTTTTGCTCTTATCTCGTGTAGTGCACATGATGAGGGGTACTACTGAATCTTCTTCTGCACGCTGCATTACAAAGAAAACTGTCTTTTTGTAAGGCATTTTCTCTCCACTGCTTTCACATAACATAAAGGCTCTCGTAACTGGATGTATCTGACTGTATTAATACTCAAATGAAAACTGAAACCCTTCTACTTTATCTGAAGTAGAAATCTCCAAAAAGATTCTTGCCTTTCCAATTGTGTTCGTTGTAATAAAGGTTAATATTGAACTGAACTTATCGTATTCTAGCATCACATGTTAAGTTCCAAATCTGTGTGTGTGATCTATTTTCTTTTTTATTGTTGAAATTAAAGAATAGGACAAAAAATGTTGTCAATATTATTAAAAATAACATAGCAAAAGCATTTTACTTAAAGACAGTTCAAACCTATTGCTTTCATGAGGGGGAAAAAAAAACATGGTGCAAAGTACTGGGGGAAGGGAAGGGAAGAGCATCTGTTGAAAATTAACTACTTCAGCCTTAATTAACACATAATTTTCTACCTGATGAGATGGTGTTGCAGAAAGTATAAATTGAAGGCACAAGAGTAAGAAATGAGTCATCTTTGACTTACCGTATCAAAGACTATTGCTGTATTGCAGTCAGCATCCAAACACAGAGCATGAAGCTTCTCACAAATCAGAAAAAATATACGAGCAATGAACAAATCAAATTCATTGTAAAAATAAAGGCCAGAGATTAGAGTATGTATCCAAGGGTCTGGTTAGTCACAGCTTTGACTAGCCTGCTACAGAGCTCTGCAAAACAAGTATACTGCAGCAGTGTGGCAAGCATAGGATTGCAATGCATGTCCCATATATTCAAGCATAATAGAAAACATGGTCTGGAGCTTTTTCCATGTGGAAGTGGGGTTTGTTTTATGCAGGCAGAAAAAAGATGAGTTTTTTTCCCACATAATAGAATTAGAAATGAAGATTTTTCTTGATTATTGTACACAGTAATTCCCCAGGATATCAATTACATAAAGCAGGTGCCTCTGTCTCCTGCTTCCTAGATAAATGCCTGTAATCTCATTTCACAAATGATCCTATTTAGACAGGAGCCACCTATTGTGATGATATCATTTGCTCTAGTATCCATAAATGGGCAACTTCCTACCAAACGTCATGACCACTGACGACACAAATCTTTATAATATTGAGTGGGCAGGGTGGTTGATGGGGTCCCATCAATCTACAGCAGCTTCTGCTGATGTGATAGCATGAATCCTGCATAATCATCTAAAAGGTTGAAAACGAAGAGAAGCATTAAACCTGTCTGGTGGAGCTCATTAAAAAAAACCCATCTAAAACTGGAAAGAAAAAAAAAATCCTAGAGAGGTAGTAAAGGCGAATAAAACATAACCACATAGCAGTGCCACCTTTTCAAATGCCTTCTGCACTCACAAGGATACTAGCAGATATGAACAAAATCACTCTCAGTTAAGAAGTGTAGCTGTCAGTTTCTTTTTAACAAATAATAAAGACTGTATATCCTCTTTCCTTGTAAATGCAAAATATACATTGACAGCAAAAAGGACCAGTGCTTCAATGATGTACAAATTAGCCCACTCTTAGCGAATATTTTTAGAATTAGCAACTGCTTGTCACAGTAGCTTGGAATACGAACTCTGTAACAAAATATCCTTAGACTGTTTGAAATCCAGTCTGCTAGACCGGTTTGCTTCATGCTCTAGCTGTGTGGATTTCATTTCTCAGATCAGTGTTTTCTTAAGAAAAATCATTCCATTAAATATACATATTTGGGAAATGTTATGATACTCACAGTTAGCTGAAATTAGTTTCCATCTGCCTGCTTTAGCACATAGAGATTTGAGGAGAGTTAAAGGTGATACAGGGTTCACTTGCTTCCCCACCCTTTCCCCAAGGGACTTGGTTGTGACTAGTGGCTAAATCAAATTTCTTAACAACTTTTTATTTAATATTTTTCCTGGCAGAATTTAGTAAGACTTCAAAAGAAGGTCCCCAGTTTCGAAAAATGACCTGAGGGCATTTTTCAACAGGATCTCCACAAATCTTGGTTTACATAGTCCTGCTTTGAACAGACTGAGCTGCATCTAAACAACTTTTTAATACACAGACAGAAAGGCATAACATTAGGATCCATCCACATTAGTGTTTGGACAATGCACACCAGAACACCAGTCAAGCTGGGGTTTCAGGGTAGGAAACTTTAAAGCTTAAAAGCACAAAAACCGAGAGGACTTCATATACATTTCCACTGATGTAGTTCCATCACAACAGAGCCCACTTCTCAAAATCCAGCCCCTCCATTGCAGATGGCCCTTGTTATACCTTGCATTTACTTCAGAGTATCTTTTGGGCAGGGACCGCCCTTTACTAAACTTCTGTATTACACATAGAGAGGGTCCCAAAGGCGAGCAGTGCAAACGTTAATAATAAAAGCAGCTCTTTCGGAGTTGACTACTACCACAGTGACTCACATCAGGTCTAGATGGGGTGAAAGCAAAATTTGAGCACAGCATCCATGGCTCCAAGACGCAGCTATGCTATCAAAGCAGAGAAGTCAATGGGTTTTCTAAAAGCACCCTAAAGAGAAAAACTCCTTCCTCAGAGATTGAAAACAATGGATAAAACCATTTCAGAGCACTGTATAGCCATTTAGACACGATCAGGTGCTTTCCTTCTCCCTCTCTCCCTCCTGTGTATCTTCAAGATAGCATTACCTGATGTCCCTAGATATGCTGTCTAGGCAAAGACATAAGCACAGCTTTGACTCTGGGGATCATAACCCCTTCATTTCAGTACTGGGTGGAAGTAGAAAAGCATATACTGTGTGTCCAGATGGCATAAATAATTTCCATGTGTTTCCATGACAAAAGATAAAGATAACACAAGAAACAGTTAGAAAGTGGAAGCGTGTGTGAGTGTAACTGAGATCGATGATCCAGAAGTTTCTCTCTTGGCTTGATAAAAGATGATGAAATGGGAATGAGGAAAACAAAAGGCAGAAAATAGCTAAAAAGAATATTCATCACTGCTCCATCAAATTCAGTCCTGCCTTGGGAAATGCCAAATGTCAGATTTCCTTGGCAAGGTACAAAGACTTTTAAGGCTGTTCCAGGATGTAGTAGGAAAGCGTGCATTTTCTTAAAACAACATCTTTTTCAGCATCTGAGCCAAAGATGTCACCACTCTTCCTCAACCTAGTTTTGAGCTTACCAAGCACAGGGTGATGAGCTTAGACCACAGCTTTCCCATGCAGAGGAAGATGTTAAACATGGTCCAGTGGAATATGCCCTGACGGTTCTGATCTTTGCTTAAAGGCTTCTAGGCTTTATAAGAGATAGTGCTAAAGAGAATGGACTATCATTCCCAAATGGTTCCCATTTGTGTAGGGCTATACTGTGAGAAAATACCCCAAACATATTACTGTCTCAGGAATGGCCTGAAGGATTATATCGAAAGGGCGAGTCACTCCAGTGAAAGCAAAGCTGTTGTATTTGGTCTACGGGAGACTGTCGTAAGCCACAACATCTAATGTTAAGCAAGCAAACAGTGGACACCTGACAAAACTGCAGACCACACAACAGAATATGCTACCCCTCTTAATGTCTTTGCTTTACTTTTGGGATCAAAAAAAAAAACCCTGATATCCTAACAAATAAGTCTGAATGTCGTTAGCCCACCTTTGAAATTCCTACTGGTCTTCCTTTTATCAGGCTTATTCTTTCTAGCACACTTGGAAACTAAATCTCTTCAGGCATTAGGGCCAGTCTATAAATCCGCACATTCCTGGGCAGAGAATAAGCAGACTGGATCTTCTTTAAAATGTCTAGACTTTCCACTAATTAGAATTGAAACCTAAGTCATAAAACACCAGTGGATTATTGAAACTCCATTCTGAAAGGTAGGAGAGAGAAAGAGGCTACCTTCTAAAACACCTACCAATATTTTAGTAGATAGTCTCTTTAAAGTAGAGACAGAAGGAACTGCTTCAGTTAAATGAGCTTGTCTGCTGATTCGAGTAGCAAGAAAACCTCCCATCTCCCATAAGTGTCACTGTAACTTATATTAATTAGTGGGGAAACACAAAACCAACAAAACATACTAAAAAAAAAATTGCAATGCTTTCCTTTTAAACTGCAAACAACCAACAATCAGTAGAAATAAAAAGTGAATTCTTACATGTCATCCTTTTCCAGAAACAGAGTAGGAAAACAGTTACTGCACATTGTGTGATGCTTCCTTTAATCGTGTTACTCAGGTCACCCCTTGTGTGTGTTGATTAACAAGGACCATGCAGACTAAAACAACGAAAAGCTTTATAAGAACTTGCACGTCCACTCGTTTCTACAGCAAACAAACAGGAAAATTAAGCAAGGGTCTTGGACAAGGAAATTTTAGTCTGCTCTCCTTTCTGATGTTTGCAGCCAGGATCAGAAACGCTAAGAGCTAAGAAGTGCATCCTCCTTCTTTTAGCCAGGTCTACCTGTGTCTAAAATCTCTTGAGGAGCTGAACCTAACTGATAGGACACATCGGAGAGACATTACTACAAGATGCATCACATTGCTGTACTTGAAGCAAAGATTCTTCCTTAAATCCCTCTGAGATTCATCACTATTGCTTTTCAACAAGACCATGGAAAAATCCAAACGGGGATTTCAGCCTCATAAGGCCAAATGTAATTTATCATAATATAATAATGATGATGAAGAATAATCTGCAGTTTTTAATTACTTGTCAAAATCTTATTACCCAACAAAAAGCTAGAAATATCTATTACCAATATCATAACTAAATAAATTCTTAAGAATAATAATCACAATAAATTATTACTTAATGGCTAAAACAATCATCAGGAAAAAGCCCTGTTCATAAACTCATTTCTATACCACCAGCTGCAATGCTGGTATCCCAAAGAAAACATGAATGTTCATTTTAATTTCACACTCCATTAGGAATACAGGTGTAAAAAAACCCTACCAAATAAAAAGTGACATGTTCTGATGGGAAAACACATAATTTTCATTTCCACATCAATATTAAAATAATTGAGAGCAGAAATGTTTAAAATGTTTAAGGGGGGCTTTGCTTTGTTTTTCAAAGCCTGGTTAGCCCAGTTGTCAATTGATAAGGGACAACCATGGTTTGCATCTAGTGACCCTCCTCGATAAATCACCATTGTTTGGGAGATTGGAAGAAATAGATAAAAAGTTCTGTCTAATGTCACTCTGCCTTTGAAACTGTGCATTTTACTAAGTCATTCTCTTTTCAGTGGAACTCCCCACTGCTTTGAAAGGGGGCTGTGTTGAAACATTTATGGCCCAAAAATTTGTGCAAAATACTGTTTAATATAAACACTAACTACTCTCTTCTACCATAGAGCTCGATACTGTAGGATGCCTGGTGGAAAGAGCCAAAGGTCAGATGGTTGGCAGGCTTCATCCTCGTAGCCTATAAATCTAATTCTTAAAGCATTTCAGATCAGGATTCTCTACAAATTATAGCTATTGTGACAAAACATTCCCATTGGCAGACAGGTGATTTATGGAGTTAGTTTTCTTCATTGAAGATCAAAGCTATAAAATGGTCCTAACATTGAACAGCAAAGCTACGATATGGTCATAAACCTGTGACACAAAAAAGGAGGGTTCTTGCAGATTAGGATGTCAGAAATTCTTTATATTCTGATTTTACCAAAGTGGAAGGTGCATCTGTGAGCAGGACAGCTTTGTGAACAACAATCCCTTGCTCATTTGGAGGCAAGACTGCAAAAACTTCTGGCTACCCTTCAATGCAAGTGTTGAAGAATGGCAATAATAACAAAGAGGAAAACAGTCCTGAAAGACCATATACCAATAATAACACGAAAAATGTACCATTACTGCCTTCTTTTAAAGACAATGAGATTGCTGCAAAAAGTTCACTTTTTTTCTTCTTACCAATATCTCCAGAGGGCTTAATTTGGAGGCTCTTAATAGCCTACCCTTTCTTTCTTCCTTTTCAGAGCTTCCAGCCTTTTCTTTGCAGTAGCATTTTCCAAATGTACCCAAGAACTTGGTATGTCAAAATGATTATTGGAAAAGAAAAATAAACAGTAAACACCTGCTCTCCCTGTGGAGATGTGTGACCTTACAGCAGTTAAGTAGTGTCTCAACTTTGCACTGTTAAATTTTAACAAACTTTATAACAGGGGCATTATTTTTACCAAACCTACAAATATTTTTCTCAGGTAACACTGCCTCAGAAACCACTGGTCTGCCAATGTCAGTGTAGACTTTCTGAGCCTTTCTTGTTTTGAGTAAAAACAGTTTCCAGTGACTTCTGATAAATGACAGGCTTTTATCTTTCTATCTTTTTGTTTTCTGATCTATGTCCCATGACGAACAGAGTTCTTTCACTTGCAATCCTGTGTTCCTTGCCTTGCCTTCCCCTTCCCCTTCTCCTTCCCAATTTTCTAAGTTCAAATTGATAAAAAAGCGATGTGAGACAATCTTTTTCTATCTGGTTTTGGATTTTACACATTCCTGGTGTCTTTGAAAGTTGACCAGTAGACTTTATGACAAAACTGAAGATGCTGTTCTAAGAAATCATACTAGAAACTATGGAAAAAATATAATGAAGAGGAAGGACTTGAAGACGACCAAAGCATGATCAGGTTCTGACTAAATCTCACATCAAGAAATCTGTTCTCCCTTGACAAGCTGAAGAACCTAGTACATCTTCAAGTGCTACAGTTGTACTGGCAGTTTGTACATGTGATCAGTAGCAGCATTTCAGAGAAAAACTGGGACAGGACTACAGGCTTATGACATGCTCATGTCAGCTGTGTGTAAGGGGGGAAAACATTCATTTTCTCAGAAGCTAGAACCTCCATCTTCACATTTGACTGTCACTGAATGACCATGAACGATAATAATGAAATGTGAAGATAGCAGCAGCAAAGACTGGAATGCCTTGGTTTGAGGCTTTAGGTCTTAAATGCATGGCATAAATGCTTGCATATTTGCACAGAGCACTGTAAATAACCAAGAATAGTTTGCTCTTATGTGTTAGGGAATTCAAACACAGGCAAAACATCTTTTACGCATGCGTGAGATCTGTACTGCAAAAAGCTTGCTACCATTTATGCTCAGCCACAGGTACTAAGATTAATAAGATATTGGTAAGTACTGAAACTACCAGGATCAAGCTTCTGGTTGAGCCTTACCCAGTCATACAGTTTGAAGTCAAAAATAAAATACCCCGACAAAATTGTTAAGTCTGATTTCCTGGAAATAATGGTCAATAAGATTTCCTCTACTTATGTCTGTATTGAGTTTAATTATTTTTATGTCTTAAAAAACAAAAGCAAAAGAATTGGAAAAAGGAATTCTTCACTTATAATACAAGCTGAACTTCTGCTTGAAGAGGAAAGGAGGATCTGAGGTTTTAGCCCAGGGAATATGAAGGCTATGACTTTGAGATTTGGCTTTGTGTAAGAAACCAAGGAGAAAGCATCAGGGAAAAGCAAAAGCAGATAATCAAGATTTTGGGGAAGGGGGGAGAGAGACGTGTGTCAGCACCTGCAGACAGCTTGAAGGCTTTCTCCGGGGCTGGTGAGCCCAAAGGAGGCACCTCACATGTGAGGCTCCAAGTGGAAGCACTGTCGCCAAGTCACAGCCAGGAGAAGTAGACAGCCTACAATTTCTCATTAACATTTCTTGGCTATTTGCTAATAACAATGACATAATCTTGATTGTCCGGTGTGTAAACAAAATTCTGCTTCACATAGTCTATACTATGTACCTCCAGTATTCAGATATGACTACTATGTAAGCCCAATACTAAATGTGTGCTGCGCTGCAACAGCTGGAGTACCAGAGTTTGGATCTTTTCAAGTCAAAACATGTTGTGGGGTTTGACATCATGTTCAGGTCCTTGTTCTGGCTGATACACAGTGATCTGAGATGACAAACTTTGTTCTGAAGGTGAAACAAAGTCAAGTTCTGTAACCTCAAATGTTGCCATGAGACAAAACAGTCGTCTTCTGGCCATATCTCATCATAGGCACTGGCACTAATCCATTTCCAGGCATCACAGCTCATAAACTCAGAACTATTATGGACTCAATAAAGTCAATCAATGCATTAGTTAAGTGAGATGGAATGATTTAGCTCTTAGGGAAAAAATATAGGGCTCAGTACTTTTCATTGGTATTTTTTAGCATCTCAGAATAACGAATCTCAAGAAAACTGAGTTCAGACAGACACCCATGCCTTGGCACATTCACTTGAAACAGAATCAGGAAAATGAAGACTTTTTGTTTTGTTTACATAAATTGAGAGGTCTTCAAAGCAAGGACTGCTTCTTATTATCTGTTTTACAAAGCCCTCTCATACTGAATATGTGCAACAGCTTGACAATATACTGGTTTTGTGCCCTATAAATCTGAAAAGTCAAACTCTAAAGTATCAGCATATCACTGGTGAGTTTTTCAAAGGTGGAAAAACCTATAGTGCTTAAAAGACTTTTCCCCAGTGCCAAATCTGAGCTAGATATAAAAACATGGTACAGTGGTAGCGGGAGGAAATGTGGTACACTGGATGCCACAATGTGCATTAAAAATACATTTTGATGCAAATTCTCTTCAATCTTACATGTTAACATAAGAAAGGTAAACAGCTGCATGCATTTACACACGTCAAAATAACCAATAATGTATGTTGACTTATCGCAATCTTTACGAGGCCTATTTTATCAGTGAGACTGCCTTTTATTTTAGAAACTAATTGAATTGTATTTAATGCTTCCTTTTTTGGAGAAGAAAAAATATTCACAACATGTGATAGGGAAACTGCATTTCTGTAATGAAAGAAACCCCAGAATACTTTAATGAAAGTATATACAATACTCAATATTGCAATATTCAATACTCAAATATACAATAATTTCACATAATAGCAGTTAGATCTTCTGCCTCCTCTATCAGTCTACATTTTCATTTCAGAGAGTCTTGCTCCCATCCCAAAAGCAAGTTCCCAAGTTGACACGTACTACAACTTTTAATTGATTTTTTTTTAGCTTGAATAAATCCAGAGGCTTCTAGCATAAGCTGTGGCAGTTAAAATGTGCAGTGAAAGGACTGTTTAGCATGACAACTAAAAATAGTGAAGTTATTTATGACATAGCAAACAAAGTAGTAGAAACATTCTTTCAGTAGATTATTTCTATTAAGTTTCATGTTTCTTGCAGAAAGGCAATGTGTGCAAGACTACTCATTAACAGTGGTAGGGAAGAAGAAGTAAAATCCTCTAGCAATAGCTCAGAAAAGCATATTACAATACATCTCTCAACTGGCTCTTCTTTAAGTGTGGCTGAGGGCCAGAGAATGATAGGACAAAAATGCAGGTATCACTGATATAGGATTTAACCCTGCCAGTGCGCAAAGGAAAAGCATCAGCAATAACATTAATATTCACAGTGGCAAGCTTTGATGCTTTCATAATTTAGATTTGACCTCACTGAGAAACTTGGCAAAAGACCGTTGTGTTCCTGTGATTCTAGTCTTTTATGAAAGGACAATAACCCCCCTGCATCAACCCTTCATCATGATTGCCCAATAAGAACCTACAAATTTTTGATAACTAGGATTTTTCGGACTAGAACTGAAGCACACTGGCAAAGCTGATATGTGTAGAAGTCACTATGGTTACTGCCTACACTTGCTTTGCCTCCAATAAAATCTTTCATTTCCATAAGCATTAAAATTCACCAAATGCACCAAAATTATTCAGACAAAAAAAATCTCTTTAGTTTATAAGCCGTTTAGCTGTGTTGCTTTTATCTTTTTAAGTTTAGACTCTTAGCTAAGGCATATTATTACACACCTGTGTATAAGGACAATTATTGCAGTAGAAACCTTGCAGTGGAAAATCTTCATTAGTCTCCAGCTTCAGCAGCATGTGCAGAACAGCTCTCTGCTCTTGGCCAGTGCAAGCCCAAAACCCAGAAAATGCTGTACCGAATGCCAGATGAGAAGCATTAGCTGGGGATTTAGCAAGCCAAATTCAGATGAATACCCTTAGTATTATTGTAAATCTTCCCACTTCTAAGAAAATTAAAAGTTCATCTTCCCTGATTAGATTCCCTGTCTGTTGTAATAAGAAATAGCTATATGTAGAACTAATTTTTTTGTTGTTTTTCTTTATCTTATAGTAATGCAGCATGATTCTTCCTTTCAGTATTCTTACATAAATGTCAAACTGGCTAGAACTTGTAATATTTCCTGAATTCACTGTCATTTGGTATACCATAAAACTGTTCTTTAAAATTGTGTCCAGTGGCTGTGTCCTTGACGGTCACTAAAAAACATTTCTTACTTTTATTCTTTTACTGCATGTAGTTTTCTACTTAAGTTCCCCCCAGCATGCGATGTGGTTTTGCTCCCTGCTATTGCCTGCTATTTTGAAAACCTGCCTGAACCATCATCGCCACTCCTCCTACATCTAAGTAACCTATTCTTCCTCTTTTTACCTCAATACCCCCTTACAGCTAATTGCCTTTAGTCACCAGGTGACATATCGGACAGAGGTAGACCAATGCACTCTTTATGAGTTCAGCTATTTCCCTTCCTTTTCCCTGTATCTGATTTTGCTGATGATCCCTTTAGCTGAAAGTTCCTAATACTACTCTTCATAGCCTCAGCGAGGTCCTTTGAGAAGGTTTCACTGAGAACCTTTTTCCCCTTTTTCAGGAAGGGCAGAGTGCTCACTGGGAACGAGACTTGCAGGTAGAATAATTGAAACCTTCAGCTGGAATTATACTGGACTATAGCTATAGTTTGTAAAGAAGCAACGCCATCAGAGGCTTATTCCTGTTGCTGAGGCAGGATATATAGTCCCCTCGACACCCAATTGCACATAATCTCTTCTAGCATTGCCAGCCCCAAGTACTCAAACACCACCCCGAAAAGTCACAGATGGAGCTTTCACAAAATCATAAATGCCTTCTTAAAAGATAGGTATGCAAATTTCACTTGATATTGACTTTTTAGTTGGTAGGGTATATTCAGATCAGATTTCCAGCCTGTAAGAACTAAGAATACTGTCTGTCATACCATTACTTTCTTAACCCAATTGAAAAACAAAGCTTTTCCAGTAATCCCTCATTTTCAGAATAACAGACTTTGACCAATGCATTAAATGTCACATGAAGCAACAAATCAGCAGTGGTCACTTTTTCCTGCATAATTTCCATTTATGGCAGCTAGGTAGATTAAAGAGGGAAGAAAGTACTTCCTAGAAGTTCAAAGGACTCGGGTTTAAAATAGTTTAATCCACTGTCTGAAATCTCCAGTCTTCAAGGACAAACATGTCACAAGGCAACTACTTTATGCCTTCAATGGAAGTCATCAATATCTATATAAGTCATAGAAAGTGGTATGAATAGTATTGAACAATTCTCTGCTCAAAATTTTTCAATATAAATGAGAATGTGAAAAAGGTTTTCCTTCTGATGAAGTCTTGCTAAATGCACTTCTGTCCAGGTTTTGGCAAAAATAGAATAGCAGTTTAGTGGGAGCTTATAAAAGCTGGGCAACTGTGGAAGGAGAGTACACCAAAAGGCTGATATTTATTGGTGGAGTGCTACTCTGACTTTTAAGCTGTTTTCTGTTACTCTTGCCTACTTACTTGTGCTCCTGTCTTCTTTCCTGGGAGAAATGCCAAAAAAAATAAAGTGACCTCTGTATACTAACTATTAAGTATGTCACATCATGCTACTTAAAATATGGTACAAGCTGGTTGGCACAGAAACACATTTTCTTCTGTTTGGGAACACATATACCTAGTACTATGAAAATTCACAGCCCCAGCTTCTTGGGAACCAAGCAGTCAGCCCTAAATATGGCTTCATATAGGGGTTCAGCTGCAGCATTACAAGATATGGCAGAGTATCTTAATCCATAAACAAGATCATTTATAAGGGGACAATATTTAAGACAGATACAGACCTTGTTCAGATTAAATTCATCCAAGTTAGGGATCAGATGACCAGTAAAGCTATGAGTTATGCTTTAGAAATCATTCCAGGTAAAGCTACAAGCACATGGAATACATGCCCCCACTTTACCTAAAGCACAGACAAATATAGCGCAGATTCACAATCATAGCAATTGAGTACACAGTATAAAAAAACCATAGCTATAAAAAAGCTGTTATCATACAGAACACAGCTGGCAGATAGATTTAAGGAGACAATGAAGATACTGAGGAAACGGCAACTTTTGTGGGCCTGGAAGATGCTAAAAGACAAAGTGAGCTGCAAGTGGTGAACAAGAAGAGGGAGTAGAGAAAGCCTGAGAGAAAATAGCCAGGGATGGAAGCAGGGATAAAAGTCTTTGCTATAAACAGGGAAATCTGCCCTGCAGCCTATTCTACCATAGCCACATCTGTAAGACAGGCAGAGGAGAGTTTGTAATTGTTATCCACTGCAATGCTTGAGGCAGGCATCTGCTGGCTGCAGTGCTCTGCTGCCCAGTCTTCCAGGAGAAAGATTTCATCTTGAGTCTTTATGCTTGTAGTAAACTCTGCTGTAACACAAGTGGACAGCTCCATCTAGAGGGCAAATATTCCCTCAGCTGTTAAAACGGCATAATTGCAACCATAATGTCTTTTATTTATCCACAGGTCAGCACATATTCAAAATAGCACTCCAAGCTGCTGTCCCCTTGGCAGGGATTTCCAGCGGGAGGGAGCAGGGAGGCCAACCTCAAGCCTCAGCCAAGTCACCTTCTGAAAAGTCTGAGTGGCTGAAAATAAAACCAAGCTTTCCCCGAAATCTACCTCTTCGTTTGAATGGTCTCCAACACCAAGCCTGCCAGATCGATTTTGCAGCATCCATAAAATGCCACAGATTGAAGGCTACTCTCATTCTGGTGAAAAGAATGGGTCCCAAAGGCAAAGGGTTCATGAACTCCTTACCACCAGTGTCTCATAAGAAACAGACAGCCAAAGTATTTCCCACCAATATCTTGATAAAAACACATCTATATTCAGTAGCAAACAGAGCATCAGTAGTTAATATGAAGTTAAATAACTGTTTTAAAATGCTGAGATTATCAAAGAGGATGCTTATAATCCTTTCTGCTGCAAAGGCTTTCTCTACTGAACAAAGAACAAGCTATTATTTTCTATCAATTGCTTAACAAATATCTCCAGCAACATACTAATACTGTTAAGGAGCCTGACAATCCTGAGAGCACCAAATCACACACTTCAAAAATTATATGCAGGTCTAACTTCATCCTCTCCCTTGCTGGGGTGTGGGCTCTGTGCCAGGCTAGTCTCGCAGAAGAGCTCCTCTTTGCACTGATCAGGAATAAAAAAAAGCCTTTCAATAGAGGTCTCTGAACTCCCTTTTCTTCCAGTCACAGGCCAAAACATGTATCGCAATGTAATTTTAAAAGCTTAACTCCACTGTAGCTTACTGTACTCCTGTAAGGGCTTATTCAAATAGGCAACCAGTTATATCAATATTATTCTTCCCGTTCACTGTTTTTCAGGCTCACAGGGTATGTATCACCAAATATGCACTTTTTATAAATCAATATATTTAGATTCAGACAAGCTGTGTATCTGAGCAACAGCACAGCAAGGAGAGACTGTTGTCTATGCATTAAACTTTCTCAGATTACTCATTTATTATACAATAGTGTTCTAAATTTTACCCATCACTTTCTTCTGGTGTTTGTTTATGAGGAAGAAAATTTTGACTCAAACAAGTTTACCTTTTTCATAACGATGCATTCTGCAAGTTAGGTATAAGCAGTTAATGTGAACCAATTTAAGATTAAAACTGCTGAGCTGATTACTGTAAGCAAGACATATTTGGGGAAAAAAAAGAAAAAATGAATGCTCCTTTTTCTATAAAGTTTGATTGCACAACTGGCTACTCATTTCTTAACCTATTCTTTTTCTGTGTTTTTTCTCATTTAATATGTATTTTTGCAATGAGAATACAAAGCTAAATAAACAGAAGCAGAGGCAACAAATTTTACAGTTCTAGGTTTGGGGTTTCTTTTAATGGGCATAGATTTCATGAAGCTTTGGTTTTTTTAAGGGATTCATTGCTTAAAACAAAACTAGCAAACTACACAGTCATTTCTTCCCTCACTTCTTCCTGCTTTAGGAATTCAGATCCAGTTCGCTGTTATTCAAAACAAATTTAGTTGCAGTGATTAGTCATATTTTTATGGTAGCAAAGAATATAAGATGCATGTCTATTTATGTATCACATGTATAATAGCGCATTTGAAGTTTTTTAAGGTCTCTTCTAACAGAAGTGCAAGAGCATGGATGAAGACCAAGCTCAATGGTGGCAATGAAAGAGTCCAGTGGACTCTCACATGTGTTTGCAAATACATACACAATGGCACTGAATCTGTATAAACACCTATGATAAAAGTTGGGTATCAATCAAATGAAAACACCGGAGCTGACCTCCAAGCGGCTCTACTGATTAGCAATCACTTATGCTCAAAGACATTCCCACCTTGCAAGCTCAGCTTCGTCCCTTGGCTTCAGACCCAGAATAGACCAGTCCTTGAGCAAGTCCTGCCTCTTTGCAGTGTCCGGCTTTGCAGCGTCCAGCACTGACCTAAGTCAATGTCTGAAAAAACAGTGGGCTAGGTGGCCACAGAAGTGGCACCATTAGTGTACCTCTGAAACATACCCCACAGTCCCAGTCTTTACTTGGGTGGTTCAAAACTGAAGAAGATACAGTTGAGAAATGGACAACAGACTTTCATTATTTCAGTAAGTTTTTGGAGGCATTCTCTTAATGAAAACCTGAATTAATCTAATTGCGCAAAAGAGAAGAACCGCTTAGGTCAAGGCACAGGGCTCAGAAGGGTGAATAAAGTATGGAGGACAAGGTAGCATGCTCAGAAAGATGGAGAAGATGGTCTATTATGGTATATATCTAAAGAAGTGGCATAGGGTAGAGAACATTTCAAAAATCTAACGCAGCCCTCTCTCTGTGTCAGGAACACCCATGACACACAAAATCCTACCCATTCTGTGATATTTGGAATGGTTTATCCCTTTTTTGCTCTACCTGAACATGGTAGACTATATGAACAGTGACTTCCGGAGACTGGACTACAGAAGTATCCACAAGTGTAGTCCCAAAACTTCAAATGTCAAAATTGGAACAAGACTGAGACTATTTCAGTCATTGTAGATCAATGTTCCTGGTCTAAATTAGTCAGCTGCCTGTTATGCAAGATCATCCTCCCTGCTAGTCATTCTCACAGGGTATTTACAGAACACTATATGGGAATGGTGAGAATCTGAGTGAAGGTACTACCAGGAGGAGGCTACTTAAAAAAGAACATACCGCATGCATTTTCAGGCAGACATTTAAGTAGACATTTCTATAAAGTATTTGCTTTTTCACATTTCATCATATACGTGTACACATATACGTACATACACACATGCACACACCGTGTTTGCATGTCATTGCAGGTAACGTGGGAAGGAAGGAATACATAAATATGTTTAAAAAATCGTTCTAGGGCATGAAATATTTCTGTTACTTCTGGATAGCACAGGCTTATTCGGAAATAGCTTTCAAAATGCAGCCTTTGGAAAAAAGTATTTCACAAATCAAAATTATTCTTTCAAAGCTTATTTTGCCATGATAACATTTACTGAAGTCGGAGGAAGAGGGAAGAGAGAAATCAGGGAAATTTGTTTTTATATCGTCCCAGCAGATTCAAATCTTTCCTTTTCCAGATGTTTGATTCAATGTCCTGAACAAGTTGTAAACCATCTCATTAAAAAGATCACAACACACAGGACATTTTAGCACAATGATCTGTTGCTCTTCTACTCCCTTTCTATCTTGCACTATCTTTTCCTTACCCTAGCTGGCTTGGGGTCAAGATACAGTTTCATCTGTATGGGATAATTCCTGCCTGCTTAACTCATGCTAAAAGGCTCCTTTTTGGAAAAAAACACAGCAAGTGAAGTGAATATAAGGTGAACTAGCTCGAAAAATCTCTCTGAATAGCCTTTTGCTGCTTGCATCATATGACAGCATTGCTCTGTGTGCAGACTTATCTCAATTACTGTTCTATCAATACACTCATAAAGAAGCCAGGAAAGAGAAGTCAAGTAATGTTCTGATTTGTCATCATTATTTTTACTGTATGTTTTCATTTTTATTTATTAAGAGATATAGTACATGAATTAAAATAAATTTGATTCATTTTATTTACACAGAACACAATCTGATCTGCACTGATTCAGGGTCTATCTTATTTGCTAAGGCATAGGATAGGGAACTGGGATCGTCGAACCAAGCCAAGAGTTAGGCTACTTTTGTTTGATAAATAGCAGCATTTTTCAATAGCACTTGACCAAAAATGCAGGAGTTTCAGCAAAGCCCGCCAAACTCCAAATGGACTGTCTGATGATTTGGCACAACTTGAGATAACGCTGAAAGCAAGTACGGCCAAACTGCTATTTGCATTCAGTTAAAATGAAATGGACTATAATATAAATAGATCAAAATTGGGCCCAGATCCTGCAATTCACTATGCAGGCACACTGTCAGGTGCAGAATCAGCACTTTGGTGAGCAGAAATCTAATGAGGGAAAGCTCTAAAAAACCAAAAAGAATTGCTAGAAGAAAAAGTATTGAAATCCTGCACATAACTAGAAATATTTGTTAAATACCACAGACGTAAATAAATGATTTAAGAGCAATTACTTCCAGCCTGTAAATGATTCTCTTAATGTAGTGAAAAGAATTTCATGCAACAATGTGTCAAGCCGGTTCGGAAAAAGCTTTAAAATAAGCCTGATGACTATGTTTATCCACGGCAAAGCAAGTGTTCTAATAAGTATTAATCAGTCCAAGAAGTGGTGCACTTCCTGAGAACAGCGCAAGTAACAGAGATTTTGGAAGAAGACTAAAGATGAGAGAGAAGGAGCGAAAGGTTAAACACACAAATCCCAGAAAGCAAGGAGTCTTTAAATGCTGGGCTTTTTTGAGAATTGCAGCCTACAATGCAGTTCCTCTGCTTCATGTTTGCTCTGAATTTAAAAAAAAAAAAAAAAATAAGCAGTTTGGTATTCTTAAAGAACCAATTTTATAGAGAAATCTATTTACGTTAACTCGATAGGTTGCATCATGTTTTATAAATAAAACCTTATACTGTGACACAATGTTCTGCTAGGTAAGTCAAAAATTCGATTGAAAGAGATGCTGTGAAAAATCTGCAAACCTGAACACCAAGGAGAAAAATGAAACAAAGAAAACAGAACAGGTTTCTAGACATTTTACAGAGAAAAATAGGTACAAATAATAAAGGAACAACAACAACAACAACAAAAAGCCTTACCATGATGTTTGCACAACTGTGTGTCTGTAGCCCATGCTATAAATGTGGATACCTTCTATTCCCGTCATCTCAGCCCCTCTAGTGGCCAGTACCTGAAGATCTTGCCTTCAGGAGGGACAAGATCTATCAGTATGTACCATTTGCTGCTGCTCCTGTATCTTGTCAGAGATTTTTTTCTTAACTGTGTAATTTTTTCTGGAGATATAACTTGTCACCTTTTATTAGCATTTTTGTCAGTGCTGCTGCTACGTGCATACATTTAATTGCTAAGCAACAAAGAGTAAGCTCTGCACAGCACATTCAATTACTGCATTCCCTGTGCCATGCATTGTTACTAGTGCACTTACATAATGAGATACAAAAAACGGTAAAAATATTTATTTCTGTTTCCATAGCATCTAGAAGCCACAATCTGGAATCAGACTCCATCATGCTAGCCACCAGACAGAGAGCTAACAACTGAAGATGAGCGCAAGTGAACTGATGCAAAGTGGAGAAAAGTTACAAAGTAGAGCTGAGTTTCAGCATTGCCATAGATGAATAGGCTAAATTTAAGGCTCAGAGGTGACTATCCACCTACAGCTAGACAGTAGTGATTTTCAGCCATTAGGGATCTATCCCTCTGGCTAAAATTCCTCAAATACTTGAGGCATTTGTAAGCATGGTGACCTCAAGGTGCAAAGCAATAACATGGCAAAAGCATATCAGTTTGGAAGAAGAGATACATCTGCACTGTATCAAGAAATAATCTCTTTCCTTCTCCCTTTAAGGTGTAGAAAAAACAGGGCAGGCAGTATTTTCTCGCCAAAATTATACTTCACTGTCTACTTTTCCTATCCAAATGTACATTTGCCCCTGTAATTGAAGGGTGCTGCTCCGAAATCTGAGCTTGGTGTGAACATGGATTATTTGAGTTTGTCATAAAAGAGACTGCAATTCTGTCTTTCATTTATTGAAGAACAGATATGTTTACCCGAGAGTTCTCTTTAGTCCGAAATATAAAGGGACAGTGATCCATACTTGCTCTTGGCATGATTACTAGCCATTATAGTCATCACAGTCAGCATTGCCTTTATAAATAGTGCCTTATCTGCAGTATTCAGTGGGAAGAGCAGCTTGGAAAATGAAGCCATTACTGTTTAGTTGTACAAACTTGCACAACCACATATAACTATTTTTATTTCTGCAGTTAGATGGCAATTTAGGTATTGGGCCTGACTCTCTCTGTGCCCCTCTGACATGTCCCAAGTTGCCGAAATGGGACACAAGCTGGCTACAATGAGCCAGTTGGGAAGACCTGAGAGAATCTCCCCAAACTTTACTTCAAGATACTATATACCAAGTATGATAGCAGGTATACTTTAAGATAGCTATCTGGGCTATTAGTCCCAAGGATCAAGAGGAGTGCTAGGAAAATAGGCAGTTGCTATTAAATCACAGACAGTCATGTACACAGTCCTGCCGAACAGCACCAATATTTCCTCTGGGTTCCAACATTTTTACATACAAAGAAACTGAACTTCTCTAATAGCTAATGAGTCCTGTCTCATTTGGAGGGACTGAGACGAGGGCTATGGTTGTGTTCTGGGCACCGTCCTTTATACTCCTATGGGAAGCATTCTTCTAAATGAACCACAGGGAGCCCACAAGGAACATTATCAAATTCCTGAACTAATTAATTAAAACAGTACTTAATAATACAAAGTGCTTCTGCATTAAGCTATTCAAAACATTAATTACTTAACCCCTAAAATATCTTTGTGAATATATTCTTTTTATTGTTATTTCATAAGAGAGGAGATGGATGCTCGGAGAGGCCATATATTTCCAAGAACTACAGATTCAAGTTCCATAGCCTTTTGATCGAAAACAGATGCCAAGGAACCAGCTGCCAGTCGGGAGACCCAGTTCCTGCCTCCTGGATGACTTTGGATGAGTGCCGTAGAGAACTGAGACAGAGATTTGTGAGATAAATACAGAATAAAATGATGGACTTTCCAGCTACTAGAAGGAGGTCAGTGGTTTTCTTATGATCCAGATTCCTATGGCTCCTTGGACTAAGGGTTCCACAAAAGGCAGCACAGAAAACAAGTCTCACATCACTGGCTTTTAAGATAGAAACTTTGAAAACTCACTGAATGAGGTAAATTAATGGCATATTACATTATACTTTGTGTGCTGATAACAGTAAGAACTTAATCTTTTTCCTACCATTTAAATTCCTAGCATTCAAAACCTACTAAATGAATGGGTATGCTTCTACATTTCATAACACATAGCTCATTTCTGAATTCCTACACTGAACGTTAATGGTTTCTCCTGCTTAGCTCAAGACAGCAGGATTACCTTGTTTGATGGGATTTTCCCTAAGCATCGGTCTAAATACCAAACACATCTGGGCCTAGCATAGCCTTCTTGAATTCGGTGACACAATCTCATAAAACTTTCAGGGTTCAACTCTTAGCGATGACTCCAGCGTCACTGTGAAGCATTCGGTGCACAACATAGTCTCCAAGTTTGAGCTGCAGTGACAACGTGCAATACAGCCAACAGGGAGGTAAAATAAAGGTTACATATGACCATTTCAATCACATACTTTACAGCACAGAGTTCTGACAAATGCTTTGTTATTCCCAGATTTTTGTAATTGCCCTTTCATTCCTTCAGAGAATTGTAGTCATAATCTGTTCAGCTTCGAGGAGTTCAGGAGGAAAGCATACAGGTTAAGTGTTGGTTACAGCAGCCACAGACCCCAGGCAGGCAGGGTGATGCCCCGGTCCAGCCGGGAGGCTGGGGATCTGCAGCAGCGATGCAAGAGCTCTGGGCTAATGGGATTTGGGAAGGGAACTTTTTTCCCCTATAGACCCCCATTACAGAGCATGCCTACTTACAATAATAATGAAAGGGAAACTAAGCCTGCACTTTCCACACTCTTAGCCCTCTTTTACCCAACAGAGCACTGACAGCAGCAGTAGCCTTCACTCATACTTCCCACATCATGAATGTTAATGGGGCCACCCTTCTAAATGAGGTGGCAAGACAAGCCTTACTGGGCTCAGAAAATGATCTTTTTCTGAGAATAATAAAATTGAATAGATTTCTGTCTATTACAATGGCATTTTTCAGGGACTGGATTCATCTTACATAGACCACCAGCAATAAGATAATTTTCAGCCAGTACTAAGCTAAATATATATATATATTTCTAACTCAAAACAACTTCAAAGGTGCATCACAGAAGACAGTGTCCAAGCCAAATTAGAACTGTGGATTAAAAAGACATTTTCAAAAGGTGTGTGTGTAAAAGGCTCAAAGATATTTCTCAGTTCAGGAAACAAAACTTGCATTTTGGTTGCTTTTTTCCTTTGCAGACAGATCATTCAAAGGAAGCCAAAACCACACATTCACTGAGAACAAGCATAGTGAGCACCCAAGGGGGTTCTTCCCCAGTTGCAGTGCTTCAGGCATACTTAACATCAACAGCTTCTATGTTTTTTCCTGAACTATTATTTTCACTTTTTCTATATGCACCATTTTTGTGAGGTATGTCTTTAAATCAATCTGTTAACATATGTAATTTAGTGTGCCCTTTTTTGCCACACCACTGTGGGGAGAGAATTTTATCCTTTATTCAGTCTGGAAGTACTCTCAGGACAGACAGCAATCGATCAAGGACCTGAATAATACCTGTGAATTTTATTGTTGTAACGTTATTAATTTAAGCCTTCTATAAAACAGTTTGTTAGAGATGGGCACGAGGGAGCGGAACATTATAGGAAGTTCTGTAATTTAGTACCTCAGAGCAATGAACGGTAGAGGAAATCTTCAAGCACTTGTCTCCAAATCAATGCTTCCTTGCTTGTAAGGTAGAGGCAGGGAATGTTTTATTCGTAATATTTCAGAAATGGCTAAATGCAGCTCACAGGCTCTAAAAACTTATAGAATATGTACTTTACTTAAGCTTTGAACCTGCTAGAATCTGGTAGGATTTACACATTACAGAAAAAGGGATCTTCAGCTCCTGAAATAGCGAGGTGTAGTCAATCTCTATTATATTCTAAATTTTGCTGTCATAACAGTAAATGAAAAATCCTTCCCAATCCCAAACATTTCAGTCAGTTGGAAGTGGGTTATGGAGTGGGGGTGTGGGGACATCCCACACAACCAGCATCAGTCGTATAGGGGTGAGGGGGCACCAGTAAAATTCTAGGAATAATTCAAATCTTAGAGTAATACCTCTCTGCATAGAGGCAACAAATACTTGATGAAATCTTATCATTCTGTAGAAAGCGCTCTGTGACGTACGTCAGTGAAAGAGGTCTTTGTCTGCTGGCTTCATTTGCTCATGACAACAAGAACAAAACACCAGACAAATATAAATTTTCAGTGGTCTTTATTAAGACATACGTATTTGCATATTCAGGACAAAACTGAAAGGCTCTCATTACATTTCCCAGAGGAAAAAGAAGGGAAGAGGTAGGAGTTAAGACTGTTTTGAATGTAGAACTCTGCTTCCGTAGCTGTTGCCATCTACCAGCTCTTATGCCCATGCCACTAGTTGCATGACATTTGGTAAGTTTGCTTATGTCTTGATTTAGTCTAAATTAGTTCTGCAGGGGATAAAAGACAGGAGACCTGTTGGGAAAAAAACAGTCATTAGAAACTTTCAGATATTGAAGATCAGACTGTTTTTCTTCAAGAAGAATACTCACTAGGCTGAAGAAAGCCTTCACTCATTTTCTGAAATAACGAAGGTATTGGATGAGGTGCACTTTGCATTCTTGACTATAATAAAAGTGGGAACAGTTTTTTACTGTATGTTCTAATGTGAAGAAGAAAACTGTGATGTTCTACCAGCATGCAAAAAAAGGTGTACCTATCTGAAGTAGCATCGTATTATGTACAATATAAAATTAAGTACAGCAAAATTATGCAGTATGCTGCCCCTCAGCAGCACTGATAAACATCAAGTGTTTTCACAAATGGAACAATAGCATCCATTATGTTGTCTCTGAATACATATGCTTCATAATTAACATTATTAGAAGAGGAAAAGTCTGTTCTGTAAAAGCAGTGCAGTTAAGTGACATTCATAATACCTACCATGCAGTCCATTAACCTCAGCAATTTTAAGTAGCGTCATAGTCATCCATGGCATTTCAGATTTCTCACAGCTTCAAATCTGTGGGCAGCTTCACAAGCTTTTTGCAAAGTTTCTCTTGACTAGGACATCTGTAAAATTCCCTCCAGACCTTTCTTCAATTCATCTCTTGTTACTCACTCAGTAATTCACATCTCTGAATAAGGATAAAGGTATGTCCTTAAAACCATGCTCTGCTGAACACAACATTTTTTTAAAAAAACTTACTGGTAAATTTAGGTGCTATAAGACATTAAAAGCATGCTGTTTCTTAATCTTACCTTTTTTTCCCATTTTAATGTGAGATTTTGATGAGCAATGTTCCCAGTTGAGTCTCACAGTAAGGAGTCAAAATAATCAGATATTAATCATCTGGCTTTTACCAACTAATCCACCGTTTAACATAGGTGTCTTCAAAGGTTTTAGCAACTTCACTATTTAGGTGAAAAAAAAGTATATATTTTATGGTCATATGAAACAGTGCAACACTGCCTGATATGTTGCTTAGAGACACCAGCTCAAAGCAGAATCCTAAAATATTCAAGAAATTACAGTATTGTGTGACTATCAGTGGCTAGTATTTTAATGTTCTGTTTTCATATTTTATAAAAGTGATTTTCAATCCAGAAGACAGCACAGAGAATCCTCTTCTCTCTAGGTAAATAGCCATTGAAAGTTCTCTTTTGGTTTTTAATTTCCACTTAGTTGCTCTTGAGTTTGGCCTCTCTCCTGAGGTTCATTTTGCTGAAAAATTTTGTTATTCAATAACTGTGAAAGAAAGAGTACTAAATACTGCTTCACTGTCAAATTTTCTTCCTGGGGATGCTAAGTTTTGGCATAGTGTTTTGTGTTAATTTCTATAACCCCCAAAGAGAAGAAATTGGTCCATCTTCATTAATTCTGATCTCATGAAACTGGTATCCTTTTCCTGCAAGGAACTGATTCAGATTTCATCATCAAAATTGAAGCAGAACTGCTATAACAATAACACCTTTAAGTTACCTCTCTAACAATGTACTTGTAGTCCTGCCTCCTTGGCACAAACACTTTTGTATTTCTGATACAGATATGTGAGAGAGGCCTATCTGAAGAAACATACGAGGATGATGTTAAAGGAATTCAGAGATCAGCATGCACAGAAGAGGATGTAATCTCTTCCTCTCTGCCTGGCAGTGCTAAATCATGTTGCACTACATAACTCAATGTAATACAATACGGAAAAGATATTTAGATCCTCAGAGCATGCTAGTGTCTAAGAAAGAAATACAAAATACACTGGATCTTATACCCCAGGGCATACACCCAATTTACATTAGTGTTAGAGGAGAAGAGGCAATATATGCACTCTGTCAGAAGTCAAATCCTGCCTATCCAACTTGCTATTCGCTTTGCGTGATGCAGACTATAGATATAGAGCCTCCAAATGGCATATGAGGGGTCAGCTTTAACTGGTCTGGATTACCCATAAAAAGCCCTGTGTCTGAGCTGGTTTAGGGTTTTGAGTCTAAGGGTCAGGCTGCAAATTCCAGAATTTTTAAGGACTACATGTGTTTGTAGTCTCATGAACAGTGAGGAAAAAAAAAAACAAACAAAACCCAACAGATTTGTGATCTGAATACAAGGGAAAGACAGTTGCTTTAGATCTTGGTTGTACCACACAACTAAATTTGCTAAACTAAAAACTAAATTTGCAATGGCTCATTTCTATCAGGGTAGTTATAATTTACCAACTCCTAGTGAATGCAGGCAGCAATCATACTGAATGGCTTAGCCTGCTTCATTACAATTATGCCATGCCAAACCCCGCTATGCCAGCATAAAACTTATTTTGGCCTGGCAGCTTTCCTACTCTATATATTGGCCCTAGTTGAAGCACACTTTTTGACGGAGCAATGCCTTAAGCCTCCAGGGATTTCTGGAAAAGGGCTCTCTAGAAGCTGCTTGAGCCGCCGTGGCTCCAGCCATGCGGCAGAGCCCATCGAGCCCCGCAGAAGGCCGGGGAGACAGCTGTGGCACCACCCTCCGCTCTCTGCAGCTCCCACGGACACCTTAGCTCGGCTCCCCCAGCCCACGGGGATGCTCTGAGTCACAACTCGTAACGTAAACCTCCGTCTGCAAGAGGGTTCCTTCTTTACAAGTAATGGGAGATGATAGTATGACTAGGGGAAAAAAAAAGCCAGAATGTGGCTTTCATCTGAGGAATGATGCTGTAGCCAATGTCCCGCACCCTCAGTCAGCTCCATGTTTGATTTAAACTTGTCCAAATGGGGGGTCTGTGTGTGTGTGTTTCATATTTGCTTGACATGCAAGAGATGACACTTCAAATTAAAGACAAATAATATATAGAGAAATATATTTTTGTACTTTTTAACATATACCAGTGCTGTCTACAAGTCACTTTTTTTTCCAAAGAGAACTGTAAACTAACTAAACACTAAGAATATGTTTGATAAAACAGAGTATCCAAATTTGTAAGATACACTTTCTAAAGGCCATTTTCTGTAAAGTTACACTGATCACCACCTGATTAAATTGCCTACTGCTACGAATTTAATGAGAGACTGAAAATTCTCAATGGTAATTGGGACAGCCAATTCTTTAAAGAGAGAAAGTGAGTGGGTAGCTAGTTGAAGCACAGAAAAATGCTTATTAGTGTGGAGGTGGAAGAAGTCCTTACTGAGAAAAACAATTAAAGACTATTTTATTTGAAAAACATTGAATTCTTATTTGTGCTACTTCACTGGAGTCCTGGATACAGTATCAATTCCAAAATGAGTGGGGAAAAAAAGAAGAAGAAAAAAAAAATTCCAACAACAGATAAGCCAGCACTCTCTCCTGCCTGTAATTGCACACTGTATGGTAAATTTAATGGTTTCACATTTTGCGGTATAAAAGATCTGCAGTATTGTTAGGAGCTCTCTAAGTGATTTGTGTCTTGCCCAGTTTTTCGTAAAAGTAAAAATTTGTTACTCCAAGCAAAGCCATTCTCAGGAAATCCAAATATACAGAAAGATAACAAGACAAAGACAGTAACAACTATCTGATTGAACACTACAGAAGCACTACATTAGGAAATAAGAAATAATTTCAGCTTAATTAATATAAAGTCCCATAAATGCACTAGATATTATTTATGCTTCTGCAATAAGATTATAAAAAAGTTTTACTGGTGATTGAAATGGCACTAAAGTAAACTGCTGTTAAGTATGTGGCTCAGATATGCATTAGGAACAGATTGATAAAAGGAAAAATGTCTGTATTTTTAAAATCATAATCAGATTTTTTTTCCACCTAAAAGATCCATAGTCCATTTCCAATAAGTGTTATTTAAAGGAAATCCCATGAACTGCATTATATAAAACATCAAGCAAGGCAATTGCAATAGACCTTCTGGGTTAATAATCAACAGAATTGCTGATATTTTTCTGTCTTTAAGCCTGCAACTCCATCTTGATATCCGTATTTTACCTCGACTGCAAAATGCATATCAGAAGACCAGACTGACTTATTTGTAAGTTAAAATGTGTAATAAAAGCAAAATTTTAGTTTATTAAAAAAAAAGAATTGCAAGCACTTAAGACTGTGTTTTAAAAATATCATTGAAAAATGGTTCAGTCCAGCTATCAGGAGCTATGACGAGCGTGGGATCCTCAGGTTACAACCGGGAGGACTGTACAAGCGCTCCTGCAGAAGAGTGCTCTTTCAGAAGCTGTATTTGATGTTCCTTCTCTGTTCTGTGCCAGGAGCATGTAAAAATACAGATGAATTGTGGTTCAAGACTGGGGTTAAAATCTGTCCTCAAGCATATGACCACAGTTTGTTGCTCAGTTGAAAGACTGACTTGTTTTCTAGTTCCCAATTTTCTTTTCTTTCAGAGCAGGTATTTTATTTAGAGTCATATCTGGCTGGGTGAAAAGGACAGACATCAACTGCTTACTCATCCGTCTGGTATAAAATGTTTAACAAGGCACTGTGAGAGTGGCAAACTGTGCAAAACAAACAGCAAGCTCAAGCTATAAGCAGCAGAAGAGATTGAAGCGTAAGCAACCACAAGAACGAGCAACCTGGCCTCTCTTCCAAGCAGCCAGGAGAAATGGACTTCAGTAAAATGTTATTTCCTTTTTTAAGAGAAAGCAAATGCAGGTTCAGGCAGTTCCCACCAGGTCTATTATTATTTGCAATGGGCACAGACATCACTCTTGGCATCCTGTTCAAGGAGAAGAGAGGCTTAACTCTTCACAGCACAGTCATTCTTGTCTGCAATGAAAAGGGACTTCATTGCTAATTATAGTTTACTAGTGCTATTGCATTATAAGTTATCATAACTAATCAATTAAAAAAAAAGTTAAAATGCCCAGGCGCAGTAGTACTTTCAGATTGCCTACAGAAGGGGTTCAGGTTAGAAAACACATTCTTGTTCTGAAAATCTTCTGGCTTATCTTTCCCTGAAGAGACTGAAATCCTTTTGCCTATATCATGAATCAAAATTACCCTCCTCTAGCCAAATGGTATTAGTCTACCTCCGCAGGCTTGGAGCAGATACCCCAGTACCTCCTAAGAGGTCTTCTCTGCCCTCAGACCAAACAATTTGTAAGGCTTTTGATTGCAAATGAACAAGGACAAAATCTTTGCAGACTCCTCTGCTCACAGGAAAGCTACCCTTGCACCAGCTCTTCCCCTCCCCAGCCCCTCATTTTCTGCGATAGGTATGAGGGACACAGCAGAACAAGATGTCTGCGTAGGTGAGAGGTTCACACAGCTGGCATAACCTGCATGGGAACCTTATCAATCAATAACTCAAGTCAACCCTTCAGGTCTTCTGATGTCAGGAAGGGTCATGGAGTGCTTATTCCCTTGTCAATCTCATGTGCCCACAACTGGAGGTCAGGAAGAGGGATGGCACCAGCTCGGGGCTTATCCCGATGCTTGGAACATGTCGTAACCTTGCTCCAACAGAAAGGAAGCACTCTACATTAAATATCCCTTTACCTCACCGTATGCCCTCACCAGGGCTTTTGGGTGGGGTTTTTTTGGACCTGTTTGAATGTGGTTATGCAATTGTGATTAAACTCTGCTCTGGCATAAAGTTTGGAGAGGTTCCTCCCATCCTCCTCACGCACGGGATGGTGAGGAGCACCCATGGCAGAGCCCACTTTTTCTGTTTGAGTCTTCCCTCACTTCTCAGTCTTTGAGGAAAAATAAGAACCTAACAATGTTTCTGCTCTAAATGAACTTTCAAGCCTATGTTTACCAAATGGTTTGTAATTCTGGGAGGAAAAGGAAAAAAAAAAAAGAAAAAAGAGACAGAAAGAAGAGAGACTGTAAAAGCTAGCTTAAATGCTCGAGCCATAATATTTCTAGGACTGTTTCCATAATGCTCAAATTCCAGTGGCATTAGAAGATCATCATTCAGTGATCAAGTGTGCAAATCACTGCCTTAGAGAAAGACAATCCCTGACAGAATACAGAGAGTAGAGTAGCAGGTAAGAGCAAGACAGTTACGATTACTAGACTACACAGTGGTTATTCACCTCTAAAGAGAAAGCGTATTCTATTTTTCACTCCATCTGAACTCTGTTCTGTAAGCCTCGTTCTTTTATACACTGAAGACTACGTTACTGAAGTACTAAATGAGCATAAATAACCTTTACATTCAACTTGTAATTCCTATGTCACAAAGCTTAAGAATGCCAAGTAGATAAATCCAGACAAATCTAATTTCACATTTCATGATAGAGAGATTCAGGAATAATAAAGCATAATAATATAATAGTGGAGAGGAAAAAAATAAAACCCTGCATCATATTGGGTTTCATTTTATTCTCTGAGAGGTACACACTGCCATTAATTCTGCAGGCTGTATACTAAGACAAGGACATTTAGTCATGAAATCACTGTCAGTGAATTGATAACTGTCAAGAATCTCTTCATCACAACACTTGTTTCTTCTTGATTCACTTTAACTTTAACAAAACTGAATATTAATGCACAACAAAAATAGTAGTCTTTGCATGCAAAACTTATGTGTTTCACTGAAGACACCCCCACTTCCTCCTACCAAACAGCTGTGTACAATAGTATATTCCAAAAATTTTTCTTTAATGCTAGAGCACCAAAGAATGGCTGAGGTAAAAGGAAGTCTTTTTGTCAAATGCCTTGTTTAGTGAAGGCACTTGAATGTATTTTTATTTTATTTAACAATTACAAAGCTGCTATCATATTACATAACTTATTCCAGGCCAGAATTAATCTACAATAAAGCTATAATCTTAATGAATCTTTGAAGAATTATCAGCACTTTCTACACCATCTATTTGTGACCTAGAAGAGGCAACAAAAGAGCATTATGGATAGACATGAATACCTGTTATTGATCAACTATTCATGTGTGCAGGGGAAGCAGAGACAGGTTGAGAAGTGCACTTTGGCTCCAAACAGGAATAGTAAATCTCAAAATAGATATATGAGCCAAGAACAATAGTTCACAGTACTTGTAGCTAATTGGTGCACTGAATAAAGTATGTTATATCTTGCTGTGTGCAAGGGCATGGTCTGAAATGCAAAGCTTTTGATAGTTCTGTTATTGAGAAAATTTATATGATGGTGATACGTCTTGTGTGGATGTGTTAAGCTTAAGTCTACAAGCTCATACTAATGTCTTGATTTGTGTCAGCCTGTAGGGAATTTGTGCAAAATAACATTAGCCAATTCAGGGTAGTTTGAATGCCACAAGGGATGGTTCTGGGATGATTTATTTCATGACAGGTTTTTCATCCAGTTCAAATTGCAACTGCTTAGTGACATACTGAAGAGCTTCCAGCCTGAAAGGACATGCAATGACCAGGTGTGCAGAACCAACGCCAGTTTTCTTTTATACCATAGGAAGCTAACGCATGGTGACCAGGTGGTATTCTCAGAAGTCTGATCTTTTTTTACTAATAAAGTCATCTTGGTGATCAACAGCTTCGTTTAGGTTGTGCACTGGGCCTTGTCTTGACTAATTTGCCTGCTTGTTATGCACTGTCCTGAGTGTGAACTGCTCACCCATTTAGCACTAATATAGGTTTCCAGAAGAGGGCTGAAGAAGCTGTATCCTTACTGAAGGACAACGGAGCTGTGGCTAATGCCCCTGAATGGAATGGCATTGCAGTGAAACTTTAGATCCAAGACAATCATTTGTCTGTACAAAACTAAAGACAACAAAAGGATGTTTCTATTACTAATTAGGAAAAGTATTCGTCCCCAAGGCTTTACTTTGAGGAAGAGGTGGCCGAAAGCAGTGCATTGGCCGCTAAAGCTCTTGTTTCATTGAGCGATGACAGACTTAAGTAACTTCTGTTTGGACCACCAGGCTGAAATCATTATACTTCAGCAACGCGATTCCTGACGACCCAGACTTCTCCATTCAACACGGGCAGCAGTTAGGATCTCCTAGCAAGCACTGCTCAAGATGGCACGGAACGTAGGTCAGGTCAGAGCTTGGGCCTGATGCTAACATACAGCTGCAGCAAGAGGCACAGACAAGAAAAGGAGAGGGTAGAGGGAATCCATCACATACGTTTAAGGAAAAGAGACAACATGCTCCCTATGGACTGGACACAAACGTGACAGAGTGTGCTCTGTTGCTGGCCAGCAAACAGATAAAGGGTTGCACAGAATGCAAGAAAGAGAAAGAAGGGAGAGCCTGTTGGAGATACTTGTTCATCTGACATTTGCATGGGCAAGTGGAAAACCTGAGACAAGAACTGGTCCTAAAATGAAGCTGTGGGTTTCTCCACACAGGCTTTCCACATACTCTAAAGGAAGCATTGCTTGAACTAGCACACCACATGGAAGGGAATTTTGTCATGTTTCGGGACTAAAGTTTGCAAACATGATCGTCAAATATCATAGAAGGGCACTTTTTTGCAGGAACAGCAGTCAGAATAGATGTTTTAGGTAAAAAATATAGACTATTGGCCTCTGCTGGGGGTTGGGGGGAGAAACTGAACTACAGCTAAACATCAGATTCCCAGACATCTAAGTCGATTTAACAACCTGATTTTCAAGATGCTGAGTTCAGTCAGTTATATATAATTTTCCTATGCTTGATGTTCACTTTAACTGAGTATAGCTATGCTAATGATAACCTCACTGTACTCTCACTCTCCATGGGGCTCCTACTTTGCATAGGGCCACATTTTAATTAAAGAGAATGTTTTCTTCTGTGCCACTGATACCCATCCAGACCTCCTGGCAGAGGTTTCCTCTGGTCCAACTGTGTACATATATAACAAATGGGTGCAAAGGGGTAAAGTAGCTGCAGCTCTAATGTGATTGAAAATAAAACTTCAGCCTCTCTTGCTTGCAGGCTGCCTCCTTTTTTTACTTCAACTTTCAGAGCATTGTGAACACTGGAACTGATAACATTTGCTGCCTCTGCTTTTTTCTTTTTTCTAGAATCATGTTGTAATAACATTGAGACTTCTCCAGAAGTCTCCACAAAATTCAGATGATGAGAGATACTTATATTAATTGACAAAACTAAAGTAAGAATAGGAAAATGCCTTCTTCCTCAGACCTCAAGATTTCACTGAAAGAAATTTGCATTTGGTATTTTTGTTACACGGATTGGGCTTTTGGGCATAGATCCAACAGGACAGATTAAAAGTTAATTATTTCCATTCACCTTGCAATATTCAAAATATAAGGTGCTGTCATGAAGAATGGGACCTCAACTGCAATAATAATAATAATAAGCCCTTTTCCTTCTATTCCCAGGTATCAGAGAAACAATACTAGAGATAACAAGAAAAATATTCTTGTGTTAACATTTCAATGAAAGATTTTGTACATTCAACAGAAATTTGAAACACTTATTTCCTGTTTGTATCTTACTTCATAATAATAACCTAATTAAATTTCTGTAAATGGTAACCTACGTTTCTGTAAATTGCAATCAAGAGAAAACAGTTCATACACTAAGAAGTTAAAATGCTGTAGGCAAATCCCTTCTGCACACAAAGGTCTCTTGCCCTCTATAGTTTTGTATTTCAGGTCAAAAATATTGGTCATAGGTTGTCTTGGAGGTGTGCTACCGTATTCTCCGTGTCAAAAAGATCAGCACTAAGCTGCTCAATGATCATACAGAAACAGTTCAACTAACCCAGATGTCACTGGCCTAGGTGACATGGTTATCGTCTTCCCCCTTGTAGCAACAAATCTACTAGTGGAAAAATTACTGCCTCCTCAGTTCCTCCACATTGTCTGTCTATGCAATTTTGCCATTTTCCTTAGAATACAGAGGTAGCTACATATTGCCCCACTATCAAATGTGTATTTCTGCTTTACTCAAGCTCATTTGGCAGAAGCTGAGGAACAAGCTGGCAGAATTGGGAACCTCTGGAGGACACGCAACAGCGACCACTGAGGCACGGGACACCCCTGCTTTGGCAGGGCAGTAGCAGGATCTCACCCTGCCCTTTCCCAGTCCTGCTAGTCCGTCCTCAGCTGCTCTCATGGATGCTGCCACCACATTACTACCGTCATTCTAACATTTAAGCAAAATTACTCTAAGTGAGAGCAAGCTGTAAGTCACTGTAACTATTTTTCGTCAGAATACAAGATGTGGGTGATTCAGCATCCATGCCCTTTTACAATCCCAAGTTCCCACCATTTCCAGCAGAGGCACTATCATGGTGCCAAGACGGCACTGCACAGTGTTGGCTGTGAGTGAGCGAGTATTAGGAAGAAAGATGAAAGCACTTGAACAACTTCTGCTAAGAACACATGAAAAATGGTTGAGCCAAGAAAATGGCCAAAGACGAGTACAGAAAATATGGTATCAACAAAGTTACTAATTGAAAAAGACCGTTAGAATAATATAGCCTCTATTCTTAAACAGAGTAGGGCACTGTCAGCTTCATTTGCCTTTTTACTGGGGTAAACACGAGGACTTCAGATGTGTGTGTGACCACTGTGAAGAAACAAAGAATTCAGGGCATATGCATATCTTGTTTACATTTTAAGAGTTTTCTTCAGAGACTTGAATGCCCACATATGAGCAATGCCCATTATTATTGTGTGTATATGATTACCAAGAGGTTGTGACCTTTTCTTCCAGGCACTAAGTTTCCTACACAGATAGATACACAACTTGTCAAACAGCCGTTCTAGTGCAATGTGAGCACCAAGGCAAGAATATATATCACTTACTGTCTTGATCCAAACCTTTGAAGCCTTATTTGCTTTTGTTGGCTCAGATCACTAGTTAGAAATCTTTCTCCAAAAAAAAGTATACTCTTACTAAGAACAGCCAAACTAAGAAACTGGGTTCAAAGCACTTCTGGTTTCCAGGGAACACCAGTATTGACTGCAATGGGAAGTTCAGAGGTGGAGACTCAGACTTCCTCAGCAAGGAGCAAACCAGGAGCCTGAGGAGTAGGGACAGAGACTAACTGAGGAAGTGAATAGCACTGAGATGGAGAACCAGAGCTGGGACAGGTTGGAAATGAGACAGAAGGGATAATCCTGATCATTGCCAGGAATTTAGGATACTCAGCATTACTCCTCTAGTATCACAGCAAGAACCTCTGAATCTAGCTCGCAGACAGACCCATTCCTATTCAGTCCTGGGCCACAGGCTATAAACAGCCTACCCCAATATGTCCTGTTCTGTTCACAAAGGTCTGTGCCACATCAACACCACTAAATAAAATTCACCAGGAACATTCTCTTACTGTGAGGCCAACATGCACAGCCTGTCCAGGCAACTCTCTGGACAACTCTCTCGTCCAAAATAGGGTGGCTACATCCAAGAAGCTGCTGATGGGTCTTGTCCTTAGCCTCAGCCACCACCTGTCTGTGTCTAGGAACTGCCTGAGAGACAGACAGTTTTGGCCCTAAGCAAAAAAAGCAGTGACAAAAACCGCTATGCTAACAATTTAACAATATGGAAAATAATAAAAACTGTGGATTGGAAAATAACAATATCTCTGGATCTGTGGGCAATATTAAGATCTGTGCACTGCATGGTTTAGTTTACTAGTATAGATGTAGCCTAGGTCCTTATTTACAGTCTGGTTGAAAAGGAAGAAAAAGAAAGAAAAAGGAAGGAAAAGGAAGAACAAGAAAAGAGCTCAGAGAAGCAATCTGAAAAACAAATCAACACAAAATCTGTGTTAAAAATATACTAAGGCAGTGGAACCTGTGCATACTCTCAGATGAAGAGGAGCTCATCTCAAACTGCTGTGAGGGACACAAATATCTAGCTACTGCCCCTGCAAAGACAAAAAAGCTGAAGTTTTGCAATCCTGAATACGAACAAAACACTTCTCCTTTCAGTGTTAATAACATTGTTAGTTCGAGATAAATATGGGAGACATGACATGAGGAGAAAAAACAACTTCTGGAAATTCAGTGAGCAGCTATTGAAAAAATATTAACTCTTTGCTTTGCAATAAATCTCTATCGATACCTAACACTGCAGGCCTGGGAGTGCTGGAAGCTGGAACCTCATACAGTACTGCTAAGACACAGCTCTGCCACCCCAGCATTTGACCACTTGGTTCTTGTGGCTTCTCAATGGGAATTGCAGCTGCACAACTGGGAATTAATACAGGTTACAAGAGCGACTTCTAGTCTGGATGGGTTCTTTGCTCCCCTTCGCTACATGCTCGCACAGATGTTTCCATGAGCTTAGCCGTGGGGTAGTGAAGGATCCATCAGCCCAGCTCAGGACTGGCTCTTCCCATGTTGGCATCGCCGTAAATCACTCTTGGAACCACAGGGCAAGGACAGGCAGCCAAACCCATTTCAACAGTGCCCTTGTGGAGGCAGCTGCACATATAACTCTGCCAATGTGAGCCCAAGTTTGTGGTGCCGTCACCGTTAAGTTTGCAGAAACGTTAATAAGGGTAATCAGAAGTTCCAGAAGATCCTTGGGAGCTACCACAGTACAAAGCAAAACAATATTTTGATCTCTCTCTTACTTAATTTCTCACTTTTGGATTCTAATATCTCTGCTGAAATAGGATAGTATGACAGGCCAGAATTGGTACTATGGCAAATCAATTTATGACTGAACATGAGCAATTCAAGGCGTGTCCTGCTTTCAGCTTCCCCCCAAAAAAAGTGGATTGCATCCCCCAGTTGCCCTCCCCTTGCTGCACTCCCAGCATACATACAGAGACGG
Organism: Fregata magnificens; assembly: GCA_013389945.1. Classification (NCBI taxonomy): domain Eukaryota; kingdom Metazoa; phylum Chordata; class Aves; order Suliformes; family Fregatidae; genus Fregata; species Fregata magnificens. The sequence continues at coordinate 39,438 of WAAD01032547.1, read as the reverse complement.
ATCAGGTTTGGCAAGGTTTGGCCCCATTCTCCAGGAGGGCAGTTTCTTACTACCTGTAGTGCCTCTGCAGCACAGCTCACAAATAATTACTGCCTCATCAGGTTTCCAAAATGTTCCCCATCCATCTTCCCCATTCTTTTCACCAGCTATTGTCAGGAGCTTTACATATTTGATAGTGTAATCTTCCTTTGCTTATTATTTGTTTTTGTTATTATTGTACCATTATAATCTCATTATAGTCTTTTCTAGTTTCAATTATTCTATTTATTTTTTACTGAGTCACTGTAATTGCTTGTAGTTTTTAATAATGTTTAAAATTTCCATTCTCTGAAGCACACATTATCATTCCCATTATAAAATTCAGTTAAGAGGTTGTCAACAATCTTGGTTTGCACAAGTCTTGGACTGATCTTTTTCCAGTGCATGATACATGGAGCCTGCCTTGCCAATGCCTCCAGCCTACAAAGGTAGATTCACTTTTCAACAACAGGCTCATCAGCATATAAGAACTCATAGGAGAACTGGTCTTCATATTTGTGTGGAAGAGAAATATTTTACAAAATACTTAAAGCCTAGGAGCATTATGAACTTATTTTCCAATCCATCCAACTGTGGGAATTACCGGTTTTCTACTCTGGGCGTGCTTGGTAAAACTACAATTTTATGACAAGACTCTGAACTTTTGTGACTGAGTGAGCATTAAGCTTACAAAACACAATCACGTCAATAAAGTGTAATAAAGTAACTAACTCCCCTCTGACAGAAAATAAGAAGACATTCTCCTCATTTCCCAATTATTTTTCTCAAATGTGAGATTAAGTGTATATCCACCAATCACACACACACCCCCAAAGAAAAATTAAGTAAATAAGATCTGAAAATCAATCCTGAAGTGTTTTCCTGCACAGGAATCCAGTAACCTGTCAGAAACCCACTTAAAATCAGTACAGCTTTACTTGGTTGCATGGATTGTCCCTGAGAAATGTTTGCAGAAGTGTTGATTCGAATTCTAATGATGCAGTTATTTAGTTAACAGAGATACCTTTGCTATCACATCTGATTAAATTAATTTACATGTTTCTGATTTATGAGGATGTCTGTTTTCCTAGAAATAGAAATAAAGGAACAAAAATGCATTGATATTGTAATACAGTTTGGTTTGTTTGTTTTTTTTTTAAAAAAAGCTTAACTACTCTCTTGTGTAGGCAAGGCACTTATGTAGTAAAAATACTTTTAAAAAATTAGGACTTCCTTTTTTAAGATAACTTTGGACCTGAATTCATCAACAACTTGGCAACAACCTGAGCCCTTCTTTATCTAGGAACATTATTTAAAGGTGTGCATAAGTCCCACTGTAAGAATGACAGAATTTTCATATGCAACTGGAAAAATATTGCACTACTCTGCTCAGGAAACACTTTTCAATGTTTTGAGAAACATGCCTCAGCACTTAATCCCATGCAAGTTGCATTCATCATTCATATCATATTTACATACTTTTAAAATTTGACTTTGAATTCAGCAGTTACATGCTTTAGGACACAGCACATGCAAAACTTGTGTGCAAAACTAGATTAGAAAAGTTTTTGAGTATTTTGTGATACAGGATCACTGGAAGGGGGGGAAGATGACTCTAGTGGATGGGAGTACTTCTCAGCAAGGCACGGCTTGACATCCTATTATTCTGTATGGCACTTAACATCCAGATTCATTCAGGGGTACTGCTATGAAATTGTTCTTCAGCTTGTTCATCTGCATAACTAATGATCACTTTAGAGACAGAAAGATCCATCCATGATAACATTAAGATAAAAGTTAAAAGCTCTGAAGTTACAAGCAGCTGGGAATAAGATAGTAATTTAAGTGTAATTTTCGGGAGAATATGCAAGCTACATTGTACAGGTAACAGGGTGTGATGAAGAAAGCATTTCCGCCTGCTCCTGAAGCCCTTAATTACCAGACAAGCAACTCATGTACAGTTCATTGTTTCACAAAGAACTGGAAAGGATCATTAAATCATCTAGTTTAGTCTCCATTTCTCCACAGACATCTACATTTACATAAAAACTCCAGTCAACTTGGTTGTCTAAACCATAACCTTTTAAAGAGGCACACATCAGATCTATGTAGTGGTCTTATTGGCAGCAGCATCTACATCTTGGCCATTGAAATGCCAATGCTCAAAGCATTTGCAGAAAAATTACACACAATAAAAATGAAAAAAAAAAAGGTGTAGATGGAATAACAAAGAGAGGGGAAAGGGAATTCAGTATTTTTAAAGTTTAGCGCTTACCTCTCTACAGCTAAAATCTAATTTTATATTTAGTAAAATTGGCAAACAGCAATTACATTCTTAAAGGAAGGCAATCAGTGCATGCACCCAGCTATGCAAGTAAATAAGCAAAGCAGCACAGATGAAGATCTTTAGGTTCACCTGAAGTGCTTTAGCAAGGTATTTGAATAACAAGTATCCTGCAAATTCCCATAAACCAAGGTCAGAAAGGCTAAGGAGCCTGGGGTTCAAAAGGGTTATCATTTGGCTAGATATCATAGTGCATGTCTCATGCATATTCTAGAAATACACTTCTGACTCAACAGGCCTGGCCTCTCTGAGCTGAAAGGGTCAACCCAGAATTCCTCATGTATGACAGATACGAGACAAAACAGACATGAGCAGGAGCTGTTCAGAGATGAAGAATTTGTCATGGGAAGCGGATGTTCCACTGGCCATTTCCACCACCATCCTCACTATGGAAAAAATTTGCCTTATACGAAGTCTGTCTGGGTTCTTGTTCTACTTTTCTCAGATAAATTGAAGAACCTTGTATTAGATGACGCTTTTGCTCTGGAGTGATGCTTATCTGGTTCAACCAAAATACACCTCTGTTTCTGAAAAGCCAAAGATCAAGCTCTAAGTCTCACTGTGAGGCATTTTCCCTAGATCTTAAGGGTTTTCTTCTCTTTTCTGCACGCCCACACGTTTTTCCAAGATCATCTAAAAAATGGAAGCAAGAAAACTGTAATATTTTAATATTGATTTTAAGAACATTATTTATAATGCTGAAACCCTCTTTCTGTTCACCAGTCCTCTATTTAAATACCATATCAATAAGTTAGCGCTTCAACACTCAGCATACTCTTAAAAAAAAGTTTTGAGTTCCTTGTCCAGCATCACAGAAAAGAAAAAGTTGAAAGTTCCAAGAACATATTCTCTGCTATTCTAGTATTGTCACCTTCCTTTCTTGGTCCCAACAGGCTATTTCGTTTTCCCCTAAACCAAAACAATTTTGTTGGAAGGTGTCTAGCTTACTAGACACAAACGAGATATAGATTGATTTGAACTGTTCACTCTAATAGCTATTCATGGTGTTCTAATTGTTTGTTCAGATACAAGTTTTAGAAGATTTTTTTTCATATTTCCCTCCAGTTTAGTTCTGAATAGGGTTGAACCTGGTTCCACTTATTGCACAGCCACTCCAGAAACAGCCCTGTTTCACTGCCGTCACAACCACCTTTGGAGATTTGTCTTTCAAGCAGTGTCCAGCCCATTAAGTCTGCGTTCTGCTATAATGGAGCGATGGTTTTAAAATCACCTGCATCAAGTCAAACAGCTATATACATTTGGCTGAAATCAACTGAAACCTTGAAGAAAATTTCTGTTGGCAAGACTAAGTTTCATAAAAACATGTGAAAACCCACTACGGAGTCTAAACCTGTAACTGCTTACTAACAAAAAAGATGAGACAGGACTTAGTTTTTATATCAAATGAAACTAATTTGTTTCTGGAGTCATCCAGATTGTTACTTTGAATACTGGTATAATACTGACACTTACACTTTAGAGCTTTCTCAGTTATCCTTGAATTATTCTAGTATTAATGATGAACCAGAAAACTTTCTCAAACAACTGTTTCAGACTCTTGGATGTAAATGGCCTGACTCTACAGATACTAACATTATTCCTAGATATCACTGGCACAGAAAGTCTAACTGACTTGCATAATACAAGGCCTTCAACCTGAAAAGTCAAATACAGAATGGAATTATTTATTGAAACCCTCTAATTTCTTTTATCATCAATACTGTAACTTTCTTCAACTACAATGGGTTTACTCCTCTGCTAAATTTTTTTTGTTCTTAATCTATTTAAAATCCTCCATTGTACTTTGTTCTGCCAATTATATTTTTCACTAATGCCCTTGAGGGAACACACTTTTAAGTGCTTTGCTGCATCAGGTCCTCATCAAGGAAGGAGTCAGGCCTATGGAAACTTTCCTATCATCTGTGATGACAGAAAGCCCTTGAGCCAGTTCCATACGATTTTAAACTACACAGCCATATTTGGAAATAATCTTTGCATTTGTTAACCAACCTGAGGTGATCCTGAGCAAAGACAAACTCACTGAACTCTAAAATATTACATTAACAGATTCCTCAGAAGCATTAGTGAACATCCCACACAGAAGATAAAGCTACTTTTGGATTGCAAACCAATAGTCAGACCTAAAATTTAATACAGAATTAAAAAAAAAAAAAAAAAGATAAGTAAATGCTTCCAAAGACCTCAAGAAGTTGGAATTCAGGCCCCTTCATTTCAAAAAAAACTAACTAGCACATACAGGCTGAAAAAAAGTTGATTAAGTTTTAATATTAAGAAATCTGCAGGAGGAAAAAACCTAGATGGAAGGCAATTATGCAGCCTTTACTAGACGCATATATGCCCTTTAATTCATTTGCATAAAATGCTTAATGTTCAAAATCATCATTGCAGCAATATGCCTAACTGGATTTGTATATTTTGTATAACATAAAAAAACCAGAGTCATTAAACTCCTACAGATTTACTTCCCAATGTGTAATTTGAATGTGAACATATTCAATTAAAAACACTTAAGTAATGAAAACAAGGATTATCACTGCGAGGGTAGTTGTTTTATAAAAATATGCCAATATGAAATGCAGAAATAGTCAAGGGTCACTGGTAGTCAGTCAACTGATCTTTTACTATCATTTACTCGTTGAGTGCTGAACTTCCAGTATTATTTGTGCATCCCAAAGTCAATAACTATAACATAAATTAAGCTTTCATGTTAAAAATTCCAAGGCTGAAATTAATGAGAATAGACTAAATGTTCTTCTTGCCCTTCTGCAAAGACCGCTTCTAAATTAATTCAACAGAATGAACTAGATACTATGGATAAGGAGATATACAGAAACAAGAATACTTTTTAAAAAGTGCTCATTTTACCCCAGATGGAGGGCTGGGGGAACGAAAGAATGGAGAAAAAATGTATTTGATAATGAAGAAGTTATCATGTCCTAATTCCTATTTAACTGGAAGACAATCCATAACTGAATATATAACTGACTTCTTAAAACTGAGCTTTTAAACTAGGACTTCCATCTTATGCTTCCAATTCACATAGCTTAAGAAGGATTAATTCATTGGAGCTGCTGTATTGGCCTATGTCATTTGCTTTTCAGCTAATACCAGAAACAGAGGCAAATGTTCAATAAAATTTTTAAAAAAGTTTTAATTTGGGGTTAAAAAATCACTACAGGACAAACATTCTTGTGATCTATGAACTCTTATCACATTTTCTTACCTCTGAAAGAGGAAATTTCAATGCACTCACATCACACTTGAGGAAAGGACTTTGAAAGAAAGAGTACAAGGCAAGATTTACCTTTCCCCAAAAGGTTTAGAAAAAATGGTCAGGGGCCAAGAAACTATTTCAACATTTTTTTCTTGGAAAAGAGAAATCTCAAATCAAGGGCACTCGTTTCCAGATATATAAAATGCCATTGCAAACAGAGATAACAATCATCTATTCTCCATGTCCGTGGTGGACTGAAGAATAATATTGTTTAAAGTCACAACAGGGTACATTCAATTTGAAATATTTTGCACAATATCTAACAGTCAGACTAATCAAACACAGACCTATATTGCTTCATAAGGTTGTGGAACCTGTCACAGGCTGCATAACTATCAGGAATGACCTCCAGGGAGGCATGAACAGAACTTGCGCTGGACAAGGGGAAGAGACTATATGATCTGTTCAAATCCTCCTCCAGACCTAGAGGTGTTCTGTGATTATTTGAATGAGTTAAAATGGAAAAGTACGTGAAAAACCTGTGGCCATCAAATCAGATGATAGATACAATTACAACGAAAAATGCAGTTTTGTACTGGATTAAACAACGTGCCTTTAGGCAGAATTCTTGCATATATCACATTCTCCAGAAAGTTGAAATTATCGTAATATTATTTCATTTAACTATATGCAGAATTAGTCATCAATTCCATAAGAAATTGTGCATATAGGCAGATTGTGTTATAAGTTAACAGTTATCGTCCACAAGGAAGATATCAAATGTTACAATACAAAACATGCTCGTGAAGACACAGAGAGAGATACTACTCAACTGTACCAGGGAGCCTAAGTTATGGACAAGCCTGATCATCATCAAAGAACTTGGGAAATGCCAATCCAGGATACTTGAAAAGGAAGAATATTTGTGAAAAACAAATCCCTGGCAATAGGAATCGTGTTAGAGAAGACGTGCTGCTTGTGGGAGTCTGGAAACTCAGTCTAAAGAGCAACAGCACTGTGGTATGACTGCCCTGCCTTCACCCTGGCTGGCCAGGGTACAAATAGAAAAGACAGTGAAGTTAAAAGAATGGATGCAAATTCCATCCTTAACTTTATTGCCCACCCACCCCCGCCCCTGCCAAAAAAAACCCAAAAAAATCCAACAACAAAAAAACCCCCTCCGTATCTTTGTTTCTGTTGCAAAATGAGCTGACTCTTGGCACTCCCATCCCAGCCTATTCATATGGCTTGAGAGACAAAATTCAAGAACTAATGTGCTGTGCACACGTGCCCAATGCCAGGAGGAAGCAGAGAGGAATGAAACACTAAAATATTTGTATTGCAAGCTAAACCTCCCAGGTTCTCCTAGAATGCTCAAGGTTAAGCCTTGGCTAACATCAGATTCCTTGAATGGGAAAATAAATACTTATGGTACAGTATTCATACCTTAGCCAAAAGATCCAACAGGAAGGCAACAAAATTCAAGTTAAATAACAAAACAGTTTTGTAGGAAGCCATATGTCTCCTAAAATGTCAAGCAAAGATGTCAGTGACAGTTAAGGATGCTCTGCAGTTTCCTGTTGAGAGTAATTTGTCAATAACTTGCATGACAATATGCTAAAAGATTTTTTCAGAGAATACAGTTGAGCATTACACAATGTCAAATAGCTAAGAATCTGCTAGCCCAAAAGACTACATTATTCAAGTGTAAGTATAGTGAGTCTCAACCTAGGAAGTGTTTCTTACATGAGTGAAAAAAAGAGAGAAAGAAAAATTCAGGTAAGTTATAAAGAACAAAATTAGAAGATCAAAGAGGAAGGCAGCAAAACTAGATGCAATAGTAAGTGCATAAAATCCTATAGGGAACTGCAAAAACATTAGGCATGGAAATCAGCAAAATATCTAATAAAGTGATAAAGCTGCCAAATAATAAAAAAAAAGGATGAAAAGAACTACCAACAAGGGAGAAGATTGGAGTTATTGACTATGCTGAGTTATGAAAGGCCCTAAGGAAAAGGAAAACACAAAACATCAGAGAATATATCTGTGATCTGTGACGCTCTTGAGTTACAACTCAACAAAGTAAAAATAATGAAATGGCATAGGATTTCTTCCACAAGGACTTAAACGATAGAGTTTCAAAAGAAGAAAGATGACTACAGCCTCCCCGCACATAAATTACTTGAGTAAACAAGTCAGAGACCAGCTCTAGCAGAAAACAATGAATGCAGCCCAGCAACTATTGCTTGTAATGATTTCCAACACAGTAGTATCTTCATGGCTACAAGGTTGAGATTTTGAAGATGTCCACCTTAAGGCTAAAACCCGCCTTTCACTATGAAGGTGAGTCTCATGCCAGTTAAAAGGACAAGGAAATCTATCTCAGAGTTTACCCTTTCTTGAATCTTAATTCCAGCAACATGAAGTCCAACCAAAACCAAAAAATCAGAGAATCATAGAATGGTTTGGGTTGGAAGGGACCTTCAAAGATCATCTGGTCCAACCCCCCTGCCATGGGCAGGGACATCTTTCACTAGATCAAGTTGCTCAAAGCCCCATCCACCTGACTTTGAACACTTCCAATGATGGGGCATCCACAGCTTCTCTTCTTCCAGTGTCTCACCACTCTCATTGTAAAAAATTTCTTCCTTACGTCCAAACTAAACCTACTCTCTTTCAGTTTAAAACCATTGCCTCTTGCCCTGTCACTACAGGCCTTGGTAAAAAGTCTTTCTCTGTCTTTTTCATAAGCCCCCACTATATATTAAATGATGTATGATGCAATCTATTTTCTTTCAAGTTAGTGAGCAAAAGAAATGGAAAGACAATCATCTTGAAGGCTTACAATCTCCCCCCATGAAAAAACAAGCAAAATAAAATACTGTTATCTCCTTCAAAACCATCTTCTCTGCCTATGCAGGCTGATGTGCCTTCATTAGCACCTTGAGTTCATAGTTATGAAGCAGCTTGTCTCAGCATGAGAGGCTCCCTCACAGAACCAGTCTCTCTGAGGTGGCAGAAAGTATCTGAAGAGTCCCTGTCAAATCTGATGGCCTGCCTAAAGACGCTGTCTCATTTGGATGATACCAAGGCACTTGTATTTGCACAGACAGAAGTAGATACCTTAAGCACCATGCAACAGTCTACTTCTTACTGGACATCAAAGCATTGTGTGCCTTTGAGGAGCACCATTTGTCACCATTGTATCCAAAATTCAAAAAGTTTCTGAATCAGACAGGTTATCTCATTCCCTGTAGCAATAATGATATTCAGAGTAACGCTAAAGATTCTGAAAAGAAAAACCTACAAATTGGGGTTCTGGTGTCTCCCACCACCACCACCAGAAGAACAGCAAGGCTTTGAGTGATGATCTGTGTTTCTGTGGATCAACATCTTTCCTTCATTAGCCCCCCCATCTCCATCAATTTCTCCGGAGCATTTTTAAAAGCGACTACCATTAAATAAAGTTCTCAACTGATTTTGTTAAATGCTTAACACAGCAGGTCTTCAATGAAATAAGCATCATAAATTGTCCATAGCAAAGAAAAAAAAAGTATCTTGCTTATTGTATGGCAGTTCTCTGTAAGTTGCTGAACTGCATTTAATGTTACAAACTGAAGTAAAGGTGACTGCCTCATTGCCATCCTGCAGCCCAGAGGAATTCAGAGTAAATTCCCAATAACCTGAGTGCCAGCAATCTCTTCACCACACCAAAACCAAACAGGCTTCCCCCATCCTAACTTTGATTATCTGAGCTTTGACTTTTTCGCTCCCCATAAACCACTCAGAAGTACAGCATAGGCATATCATTCACTGAGCCTCCTGAACAATTTATCCACAGTTTTATCTTTGAAAACCTGACTGCCCCTTTCAGCAGTAGTAAGTCATCCTGAAACTGGTTTCACAGAAGGAAGGTTCATTTCTAAAACAGAAGGCGAGATCAGGAATCGTGCAGGAATTTCATTGTATCGTGAGTATGAAGTTTGCCTCCTCGACTCAAGCTCCCCAGTTTGGCGCACGTGCCTGCAAGACACACGGTCCTCAGTGCTGCAGGTGATGCACTGCGTGCTCCTGCCTGCAACCTGCCAGTCCTGCCAAGCAGAGCAGGGATAGATGGGGGTCAGCCTCCTCACCGTCTTTGCAGCATTTGGCAGTCCAGAACATAAAGAGCTCTCGTTGCTACGCAAAATACTTCAAGGACCGCAATTGCGCATTGCTCCAGAAGATGACACTTCACTTACTTTGTGAGATGTAATTTGTTCCACGAAAGGCATATTCTTTATTCTTAGACAGCAGGCTATGCCTTTCCAGCTATGCCCCCGGAAGACCGCGCCACATAAACATGTTCAAAAGAAACACAGGCAAAAGAAGTTTTTATTTTCCACATTAGCTAGCAACAAGTGTACTTCCACACTTTAAGATTTTCCTGTTTCTGAAGCACTTTATAAACATTATGAAGCACTCATTACTCTCCTCTGAGCTAAGCAAGTATTACCAGCAGTAATGTACTAACCACTGGCACATACCACCCCACCACTGGGTTAGAAAGATGATTAAAGACCAAAATAAAAGCCCTCGAAGCTAGAAGATAAGTCTTCAGTGAAAATGAAATAGATACTTTACTGTTCAGATGGTCAAATGCGCAATACCTGTCACCAGTCTAATTTGGACAGATACTAATAAAACGGATGTCCTGCTAAAGAGGAGGCCTATAATACAGTGCATGTTTACTGTGTCTTCTTACTATTACAGTTTCCATAGAAACAGGAGAGAGAAAATTTCAGCCCTGGGCAACAAATTCCAATGATCTTTTTTAAAGAATCATTGTAATATATATTTAGTGCAAATAGAGTACATCAGCAAGATTTATACTCAGGTATATGAAACATGGATCACTAGTCCTGCTGCAGAGGTGCTTGTGACTGTACATGATTTCTATGTCTTTATGGCATCAAGAGAAAGGACACTTCCTTTAACACACCTTAGTAACAGTCCACGCCATGCTGGTCCTTCTTCTTCAGGCTTTTCAATTTTGTATCGCTTCCTCCAACTGCCCTCCAAACAAGCAGGGGCGCAAAAAGTACTGAAGCATTTTCAAAATATACTTCCCTTTCCCTGAAGCTTATGTGATATCTTATCCCTTACATTTATAATCACCTACAGCTTAACCATGATGTAATTTCTTATGCCTTGTGGGCTGATTTCTGTGACTCACCATTTCCAAATATATTTGTGAAGGTGGTTCATGAATTAAACTTCTGTCAGCTGAAGCCTCCAGCATTGTTCTGCCCATGTTCAGTATGGAGGCTCCTGGCTCACAAGAAGTTCTAATGGTACAGTACAGAGGATCAGTCCTCGCTTTACAAAGGACACTCAAGAAGCCATTGTATAAGGTAAGAAAGACTGCAAATGCCCCCGTGGCTTTTTGTCATGCCATCATTATTCTTTGGTAAGTTTAGGTTTCCTATATATACCACTGAAAATCTTCAGATGATTCATCCCCTGGGTCTGCTGTCAGATGAGCACAGTTGTGAGTTATGCTTCTCGTAGTTTCTCTGATACTGTACTCTTCCCCATGACTTCTTCCCTGATTTTAAGCCATGCCCAGATAGGACCTGGGGGACCCTGGTCAACTACAAATTCACATTTCCTGACTTAAGCATTTAAATACTCATGTCTAGCAAACCAACGTATTTTAATAAAATTAATATAATCTACAAGTGACAACATGCATCTAATCTTGCAGGATTACTTTCACAGAGGTATACTGAAATATCACCTTCCTTTATGGTGAAATATGTTCACCACCTTCTTCGCTGCCCCTTCCCTGCCCCAATGATCTTTGCCACAAGAAGAATAAGCTAATAGGAGAGTTTTTGCTGTTCCTGGGTTCTTCATCTGCTTTTCCCTGCTCAACAGCATCCCTCCTCTCACCTGGCACTTTGGGAGAGATTCTCTGGAGATATGGAGATATCCAATGCAGAGTCATAGTGAGACGACTAAAGCACACGTGTGGAAGCATTTGCTACAGTGTAATCATCTCAAGCACAGAGGGTGCAGCACTGCCACTGGTAATATACTTCTACAATAAGCACCACTAACAGCTTTGGGGATCATATGCATTATTGGTGCAGCAGAGTTTGATATTTCCCATCGTGACAAAAAGGAGACAAGTGGTTAAATTACTGCCTGTTTTGCACAACTGTAGATATTAGCAGCTGTTATTTATAGTCCCTATTATGTTATAGTATCCCAAAAGACAAGAGAACCACGTCATACAGCATTACTACAACTAAAATCATTCTAGCACAGAAAAACCATTTTAAGCATAGAGAATATCACTGCAGTTTATCTTTAAATGGAAAGCACAAACAGCTCAGATGTTTTGATAACAAAATGTATGTTCTATTACTCCCATCCCCCCCAGCTAATACAAGAAACAGGAAGAGCCGAAGAGCCAGCAGATCAATACTTGGCTCTGAGCCTGATGTCACCTGCAAAATTTTGGGTTTTTTGATCATGGGTTGGCCTACATGACACCAGGCCTTCTGGTGACAGACAGGGTATGCTTGTCTCAAAGCGGGAAAAAGGTCTTTGCACAGGAGTTAGCAGGGCTCATTGAAAGAGCTTTAAACTACATTTGAAGGCAGAAATGGATAAAACGAGGCTTGCTAGAGATAAGCCCGGGGGCGGCATGCTAATGTTTGAGGGACGGTGTGCTAGCGAGGTCCTTTGCTCTCCCATCTCAGCAGAGGTAGGGGATGGAGATCCATGTGGCAGCAAAAATGCAAGGGTTATTGATGTCTTAGAAACCACAGAAGCACCTGAAAATGGTCACGTAGGAATTGGGGCTTCTACCCCAAAAAAGGTGGTGGGATCAATAGCGCAACTGAAGTGCATCTACACCAATGCACGGAGCATGGGCAACAAACAGGAGGAGCTGGAAGCCATTGTGCAGCTGGAAAACTATGATATGGTTGCCATCACGGAAACATGGTGCGATGACTCACACAACTGGAGTGCTGCAATGGATGGCTATCAATTCTTTAGAAGTGATAGGCAAGGAAGGAGAGGTGGTGGGGTAGCCCTGTATGTTAGGGAGTGTTTGGACTGTCTAGAGCTTGATGATGGTGACGATAGGGTCAAGTTTTTATGGGTAACAATCAGGGGGAAGGTCAACAAGGCAGATATCCTGCTGGGAGTCTGTTATAGACCACCCAACCAGGATGAAGAGGCAGATGAGGCATTCTACAAACGGCTGGCAGAAGTCTCACAATTGCTAGCCCTTGTTCTCGTGGGGGACTTCAACTTACCAGATGTCTGCTGGAAATACAACACAGTGGAGAGGAAACAGTCTAGGAGGTTCCTGGAGCGCGTGGAAGATAACTTCCTGACACAGCCGGTGAGTGAGCCCTGGACTGGACCTGTTGTTTACGAACAGAGAAGGACTTGTGGGTGGTGTGATAGTTGGAGGCTGTCTTGGGCATAGTGATCATGAAATGATAGAGTTTTTGATTCTCGGAGAAGGAGGGAGATCAGCAGAACTGCCACCTTGGACTTCCGGAGGGCAGACTTTGGCCTGTTCAGGACACTGGTTGAGAGAGTCCCTTGGGAGGCAGTCCTGAAGGGCAAAGGGGTCCAGGAAGGCTGGGCACTCTTCAAGAAGGAAATCCTAAAGGCCAGGAGCAGGCCGTCCCCATGTGCCAAAAGACGAGCTGGCAGGGAAGGAGACCGGCCTGGCTGAACAGAGCGCTTTGGCTGGAACTCAGGGAAAAAAAGAGAGTTTATGACCTTTGGAAAAAGGGACAGGCAACTCAGGAGGACTGCAAGGATGTCGTGAGGTTATGCAGGGAGAAAATTAGAAGGGCAAAGCCCAACCAGAGCTTAATCTGGCTACTGCCATAAAAGACAATAAAAATGTTTCTATAAATACATTAGCAACAAAAGGACGGCTAAGGAGAACCTCCATCCTTTACTGGATGTGGGGGGAAACATAGTGACAAAGGATGAGGAAAAGGCTGAGGTACTTAATGCCTTCTTTGCCTCAGTCTTTAACAGTAAGACCAGTTGTTCTCAGGGTACCCAGCCTCCTGAGCTGAAAGACAGGGACAGGGAGCAGAATGAAGCCCCCATAACCCAAGGGGAAATGGTTAGCGACCTGCTACACCATTTAGACACACACATGTCTATGTGGCCAGATGGGATCCACCCAAGGGTACTGAGGGAGCTGGCAGAAGTGCTCCCGGAGCCACTTTCCATCCTTTATCAGCAGTCCTGGTCAACAGGGGAGGTCCCAGATGACTGCAGGTTAGCAAATGTGACGCCCATCTACAAGAAAGGCCAGAAGGAGGATCCAGGGAACTACAGGCCCATGAGTCTGACCTTGGTGCCAGGCAATGTTATGGAGCATATCGTCTTGAGTGCCGTCATGCGGCACGTACAGGACATCCAGGTGATCAGGCCCAGTCAGCATGGGTTTATGAAAGGCAGGTCCTGCCTGACCAACCTGATCTCCTTCTATGACCAGGTGACCCGCTTAGTGGACAAGGGAAAGGCTGTGGATGTTGTCTACCTGGACTTTAGTAAAGTCTTTGACACTGTTTCCCACAGCATTCTCCTGGAGAAGCTAGCTGCTCATGGCTTAGACGGGTGTACTCTTTGCTGGGTAAAAAACTGGCTGGATGGCCGAGCCCAGAGAGTGGTGGCGAATGGAGTGAAATCCAGTTGGCGGCCGGTCACAAGTGGTGTGCCCCAGGTCTCAGTTCTGGGGCCAGTTTTGTTCAATGTCTTCATCAATGATCTCGATGAGGGGATCGAGTGCACCCTCAGCAAGTTTGCAGATGATACCAAGTTGGGCGGGAGTGTTGATCTGCTTGAGGGTAGGAAGGCTCTGCAGAGGGATCTGGACAGGCTGGATCAATGGGCTGNGACCAACAGCATCCTGGCTTGTATCGGGAATAGTGTGACCAGCAGGAGTAGGGAAGTGATCGTTCCCTGTACTCGGCACTGGTGAGGCTGCACCTCGAGTACTGTGTTCAGTTTTGGGCTCCTCACTACAAGAAAGACATTGAGGTGCTGGAGAGTGTCCAGAGAAGGGCAACAAAGCAGGTGAAGGGTCTGGAGAACAAGCCTTATGAGGAGCAGCTGAGGGAACTGGGGTTGTTTAGTTTGGAGAAAAGGAGGCTGAGGGGAGACCTTATGGCTCTCTACAACTACCTGAAAGGAGGTTGTAGCGAGGTGGCTGTCGGTCTCTTTTCCCAAGTAACTAGCGATATGACGAGAGAAAATGGCCTCAAGTTGCGCCAGGGGAGGTTTAGATTGAGTATTAGGAACAACTTCTTCACGGAAAGGGTTGTCGAGCATTGGAACAGGCTGCCCAGGGAAGTGGTTGAGTCACCATCCCTTCAGGTGTTTAAAAGATGTGTAGATGTGGTGCTTAGGGACGTGGTTTAGTGGTGGACTTGGCCGTGTTAGGTTTGCAGTTGGACTCGATGATCTTAAAAGTCTTTTCCAATCTAAATGATTCTATAATTCCAAGAAGAAACAGGAAGGACAGGAAAAATTTTATATTAATAAAGTCGGCTGAAAGAAAAAAGGTACGCCTGGAAGAAGTCTCCACCAGTATGCCAGTGAAAGTGGGATGTCCTTACTGGACAATGCACAACTGGAAGAACAGAGATCACTCATGTTTTTAATCATGGAGAGGCTCGTATGCTACATCTTTTAAAATCTGTTATTCAATCCTACAGAGTTAAATACAAGTCCAAAACATGTGGCAGACTACTCCAAATTAAGCAGCATGCCTTAGAGCAGGCAAGCATTGCTCGGGCATCTTATGAAAATAAAAGTTATCTAACACTGAGAGCATCTTAGATACGGATCCCAATTCCCCATACTCTCCCACTCTTCTAGTAAAAGGAGGTGGTGGGGGAGCAGGGGGGTGGAGAAGGACAAAATAAAGCAAACACAGGTTTCTTGAAATAGATTTCTTTTTAGAAGTTAGCAATGTGAAATTTAGTCCTTATTTTTTCTAACTTACGTTCTTTTTGCAAGAAAACTTTTATGATAAAATCCATTATTCCCACATCCCCTGAAAAAAATGTTTTGCTCTTCTTGAAGAACTTCCACAAAATTGGGAATTACAATACAACTGAAGGGAATCAGGGAGAAAAGACTATCACTTCCAATGCTATTTCCATTGCTTACTCCTCTCAGGACTGGGAGTCTTCCCAGATCATGAAAGGATATGTTTTTAGGATAACAATCTAGTTAAACAGTTGAATTGTAATTTAAGGGGAAAAGGAATATAATTAACATGTTAAGAAATTGGTAGCAAATAAAACATATCTATTACTTCTATAGTTTACACAACTGAATTATGTACGATTAATGCATACCAGCCAAGAGATCTGTCCTTGCTTCCAAGTTCCCTCAAAGTAGCCGGAGTGAGGCAAGACACTAGTGAAATGGGGAACGCAGATACTTCTGTGTAGGCACCTCTGAGACCTTTAAAAGGTGAGAGAGTAGTTTCTTCTGGCCCACGATCAAATTCCTCTAGTGGGAATGAAATGAAAGTGTGGTCTACTGTACCCATGTGAAACCAATGAATCCAAGACTCCTCCAGCATTACAGCTATATTCCTCTGAGACTTATATGAATTCCCTGTGCTCCTTGCCATTGACTGGTAGTTGTTGTAGAAAACCGTACTAACATTTTACCTTACTGGCTGTATGAGTAGAAATGTCTATCTTTCGATTTCTCTGCTCAATTACATGCTCTTTAACTCTACCCACACACTGCACTGTGTTGGCCAAGTTGTACATTTTGGCAGTGGACTTCAAAACTGTGTTCCTCCGCAAGAGAGTGCCTGTGTATAGTACACTCGCACACACATACACACCCCCTCAGTCCACGTGAATCATACACTGCCTGGGCAGCCATTTCACAAATAGATGGAAGCACTAAAAAATAAAAATCCCAAACTCTGGCATATAGACATCAGTCATTCTACACACTGCTTTCATTTAGCAATACTTAGTCACATTACTAACATGACTGGATATCAGAGCTGCCTGCAGTTTCTGCTGATGATGATGTATGCTTCTCTCTTCCTTCAGCAGCTGAGCTTTATGCATTGGGAATGCTTTACAAAACATTTCAGAAATAAAGGTCAAGTAAGCTTTCTTGCAAGAGATGCTGTTTTCTGGAGAAAATTTCCTTCCTACACACCTTCAGCCACCGGGGCTCTTATGATGTTAGGCAGAGAGACTGCAAACATACATACTCACTCACATTTCTGCCTCTAGAATTAATCTTCACTGAGTTAGAGCCCCTTCTTCAGCCCCTGCTCCCCACACATAGGAGGGTGAGACTGTTGTGAAAGTGCTGTTTTACAGCTAACAGTTTATATCCAGTCCCGAGAACACAGGGGCTAGTCAGCACTCACCTCAGGGGAGCATGTTTTATTGATCTTGGAACGTCTAACGTGACATCTAAACCTCCTCTTCCCAAGGACAGGCTAACACAAAGCCGTGGCTGGGGGTCAGCCACTATGAAAAGGGCAGAAGAGTGTATATAAGCATATGCTGCTTGCAGGAAGTAGAAATTTTACCTCACAATACACACACCTGTATGGCAACTGCTCCACAGTCCTGACTTTCCTGATGTGGTGGTACCAGTAACTTGGAAGAAAAAAGGAGAGCAGGAATCTCTAGGGAAACATGAGAGCCCTAAATTATGTTCTGAATGCATTAGATTATATCCTTTGTTTCACTTTCAGTCCGGAGCATTTAAATTAGATCTTCTCCGAACTGGATGTTTTCCTCCCCCAGGTTCATGTGGCACTATTCAATTAATTACTGTCAACACTTTTCACAATGCAAGCTATGTCTGACAAGAAGTTCTGTCACAGCTTATCACCTCTGCCACTGGGTGTTGGCTCACACCCTTTCATCAGTTTATCCTTGCACACTTCAGTTCAGTTCTCCCTTCTTCATCCTTTGCTAGTGATCCCCGACACCTCTACAGGGTTAAGGTAACAGGTATTGCTCATAACAGCTCTATTGACAGGTTTTATTTCTTTTTTATTTTGCAAAAGTTGGCATCGTATGCCTAGCCAACTAAAAGCAAAACAACCTCGATACCAAGATATGAGAACTTCCGGATTAACTAGAAGATTAAGAAAATACTCTTGCTTTATTTTCACCCCTCTAATTCCCATTTCCATGGAAACAGGGCTGGAAAGTACCAGCAGGCAGCCTGCAGCTGAACATCTGAATGAGAACGCTCACGTTGAACTCAGCAAGCAGACAGCAGGTGAAGTCTGCAGGAACTGTCTAAAAATCTACAGCTATGTCTTGAAAGTAAAAGGACAACCTCAGTTTAAGCAAAGAACTTCTACAGAGGATGATACATAACCCTAGTGAATATTCTTGCATTGCACCAGCTGATAATCTGACTTTCTCTTCTATAAAACGTAGGAATAAAATTTCTTTATCTCAATGGCACAAGACAAAAATTCATCACAATTAATTAAGTACTTTAAAATGTTCAGATGGAAGAGGATATGCTAGTGAATATGGTAAGTTATTTTTGTAACAGGACTTTGGCTTCTGAACATTGTCCTGTAATTCCTTCTGTGAAATCAAACTGGCTACTGTACAGTTCATACATACGCATTGTGAGCCCAGTCATTTGAATGGCTCTTCTTACAAACATCCATTGCATTTCAATAAACATATATATGAAAAAAATTAACCAGTAGTTAGCAACATATTTGCTAGTTATAAAACACATTGGTTTTGAGCACCAATCCACACTCCTTTTAGTTTAAAAGCTACTAAGGCAACAGTCGTAGACATAGTAAAGAGAAAAAAAAAAGCAATGTTAACTTCTTTATCCAATTTAGTAAGTTTAATGCAGGAATTCTTTTTAATACCATCTTAGATTTTTCTCCTGTTCAATATTTGCTCTTCAAGCAACAGGAAGAAAAGCAAATAAGCAAAGCATGAAACATTACTGTCTTTGGCTATACTTTACCCAATGAAGAGATTGGTTATTATTAAATGCCTGCTTTTGTATCTAAAGCAATTACCACTCTCTCAAGAAGATATTATCCATTCTTTGCAGGGAGCAGAACATTGGTCACACTTTTTTTCAATGTAATTTTAGCCAATGCAGTGGACAAAAGAGAATGATTATAAGAAAGCATTTAACATCTTGTGCAAGTTCAATATCAGCACACAAGAGCTGACCTGAAAATGGATGAAGAAGAAACTTGAGACAGCATAAATCTTTTATCTTTCTTTTTTGTTTTTTGAAGAGTGTTGTTTAAAGTTTAAAAGAGCTATTTATCAGAATCAAGTCAGCCAGATAGGTGTGGATGCTCTTTACTGTACCTATGTTCTTCAGTATCAGAGAGGAAATACAAGCTTAAAGCACCAGAGAACAAATCAACCCAAGAAGCTGTTAGTGACTATTGATTCGTTCCTTCCTTTGGGATCTTCAGTGGAAAAAATGACCCCAAATTTGCAGTCCACAACATATTAAACTCACGGCTATGACGGAAAAGGATAGTACAGAAGCTGTTTGAGCAATTTCCTTGCATGACAGGAAACTAATAATTGAGTATCAAGAGCACAACAGCAGCAGACAAAGCACAAGCTATCAGTATCTCTGCAGTGCAAGAATGTCCATTTAACAGCTGCAGCAATGGTAAAAATCACACAGAGTGCCTTCTGCTAATGAGTTCCATTGATAACTCACATTTTACTGCACCAAGTACATTTGTGCTCACCTTGAGGATCATTCACTGTGCTAGATCACGATACAGGGAGCTCTGGGATAAACAAAAATCAAACTCCAAATAATTCACTTATCTGGTCTAAGACTGCTTAAACACAGCATACACAAAAGCATAAGCTTTCAGATATATTTCCTCTTTTTATTTGTATGAAAGTATCTATAGCTAAACAACCCACATGTACTGCCTGAAGAGCTCTATTTCAAGCAAGACTGGAAATAAAAATAAATTTAAAACATACATAAATTTAAATAAAAAGCAACCCACATCAGGGAACACTGACTTCTCTATTTCAAAGCTGCATTCCTACCCCTTAATTTTTTCTGGTTTTTAGGAATGCCAAAACATGTTGTATTTAACAGCTATCTTCATTTCGAGGGTAGAAACCGAGTGTACTGCTCATATTGTGTGAACAGCTCAGGAGCGGGGAAGGACAGCCTTAGCATCTGCCAAAGGTTTACAGAAGTGACCGTGCAGTAACGAGGGGGGACTTCTGACTTGGCTGAAGAGTTCCTGTTGGCAGGGGATGGATCATTGCTGGGAAATATTTATAAAGGGAATTAGAGCTGGCTGCACGTGTACACAGAGAGTGGTGGATGTCCGTCAAAAGGGGTGGGTTATTTCCCCTAGCCGGAGCTGGAGTGAGAGAGGGTTATAATTCAAGAAAATGAGCAAGCTGCTCCCCACCAGGTCATTAGTACCTTCACACTGTTTCCCCTTATGATCTTGTTAGTAACACCTGTACAGAGCATGTAACTGCTTTTCTTCCAATTAACTTTATACCTGCTAATGCATCCCAGTTGTTGCTGGCTGGTTAACTTAAGGGAGATGGAAAGAAACTGAGAAGGGACATCAATACAGCTCTTATAGTATGTTTATGACATATAAGAAGGAAGTGCAGAATAAAGGTGTCTGGTCTGGGATCTTTTGCTTCTTGAGGCACAGGGTATGTGACAAACACAGGTTCTGGATACCAGCTAACAGGATAATGAACATGCATTATGCCAGTGCATGCTATGTGAACTTTCAATTTAGTAATGAAAATATATTTATGATTAATGGAAAGCCACAAATAAATTAACACTTAAGAGATGAAACATCACTGTCTATTAGAAAAGCTTAATGCAAGCAACCAAGTAGCAGCATTCTAGGTTTTTTTTAGAGATTGAGATTTTGTAAATGTTTTACATGTTTGAAAAATTAATCGTTCTTTAATCTTTGAAACACCTAATCTTGTTAAATACGTGTCTTCTTCCAAAATTGCATTGCCGTGGAACAGCTGAATTACCTTTTTTATCCTCCTTTTTGAAAGGCTCTGGAGGAGATGTTTTTATAGCCAAGTTATAAGCACTGAGAATAAAAGTTCATGGTAGAAGTACTAACACACCGTCACCAGGGGAAGGTGATCATTGCTTCCATGTACCTTTCTTTCCACGCGTAGGTCTCTTCTCCAGTTTACAAATACAGAATATCAATACTGACAGAGTAAGCGTTGCCACTTCAAACTCTTACACAGTGTAGGAAGGGACAGTGGGACATGCAGTTTTCTAGGGTGCAGGCAATCCAGGGCCATACTACTTTTAAGGCTAATTGCATGTATTCCCAAAGAATCGAGGTTAGGCTAGGTGTGAAGGGCAGCCAGATGAAAGGATGGCCTGGCAGCACTGGCCCCATCATTCCCATTCTTTTTCTGGGGTGCAGCTCCTGTGCTAACACCGTGAAAGAGGCTAGTCATGGGTGCACTCTTGAATGAGGAGCCCAAGACCCCCAAGCTGGCCACTCCTGAACTGTTGAATGGATATAAACAAGTGGGAAAACTACTATTGTATCTCTCAGTTTCACCCATACCTACTCCCTACAGCATCTGTGTTCTTCCCTAATGTTTGGAGGTCTTGTTTTATACTTCTTCCCTTTTTTCTTCTCCCATCCTTCCCCCTAGTCCATCTCTCTTTATCTTTCTCTCCTTTTTATTAGGAACAACACCTAAGTCTGCACATTGCTAAATTCCTCCAAATGTCAGCAGCTGAACACAAACATAGACCTACAGCTCGCAATCAGGCCATTTCTCTGGGCTCACTTAATGAGAATGGAGCTGGACAAGATTATATACGATGTATACATTTGAGTGCAAATAGCACATTCCACATTTACACAAATTTAATGAATGTCTTCTCAGTTTGGCCTAGTTGATTCAGACATAATCAAACAAGATAATGGTTCACCTGTCTCTAATAGACTCAATGAATCAAACTCAAAAATTCAGTCATTCTTTTCCTCCAGAAAGGAGCTGAAAAATCCCCCATGTCCTGTCTGAACTCTTCTTCTCTCTGCTAAGTATTTAAACACCATAAATGGGGGAAATGGGGAAAATGGAACACAGACATCATTTACTTTGCACCTGCTGGCAAGTATGTAATAGGTAGGCATAAAAATACTTACTGCAGCAGTCACACAGAAGCAATAGAAGTTTCAGTTATTTTCAAACCTAAGTGTGCTTCAGTTGTACAGCAGTTGTTATGTACCAAAACCTGATAGTTTTCCTTTTCAAAGAGCTTAGTTCAAAATTTTCAAAACCAAGTTTTACATTAGCAAGCTCCTCCCTTCTCTTATGTCCAAATGAAGGCACTTTGGAAGGTGACAGGGATTTTAGATAAATGGCTTTCTTGATATTGATTATAAAGGCATATTTCACCCTCTTTATCTAAATGGTCAGAGTCTTACTGCCCAACTCCAGGCCATCACTTCAGGTAACACTGGCTTTGATATCCACTTGATACACTTCTGTACAAGTCAAGAAGAGTTTGGTCATCAAAGGAATCTGGATCAAATTCTTATATTACAAATAAAAGAAAAAAAAGATAATCGGCACAGGATATTAGCACAGGAGCACACAGACAGGGCTGAGGTCATTATACCATGATTCCTTAGTCCAGTTTTCAGGAAAGCTTGAAATAAATACAAAGGCCAAAGTCTGTCTGCAATCTGTTCACTAATTATAAACTTTCAAATTCTTGCTAGAAGAGGTGTATTATTAACTGTCTTACTATAATGTACTTTTCCCATGTTCACAGATGAAAATGGAAATGAGATTTTAAATTTCATTTGAGGAGCTGCAGGTAACCACAAGTCACACTGCAGCTCAACACAGTTGTCAAGTTCTCTATGCAATTACCCTTAGTGCAAACTGTGCCTTAAATACAAGTCATAGGAAGCCAAGGAACAAACCGGTTTATTTTAATGGTAGCTCTTGGGGGAAGGGGGAATGAAGCCTTAACAGCTGCAAGCAATCACATATGTTCTATTAAGAAGATATTAAAAGTATGCTATATTTTTCCTTCTCTGAAATTAGTCTGCTAAGTCAAACTCACAATTGCATATGCAGTCACTTTCACCCAATTTATAAAATTATAAAAAGGATTTTAAAACTTATTTTAAAAGAAATAATTGTTTTTCCTGTAATAAAAGAATGTAAAATTAAATCATCACTTTCTTCTCATCCATGTTATCGTTCTCATCAATTGATTTGTTCTGGTCACAAACGTATTACTTTAAGTCTCCTCCTGCACAATAGCAAGGCATCATTAGAGATACTCCTTCTGTCTACTCCTGTAGTCTACTCCTCTAGTCTCTGAAAAATAAGCATAAAGCAAGCATTTATCTGCAGTCAGAGCTATGCATAAGACTTACTGCTTAGCACCTTTGTGAATCAACAGGACCAGACTGCAGACTCTGGTATTAAACACTTTTTCCTGCCAAAATTGTAACTTCATAATTAACAATAGAGATGCTTCAGAAGTTCATAAAAATACCTTTATAAGCAAGACCTGATAGCAGTCTCTACAACAGTGATAGGTCCAGAAAGTTAACAGAATACACAAAATCTTCACATGAAAGTTAAACAAAACATCCAAGTTGTCACTCCCTAGAAGAGAACTTCAATGACCGTAAATAGCAAACAAGACTTCTCTGTATTATCCAATTTGTGTTTGCATTTCTCCAAATCACATTACAATACTAACTCATTAAGAAAAAAGTTTACCTGTGTTCCTGTCAGGTAAAATACAGCAATGCTTCTGCAGTATGCCAGGCAGAACCTGTTGCAACAAAGAAACAGATGTTAATGTACACATATATTTTAACGTCGTATGAAGAAGAGCTGATGACTGCTGGAGTGCACATCTGGTCAAGCTTTGTGCTCTCATACTGCACCCAAATTAGCTATGATGGAATGCAAATGCGAACCCCGCTCATTAACAGCTGCACACAGAGACGAATCTTACAAGATTAGCTGCTTACTACCTGCCTGTAAACCTAGTTTCACCCTCTCCCATAGACTACAATATTAAAAAGCTGAGTAAAAGAACATAAAAACATAATTAATCGTGCTCAACTTAGAAAGACAGTATGTTATCAGTCAATGACGCTGCTGTTCCTGATTTTGCGTATGTGGCCCTGGGGCTATGAGATCTAGCTTTTCATAAATCACTCAGGACCAAATTCCAAAGCACAGCATTTCCCTTTTCACACACCCGGTTCTAGCAGACAACACAAAATCCCAGAAGCTTGCATAGGAAACTCAAGGGAACGGGGACAGAAAAGATCCCAAGCTTGTGGTTCACCACGTCCACCATGCTGAGATGCCACTGGCAGCCAGCAAGAAATGCTGCAGAAGCCTCCCACCACCACTGGCCCTTTTTTGCAGGCTCACCCTTCTTCACAGATTTACACGTTGAAGTCATCTATTTTGGTGCAGACAACCAGCTTTGGTGCTCCTATGAGCAGCAACCTCTCCTTGAAGCACCCAAGACCTTATTTTAATCTGACTTTTAAATCTGTAATTGACACCCTGTAGAATGCTTTCAGCATCTGTAAAATTGTACCTTAAAGTTTAATGGCTTTTCCTGTGCTATTTCTGAGAAAAAGCCAATTAAAAATCATGCTCTGAGATGGCCTCTCTAAATTTTCCCTTGGGGGTCAATGTGCACCCTTTAAAGTCTGAAATTAAAAAAAAAAAAACCAAAACCAGTTAGTTTCTACAGACTATAGACAGCCAGCATAACCACTGTCTGGAAATGCTGGGCGTTTAACTGCTAAGAAGACCCCAAGCCCCACCACAGCCTGCATTAAGTTTTTGAAATTCAGGAATGAAAATACTTTAGGGACTAGAGATATTTGTATTTTTCACAAAGACTGCTATTGCTCTTTGGCCAAGGTTAATAGCTAGGGATGAGACCGCTAAGAGTCAGACACGTACTGCCGCTGCAGCAGCACCATACGTCCCATCCCTCCTTGCAAGACTTTTCCAATACACGCTCCAGTAACCCCAGGGGGTTGAACACCTCAGGCTGTGTGTCCTCCAGCACAACAAATTAAAGTCTTAAGAAACTTGCTGCACCATGCTTCTTCCTGAATGCACACATGCAGAGGCACGGCCATTGCAAAACTGTGCTTTTATTGCTGTTATAAGCTGAAAAGTCAGTCTGTGGTCAGAAAGCTGCCCTGGACAAAAAAACAGTGGGTAGAACTGTCAGGGGTAAGAACGGTTCCCCCCTCAACTCCTCTGAACTCTACTGAAGGCAAAGCATTTAATTGTAAGCTCTTACAAAAAAAAAAAAAAATCACTTATTCTGGCATAATTCTAAAGTTAAGCTTGTGGATAAAAGGGAAAACAAATTGGGTTTAAGTGGTGGATGTCAGGCACAGGGTAATTGAGTCAGATCCCCAGAGATACATCTCAGCAGATCCCCCCAACAGGTTGTCAAGGAACCGCTTTGTTACAGATACAATTTATGGTCACATTTGGGGCTTTATCGCATTACTGTACATACATCTTTTGTAAACGTGTTTGACTTGCCAAGTAGCTTATTTTTCTCAAATTCCTTCTTGCTCACTCTTTCACACACACATGCACATGGACTTTTGTGCTGGTGTAGGTCTGTAACTGCCGGTGCTTCTGAAGGCTGCCAGACCAGTGCTTCCTTCCCTAGACATGACATTGGACCTCACAGGTCACCCACAGCCACTCTTGAAAGCCCACAAAATTTGAGGGAAGAAGGAAAACCTACATTAGGTTCACAGCCACCTACTTCCAAGGTGTGTGCCGGTCTTTTACTTCACTCTGTTGCAACTTTGTTTAAGCAGCTTCCACCACCCTGAAGTTAAGGTACTTGACATTATGGCTCCCTGCCTACAGAACACCCTCACCAGGAGGCAGACCATGCTGAGACACACGTGTAGACATCTCCAACTTCCAAATCCCTGCATGCTCAGCTATACCAGCTAAGTATCCTCCTTTCTCCTCTCTTTTGGTCTACAGAAGACCTTTCAATAAGTAAATGGCTTCCTTAAGTAGAAATCCTTCTCCCTTGAAGTAGTCTCAACACTAGCCTGTTTGCTTCAGGAAGGACTATTTGAGGCAACAAGGTAGGACTTGAACCAAAGTATCAGCTTGCCTTACCCCGATTCACAGGCAGTGGGCAGCTTGCATTTTAAGAAGAATCAACAGCACAAATAACAATCTTCTGAAAAC
Source organism: Fregata magnificens (assembly GCA_013389945.1). Lineage (NCBI taxonomy): Eukaryota > Metazoa > Chordata > Aves > Suliformes > Fregatidae > Fregata > Fregata magnificens. The sequence goes on along the minus strand of WAAD01032547.1, from coordinate 13,511 downwards.
CACACTCGTCATTCTACAGTGTTTCTTAAATTTTAAAATTTAAAAAAATCCAATAATTCTTATGAGTACAACACCATACGTACAAACTACAGCATTTTCCTTATAGCCATGGATATAAATAACAGCACAGTCTTACAGGCATTGAAAGCATAAAAATTAGAAGCAGAGAACAAAGAAATCCTAAAATGAACAGAGACAGTCTTTCAAAGCAGTGTAACACAAAGACTGAATTTAAAAAAACCCACTGTCTTACTCAGACATAAAGTAACATTTAGTTCTTAGTGAATCTGTCACATTTCCTTCCCCACATTCATGAACCATGGAGAAGCATTATGAATTTATTATGAGCACCCAGTTAATCAAATTAAGACTGAAATTAAAAGAAGAGACAGAAGAAGCATGTCTGGAGCAGCAAGACAATTTCAATGGGGAAAAAAAACCTCTAGAACATAATTTTTCCTTCCTGGTAGACTGGATATAGATAAGAGAATAGTCATACTGAAAAGCACAAGCTGGAAAAACATTTATTTGTCCCTTTCCTTCACTCTCTTAAGTGTTAAGTAGGCAAACAGCATGGCAGAGGCTAAAACAATGCTTCCCTCTCCCCAGCCCTTTTAACGTGTTTACCCTGCGCAAAGCCAGTTTCTGGCTGGTAGGAGTTTGATATCAACCTCCCACTTACTTATCTACAGTGTACAGATTTTTACACTGTACCCATCTCCATGGTATCCAAGAGCCTCTTCACACTGCTCTCCTCCTACTTTCTCCCCACTCCGTTTCTCTCCTCCCTAAGGAAAATGACAGGAGAATTCCTCAGCAAAACTGTCACCTTTCCCTCTACATGTCTCTCCTTTCCCCTGCTGCTTTCCTTTCATTCATTTGCATGCTGTAATCCCCAGTTTATTCCTTAAAATGCCTTATGTCTCCCATCTTTTTCTTTAATTTCACAGATAATTCCTAGATTAAATTTTTAAATTTTTTTTTTTGTGGTTTGAAACTTTACCTACACAGGCAATTTGAGTGAGAATCTTCACCCAAAACACACCTGGAGCGATTTCTGCTGTAGAAATCAAAACATGGGAGCAACTGGAGGGATTCACATGCAGGGAAAAAACCGCAGAGAGAATAGAATATCATTTTAGAACATTATTCTTTCTCTTCAGCAAAAGAGAAGCAGGTTTCAACTATATTAAACTGATGATTTAACCTTCAGTTGTTTTATAAGCTCTCAGCTGGGAGCTAAGGCATTGCAATACTAAATTAAAACTGGACGCATAGATGCAGAAACAGAATAAATAATACAGCAGGTGGTACGTCCTTAACATCAAGGTGCTTCCCTAGCAGTAGCCAAATTAGTGCTGGTCCACAGTATGCAGTTAGGCGGTCACATGTAGCAGGAAAGTAGTCTTTGCCCACAGTGCTGAGACAAAAGCTTCCTCAAATTCAGTGAAAAATTCTCATTGATGTTGGTGGATATCGATCAGGACCTACATATGTTTGTTTTCACTACAGCTTGCTGTGCTTAGAGATATATAAATATATAGCTGCCATAATTAGTGTTCAAATTTTTAGTTGTAGCTATATGTAATATAGGTATGCAGAAAGCTTCTCAGAGCTGTACAGGGTAGCTACGTAGTTGTTTGCAATTTAGTAAAACTTGTATTTTTATATGTCTGCTTGGAAACTGTCCTTCATTTCATAAAAATAAAACACCTGAGCCCTCTGAGTTTTCAGCAGGCAATACTTTTTTAGAGTGGTTTAACAAGAACTACAATTAATTCCGATAAAATCATTTTAAGTTTGGAAAGTACTAACCTCTAACACAATTTTAAAAAAAAAACTTAGAGAGAAGTGGAAACATGTGAAGCAAAATAATTCTAGTACAGAAAAATGCCTCTGCGAAATAGATATCTACTCACTTCAAAGGATCTGCTGCACAAAGATGTTCAGGCCTCTCTATGGTACTGAATGATAAAGATGTTCTGCTTTCTACTCCAGTTAAAATCGGTCTACTAAGATGGCCATAGAAAAGTGAGCTGGATACTATTTTCCCTTGTCCATTTACATTTTTTTCTGCTGAAAAATAAGTCAACTGAAAATGAATGTTTCACAGGTCCAAAATTACAGAACACGCAACTGAGGAGCCTGAGTGCTCTACAGGTGAAATTCAAGGCAGAAGTTAACAAGGATTTATACTGTGGTCTATAACTTGCCAGAAGGAAGGAACCTCAACTTGAATTTCAGGTCCCAAGCTGAGATATGATATTTCCCTCTCCTTTTTACATCCTAGAAATACAGTGATCCCAAAGATTGCAAAGTCAGAATTATCCTTTCGGCCATGCCAGCCACACAGGCCATGTACACGGCCCTTGTGCTCACGTTCAACCACTTCCAAGGACTGCCTCTGAGATAGCCCCCTATCCTCCTAACCTCCCTCCCCCAGAAAACTACTACAATTAGCATGTGAAATATTTTGATTGCAAGAATATGGCAATATTCAGAAGAAAATGTGTCAAACATATAGTGGGCAAATACACATCGATTTATAAAATTTTAGAGAAAACACACTCCAGAATTTGAGCTTTACGCATGCACCGATGGTTACAAAGAAATGGTCCTTGGGGAGAGTCATCCCACAAGGTGTGCCTTACATCTTCTGTGGAAGCAGTACAGTACTGGAGAGAAGAGAGGTTAGCTATTTTGGTGTGAACCAGTGAGTGAGTTCCTATCTTTTTGTCTTTCAAATGTTGAGTCACTCCTTTTGAAAAGGTAGACACTTCCTAGACCTTGCTATCTGCACTGCTCCGTGCTAAGCATTGCTGCTTTCCTACCATCCACACAAATCTTGTGGAAGGAATTTTAATTGTTTTCACTCTAAGGATCATATTCATTATATCACTGCATTTGCTTTTCCTCATATTTGTCTCAGGGCTTTTGTTTTAGGCAAGATTTCTTCGTCAGCTACTACAGAGATGTTTTGAGATAATGTTTGTAACAACCAGACATTAAAAACCCTGGAAATCCTGCACTCGCACTTTTCTGAATGTCTTGTGTTGCCTCCTGGCATTACAGGGGCATATTATATTTTGGGTTTCCTTTTTATTATTAAGTATCCTTCTCTTTTTGACTTCATACCTGAGGATTTTAGATGTCTCTGTCACAGTGACACTGTTAAAAGGGGAAAGTCTACTGCTCTGGAACCAATTCCCTGCTTCTTGTTAAGTAGAAAAAAAGCATTCGGAATTTGGCCGTTCATAGCGGCCAGCTATCTAACAAGTCTGTAAAGGTGTCTGCCTTCAGACAGGGCGTGAAAAGTAGGCGAGGTTTCCCACTCACAAGCTGTTGCGTGATACGAACCATCATAAATCAAAGGTTTATCATTACAGCATTGCCATATTTCTTCTTTCAGAGCAGACAGATTCTTGCAACCAGGTGCTGAAATGCTACATCAAGCTATGCCTTCAGGTTCCTAACAATATACAGTTGGTTCAACCTACAAGAGCTAAATCTGATCTTCATTCCACTCTCAGAAGCATAATTATATTCAATATACTTTTAAAGGGGTATCTAGGGAGTGTATAAACAAATATCTGTTATCATTTCAGTTCATCTAAGTACTCAAAAGCAACCTAAGATTACCAGTGGGTCTCTTCTGTGTCTCACTTGAGGCTGTTATAGATACAACCCACACCGGCATCAGCAACAGTTCCAAGTTACTCATAAAATCACTCCTTGAAATGTCTGGCTCTGGAGGAAGAGAGCAGCAGGACCAGAGGGAGCTGCCCTCTCAGTGCTTACCCAAACCCGCACGTGTTCCCTGCCAGAGCAACACAGACCCAGCTCATAATGCCAAAGGTAGCGCAAATAGAAAATATTAAGACTCAATTTGTTTGTGTGCTGCTGAAAATAGTAGCAATTTTGCAAGACCTTTCAATCATTCCCTGCTGGCTGTCAGTTCCTCTGCCCTCCCAAGGAAACAACCTTTCACCGTAGCTCCTGATGAGCTGCACCCTGCTGCAAAGGCAGCCTGTGCCAAAATGTCTCCCACCCATGGCGGTGCGATCAAGAAGCCTGTCTTGTCAGTTTATTTCATTGTAGTCTGATGAGATGGCCCAGACTTGTCCAATTATGTTTCTTCAAGATTTTACTAGATTGCTGTTGTCCAATATCGAATTTCACATATACACTGGTGAACCTTTGTGCTAATTTAATGTCAAAACAGAACTTGCTAATGACTCATCTGCTTTTGGGGTTTTTAGTAAAAGTATTTTCTTCTCTTATCATCTTCTACCTTAGTCCACCATTCCCAATTAGATATCAAGAACATAAATAAAACATATTTTGTTGAAAGGACAAGTTACACTGAAAAAAGATAAATCATATTATCAATATATTTATCATATATCAAATCACTTTTAAATATGTATAGTGTCTCTTTTCTTTTTAAGTAAAAGGAAATGTTGGGTTAAGGAAGATAAATCTCAGAAATATTCTGAAAACATTACAATACCCATACTAATATGTGTTCTTTCAGATTGTATTACATCTCAAAAAATGGAAATGTTCTAAAACCTTTTCCATGATTAAAGAAAGTATTGACACCAACAACAGAAGCAACGTTTCTTTAGCAGAGTTTTCAACTAAAAGTGACAGACATTTAAGTAATGAGGAACTCACTGACTGCATAATCTATTTTGAATAGCTGAATCAAAACTAAATAAGGGAAAGCAACCCTAGGAAAAAAGGTATAGTGTTACAAAGACCCTGGGTAGCATAGCTCAGCTCCATGCACTGTCTTTGGCTTCATTACTCCTTTTATCCAAGTCACCATGCCAACTTAACCTGAAACTCAGGTTTGATCATTTTTTTGATAGCCCAGGAAAGAAAACATGATTATCACTATGACACATTTCAGATTCATGTTAGCATGAATCTGCTTTAGCATGAACTAATTATAACTGTCCTATGATTAACAAGTACTTATAAACATGAATCTTTTAAAAGTTATCATCTAAAGTACAATCCCTCCACACAGCTTTCATAAGAATATAATATGCAGACTAAATAGAGTAACTAGGCAAGCCTGTGGAAATAAAAACCCAACCATGTACTCTGCAAGTTAGCCGCACATCTTGCTCTGAAGTGAGCCAAAATAATACCTTAAGACAGTCTTTTCCTTATTTAATAGCACAGGAAAATAAGTGGTGGTACTAGCAACAGCCACAAACCCTATTTCTTTCTGACTTCCTAGTATTTAGACTCTTTGAGAACAATACATCAGCAACAACAAAAACTCCTTTATATCTTTCGCTTTTTAGAAGAGTACACTCCTTACTGACAGAACAAGACTTTGCTATAGTGATCCATATATTTGTGACCTCCAGGTCCAATTACCGTAAGTGGCTGCACTTAAAATAGAATCCACAAATTATTTAAGATGCCTCACACTAAACACAGTGTGATAAATATGGGTCTATTGGGAACACATCAGTTTGTTGTTCAAATAATTGCACCATTGCACCACTGTCCAAAACTAGGCCTTTGAAAATCTGGAACAAGCAATGTCAAAGCTCTCTGAATCTGAGAGGTGATGATGCCCTCAAAGTGCTCTGAACCTGAGAGATTGTGGTGTTGCCCCTCCCAGTGTAACATTGCTGGGAGGAAGAGACCAAGACTTATCAGTTGATGCTGTAATTTCTTTTTCCAAAAGCAAATGAATAGGAGGATAAACTTCAGGACAAAACCAATTGCATTTTCAACTTCCCTTCAGATGAAGTATTCCTAACCAACTCATCAGATGTACAGTCATTGCACTACACATAAAGCAACCAACATAAACAAGTTCTCTTGGTCCTGCAATTGGACCTGAGAAACAGGTTTTGGTGTAAACCAGAAATCACAAACATTTCTTCTGCCTCTTACCACCATGAGCAGCAGCAGCATCTCCTACCTAGCAGCAACACCTAGATGTGAGATATCCTATCGCCGGTGTGGATCATGTGGATCATGGGGCAGAAATAACTGTAGCAGATCACTAATACTCCAGAGGTTGGTCCCAATTCTCCACAGAGACTCTGCAGGGGAAAGAGCCCAAGCCTTATCTTGGGCTGAAGGAGGAATGGCCAGCGACAGCCCTTGAAGGGGGGCTGACAAAGACCCCCACAGTAGTGGAGGGTGGCAGCTAGTGATTTCCAGGGGATGGAAGGTGGCTGAGCCTAATCCACAGGTCACAAAAAGGAAGTAATGGGTAATAGCGGTTGGATATTCCCTTCTGTGGGGACAGAGACACTTATCTGCTGACTGGACCAGCTGTCTCAGGAGTCTACTGCTTGCCTGGAGCCCAGCTCCTGCATGTCCTACGGCAATTACAGAGGTTCATCCAGCCCCTGGGCTACACCCCTAAGCTGCGCAACCAGGGGGATCGAGGAAGGGATCACTGAAGCTAACTGGATATAGCAAGTCCATGGGGCTGGGTGGAATGCGTCCAAGGGGTCCAAGGGTGATGACTGTGAGTCCTCACTCTGTCATTTTTGGAAGGTGGTCACCTTCTCAGGGCGGGAGGTAAGGGATCCTGAGAAAGAGAAGAGAAGGCTAAATAATTGCACTAAAAGCATTATGGAGAAGACAGAGGCAGACTCTCCTCATAGGTGCACAGTGAAGGGACACAAGGCAGCAGTTTCAAGTTGCAGCAAAGGAGATTCTGACTGGACATCAAGAAAAAAAATCCCAGAGATTTTTTTTGTGGAATCTCCAACCTTGAAGATTTTCAAAACTCAGATGGACAAAGCCCAGAGAAACTTGCTCTAACTTTGAAAGTAGCCCTGCACTGAGCAGAAGGTTGGACTTGACGACCTCTAGAAGTCTCTACCAACCTAAATCATTCCACAATTTTAAAATAGTAGATATAATGTACTAATACAGACAAATATCACACTAAAATACAAGATTAAAATGTAACAGTTCCTCCATTCTGCTTCAAATATATTTATCATTGACATAAGTAATTTCTATTTCTACTAATGAATATTAAATTTGAATAATGAGCACATTTACATCCACCTGCAAAATCCAAAAGCCTTACAGAAGCATAGCAGCTTTAGGAGCCAGCTAAAGACAGCTATTCCCTCAGAAGTTACAAAGTAGTCACCACAGGGCTGCAATTGTTTAACTAATTTAAGAGTAAGCCACAGAGAGTGATTTGGTGCAAGAAGTCACTTATGAAAAGAAATCTTCGACTGAGTTGCTATGATTTATTTATCTTTAAGCATCTGATTGTGTTTTGAGCAAATAAAAATTCTAGAGCCTGCTATATATTTTGGAGCAGAACAAACATCTTCGTTTTCATTCTTTAAAATACAAAACATGATAATAATAGTTCCTTTTTTCCCCTGCATTAATCTATTTAGATACAAAGTATGTATGTACCTTGCAATGCCTAGACTGCAAGGTCTCCTAGTCGGAGATCATGGTACTACAGCGGTACAGAAAAACATGAGAAAGCAGTCCTCCCCAGGAAAAGGATGCCCTGGTATTATTCTTGTTACTGCAGTACCGTGAGGGTCCACAGTGCAACGGCAGCACGGTTTGTGCAGATAAAAGTGAGTATAGAGCAAGGCTACAGCAAATCACAATGAATGTTTTCAGGCTAGGGAATTTTAAGCCCTCTAGCAGATAGGTCCTGGCTACCTCCCTGCGCTCATTACTCGCCGGAGTCGGCTGACAGGCTGTCAGCGCACACACACACACAGGCACTGCAGATACCACTGCCGCCATCCCTGCCGCAGAGATTTCTCATCTCCTCTGTTATTTCCCCCAAGTAGAAGTCATAGTCCTCCTCATGGGTCAGCTTGGATCCTACATGCTCTTTCCACAGGGCTCAGGGCTGAATCCTCGCCAGGCAGAGCTGGCTGCAGCTGCGATGATAGCCTGCAGTGGACCTACAGGGAGGAAAAAAAATCCTCCTGACTCAGGAACAGCCTCCAGTGAGCACACCAAAACCAGTGCTGGAGAAGTGGAGGTCCCTAGCCATCGGGGAGAGGGCTGGACATGGTGGCACCAACCTGCACCGTGCCAGTGGTGCCTCACTGGGCAGTACTTGACCTCTCAGAGGTTCTGTTAGAGGAGAGGTGATTTGTCTCCTTGCTTCCATCTCACCCACACTCCACTGAACAAAGCCAGCCATGGCTTGGTCCCTCAGGTTTTAGTCTGGGAGGGTGTTGTGGAATATGTTTTTATTGTGGCTTGTCACAAGACGACTATTATTTAATGCACAATGTCAATAACTTGTGTGATTCAAAAGCACAGATTATTCAGATAATAATATATACAAGGTAAATGCCAGGGAATCCTGAGTGTTATTTCTCCTCGCTGCTCTGGAATTGTATTTAAGATTTATGTGTGAAACACAAGGAGCTTAAAGATTTTGATACCTGTATTTGTATTGCAGAAACAAATCCATTAAACACGTAAAACAGAGTAATAGTCCTTCCCTGCATCTTTGTTAGAAAGAAACTAATCTTCATTAAAAATTAAAGTTTATGGTTTTGTACTAGGACTTGGCAACAAAACTCTCCCAAATGGCCTGCTTTATTCTACTGGGTAGGAGTCACAGATACACAAAGAAATTCAGTTCAAAAATTATGAGTAAGGTGAGAGAGGATGTTTTAAGTATACAAACCACAACAAAATAAAAGGAAACATCCTAACTGTTTACCTGCATTTATGGTCCTGGTATCACAGACCTTTCTCACTGTCAATCAAAGAATAACTCATGTATCAGAAGTGATGAATCATGACTTGAACTAGCAAGGAAGTCTCCTAATAATTTATAATTTATTAGTAGTTTAACTATAACGTATGGTTGCTTTTAGAAGCTATTTGTTATGTCCAATTTCATTAATAGCTAAGCAATAGAAGTCACCTATATAAGTGGGAGAACTGAAGACCCCACTGTGCTAGGACCAGAGTATATTTGTTAAAAGTATCTGGTATTACACTTCAAAGGTAGCTTTTATACGTTCGTCACTTTGGAGAAGTTGAGACTCTAGACATAAGCAGCACTCTCTATCCTTGATGGGACAACTGCAGAGATGAATCAGATGTCTGCAATTTCATCTAGCTGTTTTCCCTGGCCAGGTGAAAGATGCCCCGAAAACTGGGAACCAGGCATAGTTTTTCCAAAGACTGCTTTGCTGTTCCATGGAAGTCAAGTCCATTTTATCATCTTTTGGTCCAACACACAAACTGAAGTAGCAGCACGCTGCAGAATTCATGCATACACAGAACTGGGACATTTCACTCCTGATAGACAACTGCAAGTTACGGCAGGAAAACAGAGAAGGAAGGGTTATTTTTAGGAATACTAATTTCATAGATCTAGGTTACACAAATCTTTCATGCAAAATGAACAAACAGAAATGGATGCCTGCGCCTTGTTCATGCCCTTAGCAATGTTTGATAGCACAGGGAGATATAGATTGCAGAACACAAAGCAACTACCCACACCTCCTTCCCCAACAAGCAGGCATTCTTATGGAAATAATAGCTTTCTCTTTAAGACAGAAATTTGTCTTTATTACCCACGTTCCATTCAATATTGAACAATGTGATAGCTTACTGCAAGCCCCAGTCATTTTGGGAGATTTTGCTGAAGGTGGGATAAAGTAAGGATAGGTCTCAGTAAGCAGGTTATAATTTTTTCAATTCTAGTTGAACAGTTATGCTTCTGGTGAGGATTTTTGAGGAAAGAGACTGCATAATTTGTGCAGTTTTTGAGAATACAAAATGGGAAGAGCAGCAGAGTACTTTTAATCTGTGAGCTGATGATACCACACTGTTAAAACTATGTAGCTTCCATAGGTTGCTCTAATATTTAATCAGCTTAAGGTCTACATACTAATAGATGACCCAAAGACGCATGCACAGAAAGGGTATTTTTGATGCCTATAAAGGTGAAAATATAGATCAAAAACATGCACAAATGTGCATATTCCTTTGCAAGTTGATGCTCCTCCAGTGCTGTGGAAGGAGCCAGGGGGGAGCCTGGGGAATCCCCAAGAGTGCTAATGAAGCCAGCAGTCATCAAAGACCTGATACGCTCTTGGGGATAGTCTTAAATTGAGCACTGGAGATGACAGCACTGCCTCACCTCTTGAGAAACAGGCAACAGAGGCACAACTTATCTACAATATGGGAGACCGAGCTGCAAGTCAAACATCTGCCAAATAGAGATGCTAGACTCTTATCTTTTAAAAGGCTGCCATGATCAGTTATTGTGAGATGACATTCATCTTCTCTGATGAAGATTTTCTCAGTTTTGCAGTTAGCAAAATGTTACTCAGATCACAAAGAGCTCTATAATTTAGCGGTCAGAGGACTTGCCAATAAAAAAAAAAAAAAACAAGTTCCTGCCTCTTTGCTAACACTTATTTAAGTATTTTGTACAATGCGGGATTACTTTCACAGAGCCCAGTGAAATGTCCCCAGTGTTTGAGTACCAGAGAGGGTTACAGCACTCTCCCAAGACCAAGGAAGACCAAAGGTAGACACCTCACTTGAATTAATCAGAGGAGTGTATGGACCCGTGCCAGCTACATCCCTGAACAGCATACTAAGCACTCCCCTAAAAAGAAACAATCACCCTTTTCTTCAGCTCCGTATGTTTTGGAGTTTTATAAGGCTTGCAAGGGGCAATGGGGCTGCACAGAGTTAATTAGTTTTCTGACCTGGACAAATATTTTACTGTTCTTTTGTGATGCTTCTAGAGCCTTCATTTGCCATCAGAGAAATAAGTACAGGAACTGGTGGAAGGCTAGGGGAACATTTTTTTGTTGGTAAATCTATTATGTGGAATGACAGAGCTTTTACATATGTGCTTTCTTAACTACAAGCTAAAATAAATGTAGTTTTAAAGGGATTTTTTTTTTTCTTGCTGTCTTGGCTATCCAGTTGGAAAAAGGTTGTTTTCAGCCTGTTTATTTTTAATTCTTCCTTCCATGTTGCTTTCAAGGAAATGTCACCTCCTGGGAACAAAAGGTTAAGTCACACAATACTGAACTATATAATCAGTCTGCTTGACAAGCCTAGTCTGCTGAAAATATTAAAGAACGAGCACCTGCGGAGTAGACAAGCTAGGTCCATTGACATAAATTCCTGTTTCAGCATTTTAATTATTCTCAGGGGTCATCCCATCTTCAGACACGTCAGCACTGATGTTACCTCATCACTGGTAAACACCAGCAATTTGTTTTTTCCAAAGACTGAACTCTGCCTCTTCAAACCAGAATCTAGAATTAGCAATGAAATTGCTTGAGCCTGTCCCAATTGCACTGTCCTGAAGAAAGACTAAGGGGCTCTGCCACTCACTATTTGTATTGCTTACTTTAGCCAAAATGATATTAAGAAAGCTACCAAAAATGCTGTTTTGATACCAGCCAAGATTCCGAAGTGTAAGTTAGTGACCTGTTTATTTACACAAATATTCTGAAAAACATTTAAGCAAATCATATTGTGCAATTGAAGTGTTTTTGTGGTTCCTGAATGCATGACTAGCACTAAAAATCTTGGTATATTCCCAGATAATAATGAAACAAAATTTTGCAAAACATTGCCCACTTGGAGTTAATGGGGAGTACACACCTGGACTCTACTGACAGTTTAGGAAAGAACTAGTGCAATATCCCATTGCATTTCAGACTGCCTTAGGTCAGTTTTTATTATTCAAACACACAAAAAGCTGTGAAGCAGCTAATTTGCAGTTTGGAGTGCTTGGAGTAAACTTTATAAAGTTGAGTGTTTGTTGCAACAATACAGATAGCACAGAAAATAGTATGCAATCAAATGCTAGGAATCTTTGGAAGTTTCAAAATACTCCCCTAGAATCCTGAATTTTTTTAATCCTTTTTCATTTCCCTGTGATTATTTTATACTATCTCATGGCAGTAATGGCAATTCATTTTGTTGAACTATCTCATTACAACACCAACAGGAGATATTGTGATCTATGAGCTAGAACAGAAACATTACTGTTATGTGACATAATATGGAAATTCATATCAATGCAAATGTGAAAAAAAAGTGTTAAATAAAATCAGCTACTACAATACCTATGGGTATTGCCCTTTGACACAGCTTCAGGAAAGGATGCTCCTTTAAATATCATACTGATTTTTGTGTCAGGTAAGCAAATGTTTCCTATCTTTTAAAGGTGACCTGTTATTTGCTGTCCATATTTTTTCATATCTAAAATAATGAAACCAGGAGGAATAGCAAAATTATGTATATGATCATACAAGGCAATGCGTAATTTTTTCTACATTGTGTTACTGATGAAAATACATTTGAAGACCTTCCTCCTATTCACTTATATAAAAAAATAATTAATTCGTGCTGTACCCTATTCAAATTCATGGATATGACATGGTCTATTCTTGATAATAAAGAAAATAGCATGAATGCTGGTCCACTCTGCAGTGCTGGAATCCTCACTGACATGTATTGTGCGCTTGTCATCCTTCCTAACAACGAATTCAGACAATTGGAAATGGGAAACAGACACTTGGCATTCTTTGCTGGAAAGCAGACATTTAAAAACATGGAAAACTGAAAGTCTGAATGTGGTTACAGATTTAACAACAGGCATCAGGGGTGAAACAATGTAATAAGCCTTTGTTTAAGGTATTTGCACAATAATGTCAGCACAGAGTAAGAGTCACAAAAATTGACATATAACTGGAGGAAGCATGTAACAGAATAGTATTAATTAGCCTCAGAATAATACAATAAATATTCCAGGGGTCACGTGTGTTTGTCTTTGCCCTAGCACACAGATGCTCATTACAGTTTAGTATTTTGTTGTGATTAATATCCATTCACAAGTCACTGACTCGAGCCCTGATTCAGCAGTATGTCCACATTTAATCACACACTTAACTTTTAAGTATATGCTTTTGCATTTTGTTGGGTTGCAGCATAGACGTTATTGCTAGTAAATCTATTATTAAATGAATGAATATTTAAATTAGTGAATCTAGTAACATTCGCTACGCACGTGTTTGGGTCACAATTTCAGAACCAAGTGTATGAGTATTTCAGCTGAAAAATTTAACACACAAGTACGTAATGCAACAAATAAACAATTGTCCCCATTTGCTACCATTTCATAGAGACATATAGCTATGATCAGTACTCATGCAGTTTATACGTTTGGGATTCCCTGCATCACACCGTAGGTGCGAGCCTACCTCATGGTGGCCCTGAGCATGGTTTGTTACATCTTTGACACTTTTGGAGCCTTTTGCTGACAAAGAGGAATACCAGACTGGACAACAGAAGATCACAATTAATTGTCTACTGGTTGGCTTATGGAATCCATATCCAGGGCTTTGAGTACTGCTACTTTGAATACTCAACAAATTTCAACGTGCCTTTGCAGAAGCAAATTAGGAGAATATACTTCTGATCTCTAATTATTAGTGCCTTTTATATATATATTTTTATATATATATATATAT
>WAAD01032546.1:20726-33156 GCA_013389945.1 Fregata magnificens | reverse complement strand
GAAGGCAATGATTTTCCAAAACCTAATTTGTTTCATTGATTTGGCTATTATATTGGACTATTACCTTGCTAAATCTCGGGAAAGCTCAGTATCGATCCAGTTTGCAAGACTGTCAGGGTCACGTGTTTGTGCCATGCAGCATTTCTAACTGAACCTTTAAAACGGGCAGCAAATGAAATGTACTCAAAGGCTGTCTTGGTACTGAAAAAGATCGTCTCATTGTTGCCCTAGTCACGCTTGACATACAAATTTTGACTTTGCTGCTTTAACCCATAATCTGCTTTGATTTTGAATCATCACTTAATTGAAATATAAGTTCTTGCCATGGGTTGCCAGGATAAACTGAAGTCAGTGCTAAAGAAGGATGCTTCCCCTCTGTATAGTTATTATAGGAAGGACATTTAAAACATGTTCTGAAATAGACTTTTGCTGATGGAAAGTCCATTCAACTTTGATGCATTGCGTGATCAATCAGTTCACTTATTTTGGCCACCTCTGTTTTAAATAGCTCACAAGAATGTTTTCCTGCTTATCAGCTGTCCAAAAGTTTTCTCCTATTTATATTGGTTTCCCTCTCCTCAGTTTGACCTCGTTTCTCCTAACTGTAGTTACTCCCTGCTAAGGTTTTCCTTCCCCTACTACGCCAGTTTTAACCCCTTCTAAAGATTGTAGCTATTATATCTACATGGAGTTCCTGTAAGTTATTTTGGTTTCTTTTACATTTTCCTTAATTTTTAATATTATAATAAATTATCATAGAAGCATGTAAGGAACACTTATCAGCCTAATTTTTTTAGGATGCCTCCTTTCTTCTCCTCTTCTAGTGATAACCTGTAGAGCTTTCTGATTCCCTTTAACCTCTTTTATTAACACGTTGGGGGTTTTTTCCCCCCCTTGAATGCTTCACAGCCATTTGCGTTTCTCTTTAATGAGCCCTCTCCTGTTCATTCTATGTACGTAGATGGTTGGTAGTGCTTGTAGTAGTGCTTCCTGCAGTTGGAACGTGGAGTAAGCTCCGAGTTTCCTGTTTAGCCAAAAGTCACTTTTTGCAGCATCCAGTTAGCATGAGCAGAGGGTGCCCGGTGCCCTTTGCAGAAGGAGGATCTTACGAAGTTTTAAGTCGGAGCAGGGAAGACCAAGGCAAAGATTGAACGGGTACCTCTCAGGGATGGTAAAGCAAAGCACCGTCTCTGTGCATGCAATAAGAGAAGCACCCCCGCGCCTAAGTTTCTGGGAGCATATATGATATTAGGGTTATTCATATGCTAGTATTAGGTATTATTTTCTTTTTGACCATGGGAATTTATAATGAAAAGGTTCCAGTTCCCAGAGTGATGGCTCAATCTGCCAATTATTCCTGCTAGTTTTGTTTGTTCATTTGAGTACAATCTCTTCCTGTCTCAGTCTTTTCACTTAACAACATCTGATAAAAGAAACATCAGGGAGAGGAAAAATAATGTGTGTGCGCGTGGGCAACAAAATAATTAATCTGCATTTTACATTTCCTTTATATTAGTCATACAGTTTTTTCACTTTCCTAAATGTACGTTTCAGAAAGCATGTTTTATGTCATGCATTAGTTTTGTATGAATTATTTGTATATTGATATACACAGTCCTTCAAAAGGGTAAAGCTTTTCCAGTCCTGGAACAGTAATGTCACCGTGCAGATGCCTTATTATGTAGCAAATAGGCAGAAAAAGAGGCTGCTCTGATTTAGAAAATGCTTTGTTATGAATTATTTGCTTGCCTCTATTGCATATCCAAAATTATGTGAAACGTGCTGATTTAGAAAAAAAAAAGAGATAAAAAGGAATTGGGTTAAATAAGTGGATGAAGAAATGAATGTGGGAAAAGGCTGGGAAATGAACAGGGTGATATGGTGAAAAAAACCGTGTTTTTACATTCTGTGTCAGCTCTACAAATCCTGCATCAGCGTGCTATCCTTTCAGACTTTTATGCCACGGCTCTGGAGCTGAGAAATTTTCCCCTTCAGTTTCTTTCTTCTGCACTATATTCATGCTAGTTCTCCAAAATTTGTTCTCTGGAAATTTCATAGTAGTATATAGCTGGTTTTGTGAACCGGCTCCTCCATATTTAGTATGATAATTGGCACTAATTTTTCTATGCTGTCTTCATACTGCTCTCTGTTTGCCTGAATCTGCTGTCCAGCAATTGAAGGGTACTTGCAGTCTCTTAGGTGGTTTCAGACTCATCCAGAAGTCTCGGAACCCTTCAGGAATCTCCCATTTTTTCTGGGGGTCTGTTTCAGTGATATGGCACAAATCTTATTTTTTGGTGTATACTGCGATGAACACTCCTGTTTGCCAGACTGTGTCTCGTTATTTAGTAAATACATTAGATCTTCTCTATGATAGAAACGGCTGTTTTTACAGTGAATAATAATAATGTCCTACTGTTTTTATCCTAACCATTGTTATGTTCCAATGATACCTATCTTTGCCTGGTTTTCCACGCTTTGGAGCACTAGTTGGTTTCGGTGATAGATGGCTGATAGACCTTGTGACAGATTCACTGGCAGACCTTGCTCGGACCCACCAGGCACATTCAGTAAACTTCAACTGAGAGAAAGAGTTGCAACTTTAAGGCCTGAACACACAGAGCTATCCCTTTGCACCTCGAGTGCTTAGAGACAAATACCACACTCCATTTTTAATTGATCCAAGTTTTGCAGGTGTGGGAACACAGGGCTATGACTGTGTGTGTGAGGTGAGATACTAATTTGTTACAGATGGTCAAAATCAAAGACTACTCTGGCTTCTTCAGCTTTTCTATTGGTTCTACACCACAAGCTAGTTACCTTAATTGTGTAACGTGTGCTTTATGAGAAGTCACTACTGTTCCAGCACTCTGCTTATCTTTTAGTTAGTCTGAAAGGAGTTACTATACGGAGAAAGAGCACCGTATTAAAAGCAACAGAACCCATTATTGTGGTCAGAAGGTAGATTCTTTGATTTGGACCTTTACCTTTTGTGTGTTGTGTTCTTCTAGCAGTTAACAGTGCTTTTGGCATTGCTGAGATACATAGGGAGATAAGCTAAGGAGGACGTAAGACAGACAGATGACCTAGCACTAATATTTCAGTGATGGACAGCGAAAGAAGGTGATCCTGTTGTTAAAGTATATAATCTTAAGTCAATAATGAAAATAATTCCATCCTAAAAATTGTATTCATGACAGCTTACACAATGAAAAATGTGAATGCTAATTTAATTCAGTAAGTGCACTCATTAGCTTCTGGTAGTTGTGGGGGTAGTATTTCTGTTGCTCATAGTATTAGCGTCAAAATGTGAAACTCTTCTTCCAGCACCCAGCGTTATTAACTACCTCTAACGCACCCATTATAATAGAGACTTGGACTGATTCTCTGAACCATGATTCAGAACCACTTTGATAACACTACTTCATACAGTTAAAAGAAAATTGCAATGCACGCCATAGAGCATTATTGCAACAATTGAGCGTTTAGTATCTCTTAAGCTCTTCTTTCATCTGTGCTTTAAAATGTATAAAGTATGTATTTTATGAAGGAAGCTCCCATTTTTCTAAATGAATCCCCAGAGAATCAAAGCTGTAAAATGTTTTCATTTTCTTTTTTTCCCCCTTGTTAAAACCACAGAAACACCAACCTCTAAGGAATGAGATAATGATTGTACTACCCAGACTTTTACACTAAACAAAACCTAGAGGTATATGAATGGCAGTAGAATAGGAGACTGCATGTGTGAGAAAGACTGGCATCCGTGGTGCATGGTGTGCTTCTGACTGGCGCTTGTGGCTCCTTTCCATCATCCATTTTTCTGACTTGCACGGTGTGTTGAGTGTTGTGTTTTTACAGCATGTGGAATTACTTGTAGCTGTGTGGACAATGAATGGATGCAATGTTTGTTGCACAGAACGGTCAAGGGGACAGTGGAAAAATACCTGTATTTGTTACTCATGTTATAAGGGCTTTTCTCTATTGCAGGTCCTTCAGTAGCATTTCTGCGACTCCCCATGTGATGATTCTATTTTAGTGGCTAGAAGTAGGCCTGATACCGTTCTGTCTCATCTACTCTTATTTTCGCTTCCAGCAACCCGACATTCCCATCCCACATCAGGCATGATCCTAAGTCATAAACCAGTAAAAAAAATTGAAGTAGTCCTACACCTTTCCCAAGAATGTCCCCAGTCTTTGTAACAAATCTGTCAAAATCTACCTGTTGGTTATATATGGAACTATAAAAAGTTCAGCATAAAAGAAATGCCGTGAAATGTTTTTCTCCCTTTTAAAGAAAAAGAAATAAACAAGATAATTTACCTTGTGCTAGAAGAGGCCTCTGTGTATATGGCTTTCTGCATCTGTAAGTTTTCCACTGGGACATTGTATTGCTGTGCAAAGTAACACAGAAAAACAAAACTCCATAAATAAACCTCTGGTACAGTGACTGTAGCTATTGTCATCTCACCAAAATCCAAAATTTGTCTTCAAACAATAATGACATGTTGGGTTTTTTTATATAAATAGGTGCTAGCTCCACCGATATATTATGAATTGTATCCACACACTCCAGAATGAATTTTTTTAAAATTTTTTAATCCCAAACCATTTTTTGTTAGAAATTAGAGTTTATCAAATAAGTAGAAAATTATGTAGATAACCTAAAAGAACCCAGACAACCCCTCCAATCAGAATTGGCGTTATGTTCTTGAGTCATAAATAATTTTATTCAATAAGATGTATTTGCTTGTAAAGTATTTTAAGAGGGCCAACTTTACAATATAGATGCTTGCAGGTACAGAGTAGTGATATTTGCACTTGACTTTGCCTCTAATAGGCACATACACATATGCTTACATTTATTAGTGACTGCTGGTATTTTTACCAACAGCAGCACTGTAAAACAAGACTTTCTGTGAAGAACTCTTAGGTAGCAGTTGTCAGTTTAATTAGTAAATGATCTTAGCATGATTTGGTGCTTCACATGGGAGAAAGGCTTTTTCTAATTGTACATCTTGAGAAAGAGCTATATTTATATACGTAGTTTGTTACGTATGTGGAGCATAACCAAAGGAATTTCGATATGTTTTGTGTCTAATTTTTTTTTTTCCTGATTTTTCAGCTTCCTAGTTAGTTTCATGGTGGATGCTCGTGGGGGGGCCATGAGAGGTTGCAGACATAACGGACTACGAATCATTATTCCTCCGCGAAAATGCACTGCTCCAACACGAGTGACTTGCCGGTTGGTGAAACGCCACAGACTGGCCACCATGCCTCCCATGGTGGAAGGTGAAGGTCTGGCCAGCCGCCTGATTGAAGTTGGACCTTCTGGTGCTCAGTTTCTTGGGTAAGGGGTGCCATACGGCCTAAAGGAAAATGTTCAGTCTGTTTGCAAGTTGCACTGAAATGGTTCCTTTTTCAAGACTTGAACAGAAAAAGGTGTTTGTAACATAACGGTAACAGACTGGACGCCTGAAATACAAATCAGTTGTTAGTTAACAATTCAGAAAGCTTTTACGCCTTTTCCTTTGAAAACAGATATTTAACCACTAGCGCTAAGGTTAATGTGCTTCCTTGGATATATTTGTTACTCAGTGTTGTGATATTATAGTGGGAAAAGACCACTTTGCAGCCAGAAAAGGCAGTTCATACTTTATTTAAGTAATCTACATATAAGGCATGAATAGCACAGCACTGATCTAAAGCCCAAATGTAAAGCCTGCTACACATACAACACAAGTTACAGCTGCTTATTTTAGAGACTTGTGTTGTGTTACCAGTAATTTGGACTATCAGGGAAGCACAGTGCCTTTGATTTTTCTGGGGTTGAAATTGCTAAATTAAGCAATAGGACAACCCTGGAATTTTTTGGCCATTTCTTTTGTCCTATGCTGCAAAACCCGTAGAAAGATCATATTTGTGTCTGCTGCTGAGCTTGTTTTAGCAATTTTCAGCTGAAAGCAGCAGTTATCCACACTTTTTTTTTTTATTTGTTTTACCAACTGTTCTCCCTATCAACTGTGGCATCCAAAAGTGGATGATTGAAGGAACCCCTTCTATTACAACAGCTTCATTCAGAAATTGTAAAAAAAGGTGACTCTGTAAACAGCAACAGTTTAAATCTATTTCCAAACAAATCAGTTGCTTTAAAATCCTGTTACAACAGGCAGTCATCAGAGCCACTATCTTCGTTAGTGCTTTTTCTAAAAGATTCAGCTTAGCAAGAGAAAAAAGCTGATTGGTAATTTTTAACTGCCTACTGCTTTTATATGGAGTGTGAAAGGAGAACTTACCCAAGACGTGTTTTGACTACTTCACTGTTGGTCTAATCTGGTCAAAAAGCAAGAGCGGTTCTGAAACCCTGCAAATGTGATGCTAAGAGCAAGCCAACCGTTCCTTTTGACAGGCAGGATACCTCTTAAGATCACAAGTAACAGCAAACAAGCTGGCTCATCAGATGCTTTGTACCACTTATTTGTTTCACATCTTGGTCACTTTTAAAAAGAAGCGGGAAGAAACCTAAAGAGCAGAAGAAATATTGTGCTGTCACATTCAGTCTTCCCATTTTCTTTGTCACACAGAAATTGACCTTAAGTATGTCTCCCATTTTCTTTTTAATGGTTTCTCTCTCTAAAGAGAATGTCTCACCTGAAAGACCAAGATATAGCAGAGTTTTATTCATTCTCAGATCTTTTTACCCTTCCTGCAAGCATTTTTCTAGGTGGTGTGCTGGCAGTGAAATCAGAAAATTACAGTACTGTTTGCAGAGATTGCATTCTAAGGTCCAAATCCTGTTCCCATTGAGTTCACTGCCGAAACTCCCATTCTCTTCCCATAAGCAAGAAAAGATCCTAAATTAACGAAACTAATTTTGCTTATTTTGATCACCAAATTGTCATCGCTAGGACGGAACCTTATTCAGTGTACAGCCTAATTCCACTCTGTGGACCAGACAGTGGCACTGGCATTCTGGCACAAAAAATACATAAAGTTTATTTATGTTCTTTCTTTCACTGCTGCTTTGGATGTACTCAGTAAACTTCATCTGCCTACGGCTCCTCCCCCACTTAATGAGGGAGAAAGCTTGGTCAGCCGAATCCTTCAGCTGGGGCCTCCTGGGACCAAATTCCTTGGGTAGGAGAGACTTGAAACAAATTGATGGATGCTGACCTCCCCATTCTTCTCCTCCTTCTGCAATATGATTTTTTTATGTCATTATGCCCATGATATTGTCCCTTTCTATCATTTGAAATTTTGTATACCTAACCCTTAGTGGACCATTTTTCAACCCTTGTGGTATGTGGTTTTGTTTTGGTGGTATGTTTGTATCTTTTTTCTTAAAGTACTGTGGCCTTCATTTTTGTTTTGGCATGAAATCTTCCTAGTTACGTGCTTGATGTCTGTAGCAAAGCAACCTGGATTGGGACAAAAAAAAAAAAAAAAGGAATCTACTGTAAATTTTAAGATGTTTCTTGTATCAAGAACTGATTAATCAATAAGTTATATGTTGGATATCACCAGTATAATAGAACACATGACATTTACTATGTACATGGTAACCTGTGTGAGTCCTCTAATTAGAGAAGTGTATTTACAAATATATTTTTATTTTCTCTCTTATTTCTAAGAGCGTGCATGTATGTGTATATATAAATATAGGTATATTATATGGACACATGTGTTGTATATGTGTGTGTATATATATATATGGACACATACACTGATACATATATTGACATCTGCTTGTAAGGCAACAAGGCAAATTCTTATCTCCTATACTGAAATAGAAACCCCGATGACCTCCTTGGACCTCCTTTATCTCTCCCAGAGTGTAAATCAGAAATAAATTCATTGGAATATATAGAATTACAGTGAACTAAAATTGGCACAGGACACAACTGCCCACTGATTGCAATGAAATTATTCTGATTTGCACTAGTATAAGTGAGATCAGAATTTGTCCCACTATTCATATACGTTACAGTAGATTCTCTTTGAAATGAAGTTGCACAGGTTAACCCAGACAGTAGTGACAACTAAAATGAGCATGAGTTTTTTATGAATTTGCAAAACAATTACCAAATTTCTAGCTAAGCACTATTATCTTACCGAGTATCATTCACACTGTGGAAAGAGGTGAATGCACTTTTTAATCTGTCCTTCAGCATTTACTGGGTCCCTGTAAAAATCTAACATGTGTTAGTGACCTACTAGTTTAGGATTATGCCAGAGTATTCTAGCAAAATAGGTAGAATTCCAGGTCACTTTGTAGCAGACTGAATAGAGTTGCGGTTAATCCTCTTTCTTCCTCTCTCCCGTGTGCATTTAATGCGCTGTGTTGCTGTGCCAGGCCTGTGATTGTGGAGATTCCCCATTTTGCTGCTCTGCGTGGGAAAGAGAGAGAGCTGGTGATCCTGCGCAGTGAGAACGGGGACAGCTGGAAGGAGCATTTCTGTGAATACACTGAGGATGAACTGAATGAAATCTTGAATGGGATGGATGAAGGTATCCAGTGTGACTTTTTTTTCTTCTGCTCCTGCATTATTTCTGTAACTGGGAGTAATAGCTTTTTACCATTTATTCTGTTTAGCACCTCATGTTTGGTCCGCCCTAGAATTTCTGACACTACTTTCTCCAGATACTTCATTTCAGTCACAGTGCAGCATAATCCTGTTCTCAGTACAGGAGCCAGCAGAAGCACTGTGTACGTGTGCTTACTTCCCTTGCATGGTCTGCTGAAGCAGTGGGACAAAATGAAATCTACCATCACGAAGTTGAGAATAGATGCTAGACTTATGTTTTCTACTGCTCCTTTTCATAGTGTTAAGCAAAAAGCTTCCATAGCAAACATCTTTCCAAAACAAGGCAATTATCATACTCATCCTTTCTACGCAGCTACATGTGTGGGAGGAAATGTCAGTCATGGGTACTCTTGCTTTCTGAGAGAATAGAATGGCCTTGGGCTGTCTAGGATCTGCGGAATTTGTTACGAATTTTGATGGCTTTTTTAAAAAAAAAAAAAAGTAAACAAACCAACTCACATACTTAAAGCTGAACTCATACTTTGATACTTTTTTGATTTGGAGTTTAGTTTCCTTGACGCTACTCCAGGCCATAGTGTAAACACGCGAAGTAGAAAGGGGCTTGGACCGATCCCTTTGCTTGTTTGCCTGCTGATTTTGGGGATGTTGTCAACATGTTCCGAGTTTGCTGTCTTAAGTTCCCTTCGGTTAGTTGTTCAGTCTGTCTGTCAATTCCTTTCTTGATTTCTCTGTTTTAGCTGAACTTAAAATACTGGCGTGTGTTTCCTTTTCCCCTTTAATTTCTAGAAAAAATACTTTCTTAAGTTGCACTTAAACTGTGAAAAGCTTGAATGCATTTTGAAGTTTGCTGTATTGTTTCTATGAAATTCTTGTCTTCTGACCATATTCTCTTTTGGCATCAGTACTTGACACTCCAGAGGAGCTTGAGAAGAAACGTATCTGCCGCATCATCACCCGAGATTTCCCTCAGTACTTTGCAGTGGTATCCCGGATCAAACAGGACAGCAACCTTATTGGACCTGAGGGAGGTGTGCTGAGCAGCACTGTTGTGCCACAAGTGCAGGCAGTCTTCCCAGAAGGGGCTCTAACCAAACGAATTCGCGTTGGCCTCCAGGTACAATGAAACAATTAAAAGGCTTATCTTTTTTTTTTTTTTTTTAAAGTGTAAAATCACCTTCTTTGAATGGAGCACCAGCATATTCAGCTTATCATGTTGTATGTTGTTTAGAATGCTTCTAGTAAAAATAATTTTAAAAAAGTCATCCGTGCAAAAGTCAAAGCAAGTGGTAAAGCTTTGGGTATTCCCGTTAATTCAGATTCCTGTCTGTTAACTGTCTATATGATCTTGGGAAAAGCACCTACTTTTGGTGGTGATGATGACAATATTAGTGTAGGTCATAGAACAATTTCTTAAATACGTCTTATGAAAAGCATCAGAGAAGCACAAAGTGCTGTAATAACTAGGTCAAATACACCAATTCTCAGCATGAAGTAAACCAGCCTAACAGTTCACTACTGAAAGAGGGGGAAGTCTTTCCCCTACCTCCATTCCTTCCTCCTGCTGCATGCATCCACAACTTACCTTGGCCAGGAGACTGTGCTTGCTGAAAATCCCCTGTGAATAGCCAAATAGCCATTTAGTGTAAAAATGTAGGGATTTCGTGGCAATATACTGACCCAGGTCTTTACATACTCATTAAACTGTTTTCAAGTAACTCTTCCGTTATTGTCTTTTGCTTTGGAAAGGCTCAACCTATGCATACTGAACTTATAAAGAAGATTTTAGGCAACAAGGCTACCTTCAGTCCTATAGTCACACTGGAGCCCAGGAGAAGGAAGTTCCATAAACCCATCACGATGACGATTCCAGTCCCCAAGGCCTCCAGTGATGGGATCATGAACGGTTATGGAGGCGACACACCCACTCTAAGGTTACTATGCAGCATAACAGGTAGGATGCAAATACTAGAGCTTTTTACGTGCATCTTGAAATTGTCAGTCATCGTGGGCTGAATATGTTAAACTGATTATACACATGGAAAGCTTGGTGAAAACCTGACTGGGATGAGAGGCTGTGAAAATAAACTACTTTCCTAACAATTACTTTATAGCAGAAATAACATTTGGTGTTTGGACTAACAAGAGATGTGTAATATAATCATAGACTTCGGGTTTGGGTTTTTTTGCATTTTCCTTACAGTTTGTTTCTTGAGAACCAACATACCTCTGCCTAGTAGAGTAAGTGTAGTACAGACATAATGTTGCAGTGTGCTTCAGAGGAAAATATTGGAGCTAAACACTTTATACTTGCTGTAGCTCCAAAGTGATTAGCGTCACATTCAGTCTCAGTTAAGAGGCAGAAATGAGCTGCGTGCATTTATTCTGTTTAGAAGTTAGCATCTTTCTTAATTTTCAAACTGATTTCAAATACCAAGCCAATGTACGATGCATTACACACCGAGATGTGCCAATTAACGAGTCATTCCAGAGAACAGGTGCTTTTACAGTTTCTTGATACAAGGGTGTTGGGTAGCTGCTGAAATACCAGAAACAAAACCTGGTCAACAAAGAAGTATTTGCATTTCCAAGAGAGTGCAATAATTTTTATTTAAACAGAGAAGAATGGTGTCCTCTATAAAGAGGAACTTGAGTAAGTTTCTTGGAGGGACAGTAAATCTGCAAGGATCCTGTAGAAAACTTCAAAAAGGGAAATTGGCTCCAAGAATGCTTCACCAAAAGGAGAAAGGAGGTATTTCCTGAAAACTAGTACACCTTTACAGATAGATACAACTTGGTTTAAGGTTTGCATAAAGACTGTGCTACACGGTCAAATGGATATCTTAACAAGTCAGCTGTATATGAGAGGGGGGACAGACACACGTTCTGACTTAGCCCTGGTTATGCGTAGTTTTTCCTTTAGTTCTTCATATGTGTTTTATAAATATTCGTAACTGCTGTTAGAAATAAACACTTCTACTTCTGTTTTCTGTAAGCTCAGTGTGATTTTAAGGTAACTAGAAACCAACTGGACATTCTTCACCAAGAGGTGAGGCAGGGACATATATGAAAGCACTTGAAAACACAGCTGCAGGGTAACATGCTGTGCCCACGTTTTCAGCTGCGTGGGCCAAATAGGAAGCTGGCGATGTCCGTGACAGAGGGCTGAAACACTTAATAGACTGATAGGAATCCAGAAGGCTGTCTATTGTACAGCATGATGTGGAGGTGCACATTTGAACAGCAAGATCTTCCGGGGAGCTTGTCAGACACAGATTGTTTCATAGGTTTTTCATAGCAATGTGCAAAAGAAATTTCTTAGTTATGTATGTAATGGACCTGAGTCTTTGAATTATTTGAAAAAGTCGTAGATTATAGAAATCATAAATTGTAGTTGGCACTATTAGTAACATTATTATTGTTTCCCAAATATAACAATATAGGTTTAACTGCACTACCTCTGGGCCAATTTTGCCCCGCATATGTGAATAGTCTAGAACGAACAAAACTAATTGCTAATAAATTACACCTCTCCCCCCAAAATTCTAGCCTCTTTTAACATTTCTGGAGCTGTGCTACAGGACTCATCATTTGAAAATCATTTTGGCACTTGTTTACTCAGGGGAAACCCATACAATCCTACTAGTGTTAGTGGAATAACATGGACCTAAGGAGAAGGCATGTCTGGGATTATTACTGGTTTCGTAGTGATTAAAAACTCGGAAGAATGTAAAATATTTCTTAGAAGCAAGAAAGTTGCAGGCTTGCTGGATTTTAATTTTTTTTTTTTAAATCCCTTTCATTTCAGGAGGAACCACCCCTGCCCAATGGGAAGACATCACTGGAACAACACCCCTGACATTTGTTAATGAATGTGTTTCCTTCACAAC
>WAAD01032546.1:4369-20680 GCA_013389945.1 Fregata magnificens | reverse complement strand
TGCCAGGTACCTTTACAACAAAGCATGAGTTTTACAGTGTTACTTTCAAGTGCATGTCTTTTTTCAACAAATATTTCCTTTAAATTATTTTAGTTTTTGTAGTAGAAGGAACATAGATATTTTGTGTATGCTGTGAAGCAAGTGACGAGGTATTTTGGAAGCCTGGAGCCTCCTAGCCTCGGCAGATGATGTACGAGAGCTGTAAGCTCTACAGTCCTTACCAGCTACAGAAAGAAATTGATCGTTTTGTCATTTTTATCTCAGCCATTAGTCCTTTGCAGTCAGCACCTGCTATAATCCCAGAAATGAATTAATGACATACTCATTTTTCTGAAATAGTAGTCTGAGGGACAGTTCAATTTTCAGGTAGTTAGAAAACATCTGGTTTCATTTTGAATACCCCTTCTCTCCCAGATGCAGAAATATGCAAATTTCCATGGAAACAGAAATCCCTTATTTGGGTAGCTCATTATACATCTTATAAAAGATGTTACTTCCAGACTATCCAACAAATGAGAAATCAAGCAAAAAGGCCTGTAGGTGTACCAAACTGCGATCTGGAAGAATCTCTTCCAACCATCTGTTCTTGTGATGAGATTCAACTGCTGTCTTTCTGAAAACAGAATTTCGTATGAAAAAAAATATATATGTGTGTCTGTATGTATTTTAGTTTGTATACTGTCCATGATTTATGTCACAGAAATGCTCAAAAATCTCCTTCTCTGTAACAGAAGATGCAGTCCATGACCTGGAAAGTATTAAGTTTAGGGGGTGTAGTCTAGCAAACAGTTACAAAAATACTGGATAACTTGCCCATGAAAATCAATGAATTTCCTTCAGTGCAAACTTCCAGTGTCCAGAGCAGTTATTACTATTAGATTAGGTTTGCTATTTAATGAAATAATTTATTCAATGTTAAAACGAGTTCAGCTCTTGCAGTCCAATCTACAGTGTAACTTCTAACATTAGGCAAAATCAAGTATTATTTTTCTATACTTTCTCAGTTCAGAAGTGGCTTTCTTCCCATTAAGTTGGATGCTTTGCTTATGCACGTTTCTTATCAGTTCAGCTAAACATTTTTCTTTAACAGCACTGACCTCAAGAGGGAGATCTTAAAGTGTGTTTTAGCTCTCATCTGCTACCTGCAGTGTCCTGTTTAAAGGGATAAATTAAAGATTAATTTAAGGACCCGATGTGGAGACAAGATGCAAAGTTTGAGAGGTCAAAGTCCCTAAAATTGTGAAGTCCCCAGCAGGGCTACACATGAAATACAGCCAGAATGAGGGTGACAGTTTATGGAACTACAATCCGTATTAGTGGTGGATGTTTCCTAATCCCGATGATGATGTTAAAATCGATTACTATTGCTAACGTTCTGCGATATAGGCGTGTTCCCGTGTAGAGATTTTAATGGGCTCTACCTCTTCTTTTTAATCTAAATGGATGTTCAACAGACTACTTTAACCCAAAGATGATTTTAAATGCTGTTCAAGTTAGAAAATGGGATTTTTCATGTATTTACAGTCAGAGAATTAATTACTTTCTTTGCTGAAGGACAGGCTAACTTGAATTTCTTCACTTGTGCCCTGGTCTAAAAGTCCATCTGCCCTTGTGCCCTGCTGAGAATCAGCTGATTCCTGACTGTTTGCTATTTGCAGTAACTTGTTTATGTCTAGTTAAATCATTAATGATGGAGAACAATTTTCCCATTCATAAGACTAATTCTAATGAGCTTGGGAAAGAGGTACATTTGTCTAAAATACATGTGAATTAAACTGCAGACTTTGAGGCGTAGCTGTTTTCCATTTCCTGAGCTGCAGCTTTTTAAAAAAATCAGTATCTGTTTGGGCTTTTTAGCCCCTGGTGTATGACAGCAAATCATTTGAGCATATGGTGCTTTCTCAGAGGATATAGCCTCTCCAGTCTCAGTCCAGCATAGCATAATTCTCCCACACATGAGAAGGAAAGTATCAGTGTGCAGAGCCTTTATGTACCAAACATGCTTTCTCTCTTTCAAATGTCATCAGCCTGTTTTTTAAGCAGTGTGTTTGTTAAATGTTCTAAAGATAAGCACAGCGTGAAATTCGCTATTATTCAACTGCAGATGAGTAAGACCAAAGAAATCACATTTGAAAGGTATGCTTTGTGGGTTATAATACCATGTAATCTACAGTAAGTAATAAACCCCCTGTAGATTATATCAGCTTCTGAGGTGTCTTTGACCTCTCATGACTTCTGTCTCCATCCTACGGGTGTCAAATTCAAGCATGCTTTCCACCCACACAGTGAATTTTATTTAAAAGAAATGTCATCAGCTCCACAGAGAAACTAAATGAAGTGATATCTAAGCAAGAAGGCAATACGTGTTACTCCTTGTAAAATGCTTGGTGTGTTTCTGCTGTTACATTTTGGGAGTAGAAGTAAAATTATTTTACATGAAAGTTGTTATCTTTGCAAAATAACAATTCAGTTGTCTTGTCAAAGGTATAAGGAAATTTTGTAAATTTTTATTACTGGGCAATGTTGTCCTGGCCTGAATGGCCCAAAGAAAGGGTAAAGAACCTGTAGTTTTCAGTAAAGAGGAGGGTCATTTTTGACACAAGAGGATCTGTTCCGAGAGCTGAAGTTCTAGACCTGAGTTGCAGCGTCCATGGTATGTCTTAAGTAACCGTGTACGTTTGATAAGTTTTGAAGTGGTTTGTCCCAATTCACATGCACTAGCGATACTTTGTAAGAGGCAGGCGTTCATTTGTAATTATTATGTTAGTGAAATCAGGGAACTTACGACCTTACCCTGCAGTCTTAAAGGATTTCTCTGTCATGGTGGTACCTGAATGAGATAGCAGTGGCAGCTCCTGGCTTCGCACCGTGCAGAGGAAGTAATCTATTCCGGTAGTATTTGCCTGTTGCTTTGAACATGTTTATGTTTGACTTGTGGTACATGTGTCGCAGACTGGGGACCACTGGTGTAGAAGATTCAGCATATACATTAGAAAGATGCTGTCAGTAAAACGGCATGTTAGAAACCACGACGAAAAGGGAGTCAGTGGTGGTCACAGCCTCTGTGAGGCAAGGGTAGTGGGAATCAGATGTGGACACATCTGCTTTCAGGGTCTTCAAAATATAGTATGGCTCAGATACAGAAATATATATATTGCTGGTGTTCAATGTGCATATCAAAAACTTGGAACAAAATCAAAGTTAGAAGTCTCTGACTAGATTCACATAAGAATAGTTTCTGATTTTGCATGCAGTGTTACGCAGCGGACAAAATCATTTACATTCACCTGAAGACCCTCAGTTTTTTGTATTGGTTGTAAGGAACGTACTGCTAACCTTTAAGCTAGATGGTAGAAGAAAAACAAGTCTTTTGGGCAAGGCAGCTTTATACTTCACCCATTAAGAGATGGAAGTCCAAGAACAGATTGAAGGATTAGCAACACATGCCAAAAGCTGTTTCAGTCTCCTGTTCCTCATCAGTAAAATTCAGGAAACTTTCACAGCATCCCTGTCACGTCAGAAGTTTGTACGCAGTTCACTAACGCCCGGGTGTGGTATACTGATGTGCCCAGCACTTAAACAGGAAACTGTACAATGCTTAGGAAGATTTGAGGGCGCTAAAGAGAAGAGGATGAAATTGCCCACTCTGTAGTTTAACAGTTTAGTCATAACCTGGAAGGGAAATGACAGGCTTGGCATATGACTAGATACAAGCCATTTTAGTAAGATTTTTATGGGACATTACTCTCTCTTCTGCATCGTCAGATGTTTAGCAGCAACCAGCTGTCAAAAAGAACCTGTATTTCTCTAGATGAAAGGCACATATTGCAGAGTCACAGTTAGGGGGAAATCTGAACTGTATGCTTCCGGTATGCACTTCGCTACTTATATTCTGCATAGAAATCAAATAATGACATGCGATAAACAAGAAAAAATGCAGGGACCTTTTGGGCAGCTCTAGAAGGATGGTGATAAGATCAGTCACCGTGTCAAACGTCATCAGAAACTGTTGAAAGTGCTGGAAAACAGAGGCCACTGAGCTTATTCTAGAAGAGACTTATTTCTTGATAAAAGGCAGGAAACATTTGATCACATATTCTTACCATAAGGAATCGATTCAAATGAAAAAAAAGTTTAGGCCATAGCCAACTTTTGAGTAGAAGAAAAAACTTTTATTGGATACCGTGATGAATGTCTTGATTTTGGTAAGCTGTCGATAATTGTTTAAATATTATAAGCGTACTTATAAATGTAATATATCCATTTCATAAACACAAAAATATGAAAAGGTTTATGTATCTAAATCTTCGGAGAAGGTGTATGAGACTGTGTGCTACAGGACAAGTGAACTTCTTAAAGCCTTTAAAAGCCAGTCATGTATCTGGAAGCAAATAAGCTTCCAGCTGAGTGAGGTCTTATCAGAAGGGCAAACAATGGCCTGGAATTTGTGCAGCAGGAGGCTCTGTGAAGGGTTTGCATCTGGTATTTAGGAGAGTAAGTTCTGGTCCAAATGCTTTCCCTGTTGATTTTGCTTCATGCTCCTAAATGCATATGGGGTACCATGAGCATTCTTAGGCTGTTCTTCCCAAACGGTAACTATTTTTTATACTTTATTCTGACTTGTCATATACAATTGGTGTGGTTACCAGCTAATGCTGCCCAGGTGGAAAAACATATCATTTTCTTGCTTAAATCTTTCTGTGCTGATTACACAACTCTTCATTTTCTTTTACAGATTTTGGTTGATAGACTGTCGACAGACACAAGAATCTGTTACTTTTGCTTCCCAAGTGTACAGAGAGATTATCTGTGTCCCCTACATGGCCAAATTTGTGGTGTTTGCCAAATCACATGATCCCATTGAAGCACGATTAAGATGTTTTTGCATGACAGATGACAAGGTGGATAAAACTCTAGAACAACAAGAAAATTTTGCTGAAGTTGCCAGAAGCAGGGATGTAGAGGTACTGTACAAGAATCTTAAACAGTTTTCTCTATTTTCTAATGTCTGTTTTTAAGCTAACATTTTCTGCCTTTTGTCTGCCACAAGTGCTGAAAAATGGTAGTGCCGACAAATACTGTCATGATGCAGTATCATGCGCCATGATAAGATGGAAACTCTGATTTTTGTCAGGTGTAAGGGAAAAGTAGCTGCCAGATATGAGTGATGCAATCCTATTCCCAACAGGCAATTGCCAATCTCTTAGTCCACAGGGCTGGTGGGAAGGTTAGCTATATTCAGCTGACTACTTTTGGGTCTTCCTGGGTCAACCTACCAAGGTGGAAGGTAATTGTGTGCTTCACCCACAAGGAATTCCAATCAGCTGGTTATCAGAAGTTGGAAAGGAATTCCCTGTCTGACTTCGGTAGTAGCGTTTTTTGCTTTCTCCGTAGCATTATCGGCATTCAAATGGGACATCCAATGTGTTCTCAGGGCAGCCCTCAGCAATTAAAAAAACAGGTAGCGGGAACCTTAAGCTGGATTCAAGGAGACAGTAAATATGGAAGTGAGCTAGTTGACTCTGAGCTCTCTGTTATGGGACTAAGGCTTAGAAAACCTATAGGACAAAACTGAATGGAAAGAATGTGATTTCCCAAGATGCTTTTTCATGGGGGACCTGTTAAATAGTTGTACGTAGAAACTGCACTGATTTATACTAGGAAATCAGGTAATAAAATGAAGTTGGGGGTTACCATTTAGTCCAGCAGTTTCAGGTTCTTTCTCCCCCTTTTCTCTGGTGTCAGGGTCAGCATGTCTTTAATTCAGATTCAGAACTAGAGCAGCTGCTGCCAACTAAGTATTATGAAATCTATTTGACATGGCCAGTTATGCAAGCAGGAGACATTGCCCATGGCTTTTATTAAACAAAATGCAATAGTTTGTAAGAATTTTGCGTAGCTTGGCTGGGGTTTCAGGTGCACAACAAGACTAAAGACTTAAGTCACTCAACAGCGAGCTGAGAGGTAGCGGATAGGTGTTGTAAATGGACTTTTTTCCTCAGTCAGCCTAAACCTAAGTTTTACGGATGCAGGCTAGCCCTAAGTTCAATCCAAGTACCTCATAGTCATTTCTGTGGTGGTCCACAGTGATTACTTAGTTTTAATTAGCTCTGTAGCAAACTGCCAGGAGACACCTTGAATTTTTTAGTTACTAACTTCCTCTCAGAGGAATGTCTGAGTAAAGATGAGCTGTGAGAGTGTTGTTCTTTGCTGAACTGTTATGTTCCTGAGTCTGATACTAAGTGGGTGTTGCGAGAAAAGGAGAGATAGTCAAAGCCGAAAAGGACAGGTAAACCTCGACTTCCAGTAACTCCATAAATGAATATCACTAACCAAAAAGGCAGTCAACAGTAGTCACCTTTTGTCAGCATCTTTGCATACCAAGAAGTTAAACTAGCAGCTTTGATTAATATTCTGCTTTGCAAAAAAAAAAAACCACAAACCACAAAACAAAAAAACACCAAACCCTAAATCCATTGCTGAACAGCCAAAAGCTTTCCTATGTGGAATCCAGCAAACTGCCTGCTAAATGCAGTTTTTCTGACTCTGTCAGCTTCCTCAGAAGGGATGACAAATTGAAAGTGCTTTAACTACACGCATGGCGTATTCTTCTGCTTAGTATAGTCTCTGTTCCATGAGAATCCCACCTTTAAAAAATTTGTCCCCACTGTTCCTGAAGCTCTGACAGGCATTTCTTGTGCAGAGTAGCTAGATAAAGTATGGGCTTATGAAACTGAATTACAAGGCTGAATTTCTGGAAAGTAAGGATGAGATGTTAATGTATCAGCAGTTTGAAGGGAACATCTCCAAAACTGGTAGGCTGAGATTTAAATGTGTGGAGGGGGCCATAACGATAGCAATCCAAAGACGTAAGCAGTATCATTATATAAGCATTTACCTGAGGCCTGACTTTCAAAAGCTCTAGGCCTTCACAAATCCAGCTGAAATAAATAGAATCTACTGATATACACTCTTTCCCTGCTGCAATAGATTGTTGCAAGTAGATTAAAAACATAGGTAATCTATTTTAGAAGGTTTTTGCATTGGTCAAAAGGTCCTCTGCAACTTCATGATATTTGCAGACTGGCTTATTATCCTACTAGTCAAAAAAAGGACTTGTGATTTCATTGCTGAAGAAAATATTTCTTTGACTGTTGTGATCAGGCCAGGTTAGCAAAGTATGCTAAAATTAGAGCCAATAAAAAATCCAAATTAAAATATAGGTTGAGAATTTGCCCGGATTCGTGACACTGACTACTCCTTTTGTCGTTTATAGTGTCACGCTATTGTTATTGAATTAACAATGTATTCCATTTGGAACTTAATAATCTGAAATGTTTCCACAGATTTTAGGTAACTGTACATAGCAAATCTTGTAAATGCTGACAAGTCCTAGCAATTTTAGAAATTGATCAAAACTACTGTAGAATTATGCTTAAGAAGAAATCCTAACCACCTCACTGTGATTAATTGCTGCTTTGCTTCTTTTTCATTTCCAATAGGTATTAGAAGGAAAACCCATCTATGTTGACTGCTTTGGCAATTTGGTGCCACTAACAAAGAGTGGGCAACATCATATATTCAGTTTTTTTGCCTTCAAAGAAAATAGGCTTCCTCTGTTTGTTAAGGTAATGTTATAATATGAGCTATGGACTGTGTTTTTATTTTTTGTCTACTTCTGAGTTTGCAAGAAACTTAGCAGACTGAAGAAGAGTTCCAAATTATTTTATGGTAATGGATTAAATGTTGACTTGGGTAGTCAAAACAA
Organism: Fregata magnificens; assembly: GCA_013389945.1. Taxonomy (NCBI): domain Eukaryota; kingdom Metazoa; phylum Chordata; class Aves; order Suliformes; family Fregatidae; genus Fregata; species Fregata magnificens. The sequence continues at coordinate 12,912 of WAAD01032546.1, read as the reverse complement.
CCAGAAGTGGCTGCCTAAAATTCAGTAAAAATTTTCTCTAAATAAATTTATCTGTGCCTGAGTTCTGCTATATATGCATGTATCCACAGCATTCTTTCAGACACCAAAATGGTACTCCTAGGAATCCTGTTCTGTAGCTAATAATCTAAAGAGCGGATCAAGTTTGATCTTGTTTTTCTGTATCACGGTTCAATATATTGCAGGAAAAAATGCGGAAACTGCAAAAAAGTGTCAGAAAACATTGTAGAAATGGCAGAAATCGATCATGTGATCATTGTACCCTGCACTTGTAAATATGCATCATTTGTCTGTAAATACAGATATAACTGTTCTTCAACCAGTCATCCTCCCTTTAGTAGTGATGTAAAACTTCCTTGGAGGTACAGTAAGAAAAGCGTGGCTCCTTTTTGGATATTCCAAGTTACAGTTTTACCGTATTTTTGAGAACAAAGGAAAAAGGAAGCAATTAATTTTGATAAATTCCCAGCTGTATCTTAATTTTATCCCTGTAGCATATATTACTGTACTACTCTATTTTAAAAACTTTTATGTGAGTAGGAAAGTTTGTAAAACAAAAGCCAAAACAAAAAACCTCCGTTCATCCCAAATTAACTAATGCTTTAGCCCTAGCTATGGAGCCAGTGACATAAACACCGTGGTCCACGGGGCTCATCTGCATCGTTCATGAGATCTGCAGGGAGCAGTAAGTCATGTAAAAAAGGCGCGCTCACTGCAGTCTGGGCTAGCAGCAGAGAGGGCTGCTGTCACTGAGCCACCATCTGGAGGTGGCTCTTCTCTTCTGGAGAGATTCAGAGAGCACTGCAAACCTCTTCCCACAAACTTTTCCTTCCACTGGGACATCCCGACTACAATGGAGTACGCTATTACCATTACATAAACCAGTTTTAGAGAAATGCTGTATGAGTGGAAACTTCCAAAAAGTGGAGAAAATCAAGCTACTCCCTCATTGTATTAAATTTGCTGTGTGCTGCTAGACAACTTTTAAACTCTCTCCCTCCTTTCCAGCAGTATTTTGTAAGCTTGTTTTAATTTAGAACTTTATGCCGCCACCTACCTTTGGCTATGCATGTTTTTCTCCATGATGGTTTTTCCAAAATATGTTGAAAAACATATGTGGTTTTGCATCTAGTATTTTCAATCCGATAAAGTTAATACACATGTATCTAGTTGTATCATTTTATCCATTCAGAAAACTAAGAATGAGGTAATGCTTTCAGTTGTATTTCTTCTGTGATATTGTACGTAATCCTCCTGACATTATGTACAAAAGCTAAAACTACATCACCAGTATCTTAAGGTCTAAGTGCTTACACTTGTTTCTACTAACAACTGTGAAAGAGATTTTTCTAGGATTCACTGCAAAATCTTAAAGTATGGCATGATGTAGTATCTTTTGTAGATAATAATGGTCACACCTATAAATATATTCCAGCAAATTTCTTCATTCCAAGACTAGGATTTATCAATACATTTGAGAAAACGTTTTGCAAGAGAAGAAATTTTAGGTGTAGTCTTTCACTGTTTTTCAGACACTCAGCCAAAAGAGTAGCCAAATGAACAAACACAATATTTAATACTAAAATTTTGAGCAAGGAGTTATTGCTAACATCAGCATAAATATGTATTCTTGCCATATGGGGGGAAATGACTTGGTTCCTTTTGTCACCTCATACAAAATGAGTCTCTGTTATGACTGTAAAGTTTGGGGACCATTTCAGCGAAAAATGTCTATTGCAAGTTATCACAGAAGCCCAATCATACTGGAATGTCTCTGTTCTTTTAAGACTGTGATTACAGTGTTAGGACTGCCTTCTATAAATAAGTTTCTAATGTGTAAGCATGTACATGCTTGTGTCTCTTGCTTTGACACACAAATACATTCGTATGTACATTTACAAACAAGCAGGAAAAAAAACCCCAAACATTATTTTTGCCTACATGGACTTCTTCTCTCACATCTAGCCTCTTTCTGCTAAACAGTTTTGAGTGGCACAAGTAGCTCGTACAGCAAAATAACAGATTAAATGTCAGTATGTTTGCTCTACCAGGTGCGAGATACCACTCAAGAACCCTGTGGACGATTATCATTCATGAAGGAGCCAAAATCTACAAGAGGCCTTGTTCATCAAGCCATATGTAATTTAAACATCACTTTACCCATTTACACAAAGGTACTGTGAAATTATACTGATCTATAGTCATCAGCATTATAATGTAAACAAGAAATGAGTAGGAGGACAAAAGATTGTTAAAGCTTTGTAGTCAGGTATTTTAGAGAAGAATAAATACCACCCAAGGGCTTTCAGTTTCTTGGGTTTGGTACTCTTAATGCCAGTGTTCAAAGATACTATCAAATATTTTCTGAGGACTCGGAAGAGATGACAGAAGGGAGACAAAAATCCAATTTGCACTACATAGTTGCCATGGTTTCATTTGGTGTTGCACAAGACCTACGCTAATCTTACTTCATACAGAAATTTTACCCAGATTCTGTTCAGGGGTGAGACGGATCTGGGACTCAATGAGTACCTCTAGGTTCATTTTTTGTTTTACCAAAGACTTCCTACACTGTCTTACCATGTCTCGTGACACCGCTCTGGAGGTGAAGTTACCATTCATACCTGTTTCACAAAGTGTAAGGATAATGTCTCATATGATCATCCTTAAGGTATGAATCATAGAATGGTTTGGGTTGGAAGGGACCTTAAAGACCATCTAGTTCCAACCCCCCTGCCATGGGCAGGGACACCTTCCACTAGACCAGGTTGCTCAAAGCCCCATCCAGCCTGGCCTTGAACACTTCCAGGGATGGGGCATCCACAACTTCTCTGGGCAACCTGTTCCAGTGCCTCACCGCCCTCATAGTGAAGAATTTCTTCCTTATATCTCACCTAAATCTACCCTCTTCCAGTTTAAAGCCATTACCCCTTGTCCTATCGCTACATGCCCTTGTAAAAAGTTCCCCTCCAGCTTTCTTATAGGCCCCCTTTAAGTACTGAAAGGCCGCAATAAGGTCTCCCCAGAGCCTCCTCTGGCTGAACAACCCCAACTCTCTCAGCCGATCTTCATAGGAGAGGCGCTCCAGCCCTCTGCGCATCTTCGTGGCCCTCCTCTGGACGCGCTCCAACAGGTCCATGTCCTCCTTATGCTGGCGGCCCCAGAGCTGAACGCAGTACTCCAGGTGGGGTCTCACCAGAGCGGAGTAGAGGGGGAGAATCACCTCTCTCAACCTGCTGGTCACGATTCTTTTGATGCAGCCCAGGATACAGTTGGCTTTCTGAGCTGCAAGCACACGTTGTCAGGTCATGTTGAGCTTCTCATCAACCAACACCCCCAAGTCCTTCCCCTCAGGGCTGCTCTCAATCTGTTCTCTGCCCAGCCTGTATTTGTGCTTGGGATTTCCCTGACCCACGTGCAGAACCTTGCACTTGGCCTTGTTGAACTTCATGAGGTTCCCACGGGCCCGCCTCTCAAGCCTGTCAAGGTCCCTCTGGGTGGCATCCCTTCCCTCCAGCGTGTCGACTGCACCACACAGCCTGGTGTCATCGGCAAACTTGCTGAGGGTGCGCTCAATCCCACTGTCCATGTCGCCAACAAAGATGTTGAACAGCACTGGTCCCAATACCAACCCCTGAGGAATGCCACTCGTCGCTGGTCTCCACTTGGACATTGAGCCATTGACCGCAACTCTTTGAGTGTGACCATTCAGCCAATTCCTTATCCACCGAGTGGTCCTTCTGTCAAATCCATGTCGTGCGGGACAGCGTCAAATGCTTTGCACAAGTCCAGGTAGATGACGTCAGTTGCTCTTCCCTTATCCACCAATGCTGTAACCCCGTCGTAGGAGGCCACCAGATTTGTCAGGCACGATTTGCCCTTAGTGAAGCCGTGTCACCAATCACCTCCTTATTTTCCATGTGCCTTAGCATAGTTTCCAGGAGGATCTGCTCCATGATCTTGCTGGGCACGGAGGTGAGACTGACTGGCCTGTAGTTGCCCAGGTCTTCCTTTTTTCCCCGTTTTAAAAATAGGGTTTATGTTTCCCCTTTTCCAGTCAGTGGGAACTTCACTGGACTGCCACAACTTAGCAACTTCATCCACCAAGTACAGAAGGACTGAAAAATTATTTGTCATATTTTTCATTTGCGAATTTGAAAGTTAATGGGCTTTGCAATAGCGTTTTTAGCTAACTGCCTTGTTTATCTGTGGTGACAGTGATAAAAATGTAGCAGATTTGAGCTCTAGAATTTGGAAAGTTTATAGCAGTGCTGAAAAGATGGTCTTAGACTAGATTTTAGTATTACACTGATGACTTTTCTTCCTACACCTGGTCAAATCTTTCAAGAACCTATGAGTACGTCACATTGTGTAAATGGTCTTTCTTCAGAATTTTATTATAACAGTTATTAATGTACCTGGGGAAGAAAATGGTCCAATATCAAGGGCAGAAAAAGGAGAGGAAAACTCCAGTATGAGATAATAACAAGATTGAGACCAGCTGAATTCTCATAAATCATGGGAGTGCCCTTGATTTCTGCTTAAGTGAGATCAGATACCACGAAGCACTTGTTTCCTTAGAGAGAGTCAGTTTATTGCTGTTCTGTGATAACTCAGATGTTTTACTGTCCTTGTCAGATTAGGAGCTGCATGCCTTTTAGGAATGTATTAGGCTGTTAGCCCAACATCTTGCCTGTTGGTGTTCATTTTTTTCCTCAGCATTCTTAGCACATAATATAATCTTTATTATAGCATTGTTGTATAATTTAAAAATAACACATTTCAACATATTTTGACTTTAAATGGGTAATGCTCTTAACTATTTTAAGTATTCATTTGTGCTAATTTATGGGTGCAAAAGCATGTATTTATTTTAAGTTTTGGTACAAATAAGGATCGCTAACACCCAGAAGCAACTTTTCTGATTGTAATTTGCTTGATTCTATAGCCTTTTGTGTTGTAAACCGACAGTTTAGTTTTGCCGCTTTTTGACATAAGAAATCAATTGCAGAAACGTACTGCATTTTCCTCTTTTCTGTTGAATGTTGTCAGAAGTTATTTTTTCCTACTCTCTTCTAAAAAATTTGCATTTTGCCTGCTCTGTTTTCCCCTTCTCTTTTTGCATGGCATTTTGGAACTGAAAGGAATCAGAATCAGATCAAGAACAAGAAGAAGAGGTAATGTTGCTATAACAGCATGTTATTGCTTATGCATACTACTAAAATAAAACTAACAGATATAGTTTGGAAGATTAAATCTGTAGTGAAACAGGCATATCAATCATTAGCTCAGTGCTACAGAAACAATGAAGAGGAGTGCACTTAAGGGGATGTTGCACCAGCTCACTTTTGGAATTTACTGAGTTTAACTTTCCCTGTGTTAAAATTAAAGTTTTACTGATTCAGATGCACTGATTTTGGAGGTGTGTAATAGTTTGTTTTGCTTTCAAAACAGTTCCTTAATAATTTAAAAATAATTTTGCTCAAGAATAAGCCATACAAGTGTATTTCTTTAAGCTTTATTCTCTGCAGCACGAAAAAGGGGAAATGGCATTGTTTTTTCTAATTCTGAGAACCTTCCTGCATCCTGAAGATAACGTAGGGTTGCTGCTAGATTTGTCTAAAGTATTCAGAACCAGTAGATCATTGGCATAGTGTAGTTTTTATTCATACCCCTAAACACGGTCTGAATATGCTTCCTGTAGTTAGTGGTGGTGCGTAGAGGGGAACGGAGGCAGAGGAACAGACCTAAATACAACAGTGACCTCCATCAGCGAGTTCCCCGCTTTTGGGGGGAGCCTGTGACCAGATTGCAATTGAATGCACTACCTGTATACCTGAAAGGGCTGCAATTCACAAATCTTGTCCATTTATAACATCCAATAGACTGGATCTTACAGATTTCTGAGTTGGATTACTGAAGTCCAGTACAGAATCAGTGTTAACCCAGAAGTTACGAGTAAGTTTACCCCAAGTAAAAGGTGTAGAGTTTTCATCCTTAGCATAAACTCAGTTGCATCTTAATGGAGAAATGTGGCCAACTCCCCCCTACGTTCCCGGCCCCATTCTGGCAGTTACAGACGTTTCTTAAGGCCTGACCCGTACGTGAATGCGTAACATTAGAAAAGCATCCCCACATTTTGATGGTGTTCAGCTGTTGGAAACAAGTAAGAGTGCCAGCACTGTGCAAACAGTCTGCTCCCCAAAGACGATGGACATCTTTTCCATGAACTGCAAAACAGAGTTCAGAAGTGTTGTTGCATGGATTGCAGTTTCCTATTATCATTACAGAAATATGTACCATTCCTATTTCAGTGCTGAAATATAGGCACTGTCAAGTGAAAACATGGCCAAAGTTTTTAAGCTAATCCCCACTATATTCATTCAGCAGGTAACATTTCTTATCAGGCGATCATTTGGTTTCTTATCAAAAGCACAAAATGAATTCTTTTAGCCTCTATAATACTGTTTATGCATTCCCAGTGAAGTCCCCAAAAGTTGTTTTTAACAAATCTATGCTCTGTAAAAGCAGTGTAAAGGGTATTGGAAAATTATTTTTCCAAACATTGATGACTTCTTATATTTTTATGTAAGAAACTAAAGCACAAAAAGGCAAGCTCATTGACAGCTAAAAACACCTTCCATTTTAAACTATTTTTTTGTTTACTTTATTCATTTTTATGTTAATAATACTAATTAGTATGCTGACATAATTCCAGACTGATTTGGAGGAACTTAAAATAAGGGGAATTAAAGTATCCTAGGGATCCTAGGTTACCATGTAGGGTGATCTGTGCATCAGAGGAATTCCTATTATTATGGATCTGTAATACACACTGCTAAGTGTGAAGTTCAATAATGTGACCCTAAATGATTGCAAGGCATGTATGAACATGTAAGCGTTGCCAGTGGTTTACTTGTGTTGATTTTCAGTTTATGGAAAAGCAAGAATTAGTAACATCTTAACTGAGACAATATATTGCATTTGTCTTTATAAAGAATAGTTTTAAACAAGGAAAACCTTTCCAACACTCACTAAAAAACTATCTTGAGGGCTTTAACGTACACAGTCTGTTTATCAACAGTACTGAATAGCTGATTTTCATTCCTCACAGTCATCCTACCGCCACAAGTTTGTATAGGAAATTAAACGTTTAGTGTTACTTCTAACTTTGCATACTTTTGCATATCCAAATTTACACAACAGGAACAGTTTTTTGCTTGCGTGGACAAATGATTGTGCTAGGAGAACTGCAAAAAAGTCAAACTACAAGGCAACTTCAGAAATTTGCTTCTTGAATTTTCATAGTCTGACATTGCATTTTTTTTTAAATGTTTGGGGGGTTTTTTTGGCAAGGGCTATGTTTTCTTTTGACTACCAGTAAAATTGTATGGCTTTTTCAATCTATACCCAAATAACACTCTGAAACACCAAAAAGATGGCCTCTGAGGGCCATCACTGCTTCCATTTAGAGGTATCAATAGCTATTAGTGGCATCAAGTCCTAGTTCTTGCCTTAGGCAGTAGCAAGTCTGCAGTCATTTCTGCACCTGCTTCTCATCGTCACAAATACAGAGGCAAAAATGCAAGCCGTGATCTCAGAATGAATGTGTACAATGAAACTATGTAGAAAGCATACCAGTTGCCTTCCAGATGGGACATAAACCTTCAGATGACCATATTGGACTTCTTTTGCTTTAGACGGGAAGAAATAAATTAAGAACAATGCAACAACATACCCAGTAGTACAAAAGTCTGGGTCCTCTATACTGCTAGTTGCATTTAAAGAAAATACATTGCAACATTTTGCATCTACTATTGACCGTAATGGTAGCAAAGTAACCATTTTTCTGTTATTAGAAACAGTAAAAAATTAAGCCATGCTTTTACTGTTACTTTAAATTCTTGGTTCCATTTAAGTCAATGAATCTCTATGTCTCCGTACATCTAGTGAATTTGACTCAACCTGTACTATTTCACTAGTGACTTTATATATATCGATTATATTTGAACTTTTAAATTTCCCCCTTTTTTCTCTTCCAGGTTGATATGACTTCAGAAAAAAGTAAGATTTTCTTTTTTTTTGAAAATGTTATAATGCGGTTTGTATGAAAGATGGTTAAGAATAAAGATAAGCATGAAAGAGAGCTAAGCTTTAACTGCTATTGCTAATAACATCGATCCGTTAAAAATGTAATAGAAAACAATTTAATACCAAAGCAGCTATCCAATTAAAAACATTTTAAAGTATAAATTAACAAGTAATACAGTTTAAAACAGTTCATCTAAGCATTTACTTTCCTTTGACATCCCTAGTGATCCCGCTATTGCTATTTTGCTTGTATGAATGCTCATCCCTCCATTTTTTTTGTTGTCCATTTGTTGACACACATTGTTGCCTCATATTTGAGATAACTGACAGTATCACTTTTGATGAAAACTTACTTAATACTCCAATGTATTTCATTAAACTCATGAAATGAAATAACAACCACGCAAAAAAGCGATACTGTCCAAAGTAATCAG
>WAAD01032545.1:23001-59894 GCA_013389945.1 Fregata magnificens | reverse complement strand
AAAAGAGCACAAAACATTGAATTTGTCAGAGATCAAGAGCATGTGTAAGATTGACTAGACCAACAATTAGGGCATTTATCTGTCAAGGGAAATTCAAAGGTTCCGGTTTATGGTCTCACACTTTTATCGTTCATCTGTACAGTCTTTCAGAATTAGGGATAACAGGACAGGACTTGCTTAACCCAGGAGAAATTATAGCAACTTTACAGTCTCTAGCAAGTTAACATTAGCAAATTGTGAGCATAGCAAATGTTTATGAGATTAAATACATTGTTCAGTTAATGATCTTTGTTGGCAGCAGACCCAGAATGAAGACTGCTTAATGGGTGTAGGTAACTCCTGCTGACCAACTCCGTGAAAGATATGTGGTGATGACAGCCCTCAAGTGAAATAGACATATGCATAATTTTTAGGACCTAAAATGCCTAATGGGAAACCACACTAGAGAGGATAATTCTCATAATTATAAACCTGTTATGTGAACTTTGCATAAGCAAACTTGAGAGACATAAAAGCACTTATTAGGATGATTCTGTGAATAAACAGTAGCAATGGCTATGGTTAAATGTCTCTCTCCCTCTTTTTTTTTTCCTTCTTATGGCTGCAGCCATATAATGATTTTTTTTAATATGTTTTGCTAAGACACTGAACAGTATAATTGCCACTCTATGTTTCAACATCACAATAATTGGCACTACTCTTAAACTCAGTGTCCTTTAAGGTGTCCTAGATGTCCTACTGTTTAAAATGTCAACTAAGTCTGTTTCATAAAACCAGAGTCATAGAATCATAGAATCAGAATAGTTTGGATTGGAAAGGACCTTCAAAGGTCATCTACTCCAACCCCCCTGCCATGGGCAAGGACTTCTTTCACTAGATCAGGTTGTTCAAAAGCCCCATCCAACCTGACCTTGGACACTTCCAAGGATGGGGCATCCACAACTTCTCTGGGCAACCTGTTCCAGTGTCTCACCACGCTCACTGTAAAAAATGTCTTCCTGATGTCCAGTCTAAATCTACCCTCTTTTAGTTTAAAACTGTTTTCCCTTGTCCCATCTCTACATGCCCTGGTAAAAAGTCTCTCTCCATCGTTCTTATAAGGCCCCTTTATATATTGAAAGACCACAATAAAGTTTCCCCAGAGCCTTCTCTTCTCCAGGCTGACCAACCCCAACTTTATCAGTCTTTCTTCATAGCAGAGGTGTTCCAGCCCTCTGATCATTTTTGCGTCCCTCCTCTGGACCTGCTCCAACAGGTCCATGTCTTTCTTTTGCTGTGGACCCCAGAGCTGTACTCCAGGTGGGGTGTTACGAGAGTGGAGTAGAAGGGGAGAATCACCTCCCTTGACCTACTGGCCACCCTTCTTTTTATACAGTCTAGATATGATTGGCTTTCTGGGCTGCAAGCACACATGGCCAGCTCATATCTAATTTTTCATCTACCAATATTCCCAAATCCTTCACAGCAGGGCTGCTCTCAATCCATTCATCACCCAGTCTGTCCTGATATTGGAGATTGCCCTGGCCGAGGTGCAGGACCTTACATTTGGCCTTGTTGAACTTCATGAGCTTCACATTGGCCCACTTCTCAAGCCTGTCACCGTCCCTCTGGATGGCATCCTTTCCCTCTAGTGAATCAACTGCACCATTCAGCTTGGTGTCATCTGCAAACTTGCTGAGGGTGCGCTCAATCTCACTGTCTGTGTCATTAATAAAGACATTGAACAGTACCAGTCCCAATACAGCTCCCTGAGGGACGCCACTTCTTACTGATCTTCATTTGGACATTGAGTCATTGACTGAAAGTCTTTGGATGTGGCCATCTGGCCAATTCCTTACCCTTAACCTCTATTTCTCATAAAGGTTTTGAGTGACTTCAGAACTTGGGTATGGAGAGAGGGAAATCTAGGTCATCAAGATTAATGAACCTCATTCAGTACTGGGATGAGGAAATAAAGCCAACTGGTTAGCCCATTTAAATGTTTTGAATATTTTAACTGCAGAGAATGCAAAAGTATGTTTCCTTGAAAATATATTTATAAATAGTCATATTATATATATACACAGTGTGTGTGATTGAGAGAATGTATTTATGGAGAGACACAGAGACAGGGACACAGAGAAAGAACTGCATTTAACTGCTTGTTTTGTATCATCACTTCTGTCTATTAAAGAATAGACCAGGCCTGTGAAGAGTGGAGATAGATAGATCATTGTCTACTTCACTGAATCACTTTGTGAGAAGGTGATGGTAAGGAAAATTAAGGACCCTTTTATCTTACTCTATCTGTCCAATTCAGGGACAAATATATCACTTCTGAAGAAAGAGCTTGAGTATTTAAGCTCAAGATGTAATTGGTGTTCAAATATTTGCAGAAAGTTGTTGCAAAATTGAGATGCAAACATAGATTTGGCATTTTGAAAGCATGTGTGGGAATGTTTTGTGGCAGCTTCATCATTCAAATGCATTTGCAAAAGTCAAATAGTTTTGTACTTGTGCCTGCATTTTGTGTTTTGTACCTTTATGTATGACGGTCAAGATCTGATATAACAGGATTTTGAAGTTAGGATGCAAAATTCATGTTTCAGACTCTTAAGAATGAGGCTCGGTTTTTAAGAAACGTTCATTACACTCAAACCAGTAAGACATGCTGGCTCCTCACACCAAATATGTAGGAATCTAAGTAGCATTTTATGTAAAGTATTTGTAAAGCATTTTATGTAAAGTAAATTTGAGAAAATTGCCTCTCTTAGAACTACAAAAAGACTTGTATACTGAAATCAGCCCATCATGCTTAGATCCAGCTGCTTAAAACCACTGAGCTAAGAAAATAAAAGCTAGGTAATACCTATATAAGGATGCTTGTGCACTGTGAAAAAGATGTAATAATATGATCATATGTTATATTTAGAGAGCATGTCTTTATTTTCCACCCTTTATATTCAACATATGTTTCCATCCCTTATTCTGTCGTACCTTAATCAAAATTTGCTCCTGGATTTTCCTTCAGCACCCATGACTACTGTATTTGAGAATGAAAACCTTTTTTAATGTATCAGTCTAACTTTCCTGTCAAGAAAGGAGTTCCATTTTGCCACTGGAGGACAAGAACAGGTAAGATAAGTGTGAGCATGTTCTGCAAGATCAGGTCCCTGATTTGACATTTCTAGTACCTGTTGTTGGCAGAACACTTGGCACTGAATGACACTTCTTATGTCCAAAAGTTAGCTCCCACTCATTCCTGTTTGTTGCTGTGACTGAATAGCATGTCCATCAATTAAATATCAGGTCATCAAGCTGAGCATTCAGAAAATAAGAAACACATAATAGTGACCATCTGTGAAGAGACAGATTAAGTCACTTGACATAGGAATTTTCCATAGAATCCTTCATTTACTTTGACTAATGAGACCTTTTCTCTCTACTTGCAATCACATTAGTCACTCAGTACGCTCTTTCTAAATTCAGCAACAAGCAAGAATCCTGCAATCAACAGTTTTCTTCACTACATAATGCTGATTTTTCAACATAGGAGGTCTACTCTGTGCATCCAATGAAGGAAAAGGAAAGGGAAAAATAGTATGTGATCATGTAAAGGGAGATGATGTAAAGAAACCCTCAATTCTGTCGTATTTTAACAGATTGTAATATCTTGACAGATTTTAACAGGGTGATGGCTGCAAATCTCTACTCTTATGTACTTTGCATGGGTAAACAACATTTCCTAGTCTTCCCAAAAAGCAAGCTGAAAAAACACAAATATGATCAAATTGATACCCATTTTTAGGCACAGAACTTAGTAGATATGAATCACCTTTCACAGGTTTCTGTAGTCTCTCTCTCTCTCTTATTTAGGCAGATTGGAGAAGCTGACTTCTAACTTAAGTGCCTTGGTTAAGTCCCTCAAGAGAAAAAAAAAAGAAGAGAAGAATATTTTGATCCTATAGTTTGATAATGCCATTTTCATACAGCCATTATAATGAATGTCTTTTATTTGTCCATTTATGCTATTATTTCTGCTGTTCATTGGGCAAATTGATACAGCTTCAGTATACCATTAATTGATAACAATTTGGCCATAAGTATTGTTTTTCTTACATACAGTGCACGATAATTCATAAACTTTTTGATACTTCTCATTTTTCAAAAGCTGATACAACTGTAAACTCTTCTGTTACAGAACTGAGGAGACAGGACATATCTAAAAATAAGACATCTAAATAATACAGTATGTTCAAGCACATACTTGTCTCCCACAGAGCCCCACTAATCTTGTTTGCCAAAAGCTTTCACACTCTTGTCCAAACAATGATCACCATCTCAGAGCTTGATCTCACCAGGCAAAAATACAATGCAGAGAAGGAAAAGAAAAGCAGCCAGATATGAAATGTGAGGATAGTAGGAAGTAAGAGGAAACTCAAATAATGAGGTCTTGGCAAACGATGGCAAATATTCCATGGGAAAAAATCTTGCATTGCAAGGGGATAGATAATTCATATCTCTGAGCCTGTATGATCCCAGAGAGAAACAGTTCTTACTGCAGATCTCATTATGTAGTCTCAGCCCAGGCTACACTAAGACAAAGGTATCTGACTCTGAAAACAGATGGAGACAAACATAAGCATAAGATAATTCAGCTGGTAATACAATCATTCCTTTCTTGCTTCCTTGTAACGAGTTACAGTTCACAGTGGAGCACATATAAACATAACCCTGAACTTTTATTCTGAGGGAGTCTCTCCTTTTAATTACCAGTCAGGGGAAAAGATTGTTTTTATTTCAGAGATAAGATGGAGGGATCTCAGAGCAAGGTTTACACCTGATTATGCTCAGGCTGCATAAGTCCTTGAGGAAGCCCAGGCTTTCAGCCCTGATGTTCAAAGAGTATCACAGCAGCCCATAGGTCTGGGGACAAACAAGAGGAGGGATTGGGCTCTGTGCTCTCCTCCTGAAACCCAGTCCTTTGTGTGTGGGGGTTTGTGCAACTCACTAGTGAACTTCAGGCTGGACTAACTAGTGAGGCCCACGTCTGGAAAGACCAAGGTGAGAGCCAGTGACTGAATGAGGCAGCCAGGACCCAGGCATGGAGATCTGATGGACCTAGAGCCTGAGCTCATATTTAAGGACGCCGTGAATCTGTGGGTGTTGCAATCACAGAGAGCAAGGGTTTGTGCAAGTCTCAAAGGTGAGCCTCAGCCAGAGACGAGCAGTGAGACTGGGCTGTCTGTGTTTTTGCGAGTGCTGTGGGATTTTATGCACTACCAGTAAAGGCACCTGTGCTGGTCTGTGTGGCTGGCTGTGTTAGTGTCCTCTGTGTATTGTGTTAGCTGCATGTATCCACCTCCTGGTGTTCATTTTCAGGATCGCTGCTGGCTGGACTTGTAAGGGGGGGTGGCAGCAGCACACATCAGGCTGGCGTGGGCAAGACCTCCGGGTCTGTGAGTATATGAGATTTGGCTCTCCTGGGCCAAGAAGGAGGAACCCACAGGGTCCTGAACAGCACTGGATTCAGCTGCTCCTTAACAAAGGCAGCCAGTAAGAATGCCAGGGAATGGGATGCTGGTCAATAGGCTAGTAATTCTTGCAGTGATGTCCATAGCATGAGAAGGAGGTTTTTTAGTCTCTGTGGTTTCTGGAAAATGTTTGTTATGTTTCCAAAAAAGGCACACTGAGCAATGCAGGTTTTGAGGACTGTTCCTGTATCACATCAGTTCTGATACCTATTGGGGAAAATTCTGTTCTCAGATGCAATAGGTCTCCCAAAGTTTCTCTGCTTGTTGATTGTGGACAGCCTGTAAAAGGATCCTGAAGTGGATGAATTGTGGATGAAGCTCTGTGTTTTTCCTTTTCCTAAATGTTCTCGTGAAGATTTTGAAACAGAGGAAGGCTGGTTGTAACAAAAAAATCATTATGCGCAAGAATGAATTCATGCAGCTAATTGATGAAACACAGAAACACAGTTACCATTCTGCTTCGGATTTTTTTATACCTGCTCTTCAATGAGCAGCACTGAGACACTTCCTGAAGGTGAGACTATCAACTAAAATCCATAACTCTAGTGGATACTAAAATCAGATACATAATAGATGTATTTTCTTACAGCCCATTGTAATTTCTTGATGATATCTTCCCATGACAAAAGTTCTAATAGATTTTTCTCTTTCAGTTTCACTGAGGCTTATGACTTCAATCAATGTATATAATCAATGTATATAATCATAATTGGATTTTATTAAGAGTAACATAGTATATTCCAAATTTAGCCTTTTGTTACACTTTATCAGACTTGACAGAAAGACAATGAGTTTAAAAGCTTACCAATTTTTCTAGGAATTTCAGCTGGTCCAATGAAAGACGGCACCTAACTCTATAATACTCAGCAGGACTTTAGGACATCCATCTCTTACAGTCCTGCTAGTTATTTACATTTTGCTATAAATTTCCTCACACTTGGGCATGCTTCTTAAACCTTGACCTATGGCCTTGTAAGAATCTTAACATTTATCTAAAAGACAAAGTTTAGCCTTCATCAAAATGTTCCCCAAAATTGGACTTTAAAAAGACACCTCATCAACAGTCTGGGGAAGATGTCTTGAATTTTTAATTTGTATTTGGCAGCTGTGCTGTTACAAAACTCATTGTCTGAGGGTTACGGAGCACTTGCTCAAGTGCAATACTCAGGACGAAGACACCCATGTTTTAGTTCTGCCTTCGGTAGATCTCATAGCCTGCACATTCAAGTGTTTGTGGTAGGCTCCAAGTCATCCATTTTCCCCTTGATAAATATGACAATAATTTTGCTTCTGCAGTAGAGAAATAATTATGTTTATACCTGGCAACTGCAAACCTGTAAAAAAACTGGGTTTTTTAGCATCTTTGTTCACTGCCTTTGGAGTTTACAGGCCACGTGGCTGATTACATCTCTTCAGGAGATGAAAAAAACTCTTGTGGAAAGGCTTCATACAACTCCTGTGAGCTGCGTCTAGAAGACCATCATTTATCTTTATGTATGCTTAGGCAGGTTTTTGCAGGTGAACGGGAGCCTGTCCTACTTCAATTTTGAGCTTACTGGAAGTGGTGTGGCTGCATTACCACACGGCTGAGCCTTAGTAAACGTACTGTCTTTTCAGCAGGATTCAGCACTGCACGAAGCACTATGGTAACTGCATAGTATAAACATCCATCTGCCTGGACTAAGCAAGCATTTTGTAAAACAACCCAGGGACTCAGTTTTTACAGATTTACATACAAAGTCAGTCCACATTATCCACTCATAAATTTATTTCTGTTGTTAATTTTTCATCTATTGTTGGGAATTACATGAATCAGTATAGTCAGTGGCCTAACATTCATAGGTCTTGATTTCAATGCCTTCCTATACCACAGATTTTTTATGTGTTCTTGGACAAGTCATTACCTTTAGGTTCCTCTATAAAATGGAGAAAGTAATTTGATTTTGCTTTTCAAGGTAGGAAGACAATTTAGTTTTTATGAAGGTTTCAGATACTAACGCGAGGGAATTCTTCTAATCACTTAATAGACTTTTATACATTTTTGTTAGTATCCTTCTGAAGAATGTGTATTTTAGGCTGCCAAAAGTAATGGAAAGGAAGAGAGAACAAACTAATGTTGTACAAAACTACAGGAGAAAGTGAGTGATCATGACAGTAAAGTGTATAAAGGTGTCTCAGCAGTGGACTCCATCCTCGTGTACAGGGACGAGCAAGGACATGGCCAAGGCAGGATGATGTGATACAAATGTGTGTGATGCATCAGACAGTGGGGAAGTGGTGGGAGGACAGAAGGTGAAATTCCTTGGCTCCTTTCATTCAGTACTGTATATGCAAGCCTCCTCCTGAGGGGGAAGTAGCACGGGGCAAAATGCTCATCTAATACAACTTTACCTCTTCTTTTGTATTATATCGGATATTGCTAAACATCATTGTATTGCATACATCACTGCTTTTCTTTTTTTAATTCAATTATTTTTTTTCCCATATAGTTGAATGTATGATTCTCACTCTCTGTTAGTTTGAAAGCATTCCTAGTTAATCCATCTTCTATATTATTTGTAAAGATATCAAAAATTCTGATGTACAGAAATTATTCTTAAGGATAATGCTTTAATCCAGACCCTTCTTGGAAGTATAATTTGCTATAATCACAACTTACTATTTTTTATTTCTTTTTGCTTCCGTAAAAATGGTAGAATCCAGCTTTATTGTGCAGTCACATGGAAGAGTTAGACACAGTATCTTGCTAAATTGTATATAATTTGTGCACATCTTCTGTCCTTTTAAGACTCTCAGAAGAACAGTGTGCCTGTTAGGCACAGTCTGTGGTTTGTGAACTAGGCTAGTTTTATTTCTCATTAATGGATTTTTTTCAGTTGTTAATTTAAATTCCCTAATCACTGTCTTCATTTTTGTTTTCTCAGGGAAAAATAATATTAAAACAATCTTGGCAATTTCCTAAGACAAGCTTTCTCTTCTCTCCTTTGATTTGTGGCAAATAAAGTGATACTTTTTTTCACCTACTCCTTTGAACCATGCCTTTTTCCTATTTCAGATCCATTTTCTCCCTTTTGTCTCTTCTCTTTTTACGCTATGTTTTATTCTCTATCAGTGCACTCCTGCTAAGACTTCTTCATCTTTGTTACTAGGTCATCCATCACAGCTGCCAGCTATTCCAACTTTTTTTGGCAGTCAGCCTCCATCCCCTTCTTCTATTATTAGATACTTTTGCCTTCTCAAGTGCCAGGCACCCTCCACATCTAGTAGTTAATGTATTCAGCAGAAGAAAACATTATTATGTCTTAGATTATTTTCCTGCAAAACAAAATAAACATCATAAAACCCAGAAATTCCTGTTTATTCCCATAGCTGAATTTCTACCATAGTATGTTATTAAAAAAAATAAGTAATAATTACATTATATTTTTGAGAAAATTAAAAATATCAAATCATAAGAACAGAGACAACTGCACCTATGCAAGTATAGTTATCTTTGGACAAATAGTTATTTGCATTCCCACAGGCAGAATAGCTATTTCCTTTGTCATCCACTCAAATCTTGTCATTAGATTCTGAATTCAAAATCACTCTTCAATACAATTAATAGAAGAAAGTTATTTTAAAAGAAAAAGAACAAAAAGGAGATTTTTCTTTGGCAGTCAGACACTCATATTCAAAGCTCAAAATGTCATCATTTGAAAATGTAGTACCATTCAGAAGCTGCTATAACTGCCTTGCAGCCAGTGGCTAGCTGTCAGTTATCATATTGCACCAGAGGTTAAAACTCCACTTTTACCAACTCTCCCTCCCTCAAAAAAACTCTCTATCATCAGGAACATTTCCATTCACTTTACTTCCTTTTGGCTGTCAGCCTCAAGAAACTGGCATCTCTTACAAAGTGTATCCTACCCAGCAAATGAAATATGTGCTTTATCATCTGCCGGCAGACCTCAGGACCTTTACTATTCTTCCATCAGAAGAAAAAAAAAAAAAAAGGCCTTCAGAGAAATTCGTGTTGGGTGACCATTTTGTTCTGCAAATAAAGAGAGGTAAATAAAGGGATATGAATCGCTGCTTTAAGAGAAAAGCATTGTGAAGCTCTGTTAAGGTATAAGCTCTACTTTGTCACTCAGAAAATCTAAGAAAGTGGGTGTCAAAGTTCCTTATTGCCATAATTTATATATTTTCAATATTTCCCCTCTTGTTCCCCATAACTTCTTATAATCAGTTTTAGTTGAAGTCTGACATTATTCAGGGTGCTGCTGCTTAAACTGAAATGAAAATTCCTTTGACATTTCTGCAAGTTTTTATTTTTGTCCACTGGTGGAGGATCAGGGAAGATACAAATGAATTACTAGTATTTAGTGTTCTGCTTCTGATTTACCAGCCATTTAACTGCATCCATTTGTTCATTAACTTTACTAATGTTTTTTAAAGAGCAAACAAGGAAAGGAAATCCACCAAGAGTGTTGCCAATAATGCTTACTTTTCTTCATCAAAGTTAACCTGTTTTCTTGAAAATGTTATTTGTTATTATTCTTTTATGAATTTAGGGACCCCCAGGAATATATCATCCTATGAAACTGTAGGTAGCAAGATTTTTCTTTCAGCATGGCTAGACATAGATTTGCTTATACCAAGAAATAAAAAGTAATGTGTGCCCTCTCAAATATGTCTGCATTAATCTTAAACATGAGGAAAGCTCAAAATGGAAACAAACCTAAAAAAAATTTAAGTTCCTGATGGCAAGGTTGGAAAGACTATTACAAAACAAACATCTAAGGAGCATGCAACATATCTGAACCAAATGTCTCCTAACTCTTATTTAAGCTTTCTCTAGGATATTTTTCTCAACCCTGAACAGCTTAATGATAGCAGATGCCTACAGTGTTGCCTTTAGAGACAGGACAAGTTTTTAGGCTCTCTTACCCCACTCTATCCCACTTTGCATTGTCATGATGTCACTGTATGCAAACAAATCTTCAGAGCCATTCCTGGAGATCTCTACCCACTCCTACCCGTCTACTAACCTCATTAATACATGCAGGCAGCTGCATCACGTTACTTCTTTGATTATCTCTGGTACTTACAAGAATCCACGTTAAAACAGAGTTTCAAGTCTACCCAGAATTACACAAAGATTCTTCAATATGTTAATATTGAAATATGTTCAGTATTTCTCAGCTTTAGATTTGCTATGCAGTTTAAGCAATCTATTGAATTAACATATTACCTGACTTTTTCCTTCCTCTATTATATGATTTTCACTGAGAAATGTTTCCTAGTCTCATAACAATTCACAAACTACGTTTCATAAAAAATATCAGAGATAAAATAGCTGATAATATTACAATTTATATAATTGTAAACAAAATTGTAAATCGTGGATAATGTTACAATATTACACTATCTTGCTGAGATTACTTGAAAGACCTCTTTGCAATATAACAATAATATTGTTGACTGACTTAGCATTTGGAGCATCCCTTTTGCTTCACAACTTTTTCAGCTTTATAGGTTCAGCCTGCCACAGAATGCTGTAAGAGTGAAGAGTTTCAGAGCCTGCCATTTCCAGAAGTAGGTTCAGTTTTCAGTGTCTGGGTGCCTGCGCAAGGTTAGAATCATGGAATTGTAGAACATCTCAAGTTGGAAGGGACCCATAAGGATCACTGAGTCCAACTCCCTGCTTCTCGCAGGACTACCTAAAACTAAACCATATGACTAAGAACGTGACCGTGGTGCTGTGACCACTTCCCTGGGGTGTGTATTCAAGTGACTGACCACCCACTCAGTGAAGAACCTTTTCCTAATGTCCAATCTGAACTTCCCCTGATGCAGCTTCATTCCATTTCCTTGTGTCCTATCACTGGTCACCAGAGAGAGGAAATCAGCAGCTCCCCCTCCACTGACTGCCTTGAGGAAGCTGTAGACTGTGATGACGTCACCCCTCAGCCTTCTCTTCTCCAAGCTGAACAAACCAACTGACCTCTGCCGCTCCTTGTAAGTCTTGCCCTCGAGGCCTTTCACCATCTTGGTCACCCTCCTCTGGAAACACTCTAATAGCCTGATGTCCTTCTTATACTGAGGTGCCCAAAACTGCACACAGTAATGGAGGTGGGGCTGCACAAGTGCAGTGTAGGGTGGGACAATCACCTCCCTCGACTGGCTACCTATGCTGTACTTGATGCACCCCAGGACATGGTTGGCCCTTTTGGCTGCCAGGGCACACTATTGACTCATATTTAACTTGCCATCAACCCAGACCCCCAGATCTCTTTCCATGGGGTTGCTCTCCAGCCTCTCATCCCGCAATTTGTATGTATGACCAGGATTACCCCATCCCAGGTGGAGAATCCGGCATTTGCTCTTGTTAAATTTCATACAGTTGGTGATTGCCCAGCTCTCTCGTCTATCCGGACCTGTCTGGAAGGCCTCTCTACCCTCGAGGGAATCCACAGCTCTTCCTGGTTTAGTATTGTCGGCAAACTTACTTAATGTACATTTGATTCCTGTGTCCAGGTCATTTATAAAAACATTAAAGACCACTGGCCCTAAAATTGAAGTCTGCTCTCCCGATATCCATGGTCAAAGTTTTACTGGTGGTTTTTCTTCTGTCACCAACAATTTGAAGCTCAACTACTTGGTGGTCACTGTGACCAAGGCAGCCACTAATCACCACTTTGCCTACGAGTCCTCCTCTGTTTACAAACAACAAATCTAGGAGGCCACCTTTCCTAGTCAGCTCCCTTAATACCTGCAGCAAGAAGTTATCTTCAACATGCTTCAGAAATTTCCTGGACCTGTTTGTGTCAGCTGTATGATATCCCCAGTTGATATCTGGAAGTTAAAATCATCCACAAGGACAAGGGCAGCTGATCTAGAGATATCTCTTAATTCCTGTAGAATAATTCATCAGTGTCATTGTTGTGGATGGGTGGTTGAGAGCAGACTCCCACAACAACATCTGCTTTATTTGCTTTCCCCTTTGTCTTCACCCAGAAGCTCTCAACCATGTCATTGCCAATTGTAAGTGCTGTAAAATCCAGCCCCTCCCTTACATACAGCACCACCCTGCTGCCTTGCCTGCCCTGCCTATCCCTCCTGAAGAGCCTGTAACTGTCCATCACGGCTCCTCAGTCACAGGACTCATTCCACCAAGTTTTGCTTATGCCAGTGATATCATAGCTCTAGGACTGGGCGAAAGCTTCTAGCTCCTCTTGCTTATTCCTCATGCTGTGCACATTAGTATAACGACACTTCAAATGTGCTCCAGTATACTCAGCACATCGTGGAGCAAACTGAAGGACCTCACTAGCACACCATCCCTCAAACACTGGCATGCCACCCCCAGGCTTATCTCTAGCGAGCCTGGTTTTATCCCTTTCCCCTTCAAATCTAGTTTAAAGCTCTTCGAATGAGCCCTGTTAACTTCTGCACAAAGATCCTTTTCCTGCTTTAAGACAGGTGTACTCCATCTGTCGCCAGCAGGCCTGATATTGTGTAGACTGACCCATGATCAAAAAACCCAAATTTTGCCAGAGAAACCAGGCTTGGAACCAGGTATTGATCTGCTGGCTCTTCCTCTTTCCTTCCTCATCATTCCCTGCAACTGGAAGGATAGAGGAGAACACTACCGGTGTTCCTGATCCCTTAACCAGTTGTCCCAAGGTCCTGAAGACTCTCTTGATTGCCCTTGGACTTCTTGTTGCAACTTCATTGCTGCCTACTTGAAAAATCAATAATGGATAATAATCCGAGGGCCCTACCAGGGTAGGAGGTCTTCTTGTCACACCTTTAACCTGGTCCCCAGGGAGGCAGCAGACTTCCCTAAGAAGTGGGTCTGGTTGGCATATGGGGCCTTCTGTTCCCCTCAGGAGAGAGTCTCCTACGACAATGATCCATCGTTTTTTCTTTACGGAAGTGGTTTTGATGCAGGACATAGGCCAACTTAACCTTGGGGGCACCTCCAGCCTAGGCAAACAGTTGTCCTCGTCATTGTTCAGTTCTACTTGCAGACCCTCGTATTATGCAAGGGCACCTGGGAAGGTGGGGTAGTCACAGAGGAGACATGTCTGTTGCACCAGGCAGGAACTTGTTGCCATTACCCCCTATCCATTAAGTCACCGCATTCTGCTGGGTGGAGAGAGGATAGGGAATCTTCCATATCATGCATCCTGTCTGCCTGACAGGCCTGTCCCAGGGAAGGTAGGGTGCAATTCCAGTAATCTGTCTCTCTCTCTCAGACTCCTTGATACATGTCAACTTACTCACCTCCTCCCAGAGCTCTGCCCCTAAGGTTAGCCTGATAAGACCTAAAAGACAGCCTTCTATCCCTCTTTTCTGTCAAATTAGCTTTTGGGTTGAAAACCCATCTCTTTACAATAAAACTGCCTGCGCACTCTCATTATAGCTATTAGAATACATTCCAATGACCTTTCATTAATATTTATCTGGCAAAGGAAAAGTTGAATTTTATGAACAGTAAAACAGTTGCAAGGCACCCCAGTGGACTGGTAAAAATTAAACATGCATGAAGCATTCCTCCAGGCACCACGTATTCCTTGTATATACCAACACTATATGAAGGTTTCCCAGGTCCAATGAAAAGAAATCAATGATTCATGAAACGTGTAAGCTGGTATTTGGAACAATGAGCAACAGTCAGTTTTCTCTGTGGAGATAAAAAAATGCTGATTCAGGCATTGCAACACCTTTGTACTGAATCCACGCAGAGCACTAATTCCTGGGCTGAAGAATTTCTGACAAGACAGGACAAAGGTGAAGCTGCCTAGGAAGTTAAGGAAGACCTTTATTATACTTACACAGTGCATAAATATGTGGTTGTATATGTGTGAGTGTGTGTGCATGTTATATGTGTAAATGAAGGTGCGTTTTCTTCATTTGTGGCATTCTACTTTGGGGTGTCTAACAGAAGATTTTTTAGGATGCTATCACAGAAGTCAATAAATGGTTTTGGGTTTAGTTTGATGTAGTATCCATACAGACAACATCTTTTAAACTCTGGCAGTTCATTAGCTTTCCCTTAAGACTCATGTGAAAGCGTTTTCCTCCTCCCTGACTCTCTTACATGTTTGGCATGACAAAATAATGTATAGCTTTGTTAATTAAAGCTTTACTACAGCAGTGTAAATCTTCTTGTTAACAAATACATAAAGCTGCTTGATCGTCTTATTCAAGAATTCTTTCAGCAACAACTTTAAGTTAAACTAGATGCTTAAGGCTATAAATAACTTACGCATTTCTGTGGCACCGAAAATTAACTTTGCCACTGTCCTTGGTAATTTTCTGAGACCTCTCACTGTGCCATTTTTATGGAGATCTAAATTGCTCATATATTCTTCTTTTTACTGTATGTTTTTAAAGTAAATTTCACTCTCTGTGAAAGCAGCCAGACTGGAACATGTGGACCTTTTTTTTTTTCATAAAATCTGATAAGTAACAAGAGGAAATAAAATTCTCGCATCTGACCTACTGCCATGATTTGCCCTGATGATAAGACCCTCTGAAGGATGAATGCAAATTGTTCTTCAGTCCCATTCTGTCTCCTTTTCCTTTTGTACTGAGAAAGCCAACCAAGTTGTTAACATATGCAAACTGTTATAGTATTTCGTTTTATTTTTTATTCATTTTCTGATGTGGAAAATTGGACTGCTAGAAACCAGACTGAGATCAATGCGTTTCAACATGAAGCATGAAACAGCCTTCTGAAAGTGATATCTCTTATTTAATAGTTTCAGCTTAGTAGTGGAAAGCTCATGTCTATTTTTAGAAATCTGACCACTACCCCTGAAGGAGTAGTGCAATCTCTGATTTGAAACATAAAAATATTTCCAGATATAAAGATTGCTAAGAAGTAGTCCAACCCTATATGACACAGCCTTTGAATGCTGATGCTGTCTCTGACCACCATTTAGAATACAGTAACATTGATAATGTGTCACTACTTCTTAAGAGGCGGCTGGTGAAAGGATGTTTCTTTCCCAACTAGTAAGACTTATTCTTGTTCTTCACTGAAAAATTAAATAAGAATTAACTAAACATGATTAAATACTATCCCACTTCCAGATAGTCTGTTACCAGTTGCTTATCCATTCTCCAGATATGAGGCAGAGAGTGGATGTTTCTCCCGCATTAGAGTGACAAAGCCTGCAGGGATTATTTTTTGGAAGAAGTCTGATACATTTCCTAGAATCATCCGAGGACCTGGCTGTGAAGCAGACAATCTTCAGCCTCTCCTATTCTCTTTCCAGGGCACATTTTGGCTTTGGTTTTTGCTATTGTGTGGTAAGGCTTTTGTTTACTATAGGAGGGGAGGAGCTCCCTGGCCCAAGGTGTGCGAAGCAGTCACCCTACCAACCTGTGGTCAGGAATCACAGAGGACTAGAGTCACTGGTTTAGGATGACACCTCCCAGGCCTGTGTTCCTAGTTAAATAAATAATCAAGAACTCTCTTCTGAGCTCTGTGAAGATTTTAAAAATTTCTGTAGATGCGGGGGTGTTATGTGTTCAGAGAAACCATTGGGGTGGAATCAGTGCTGATTCCTGATTTCCTTCACTGATTTCCATTTTTACGGACTATTTTACCATCTTTTCATTAGAAAATTATTTCAGTGTTGCCTTTTCATATCTGTTACCCTGAGGACATGAATATGAAACATATTTAATGTTATCCTTTCTCTTTAATAACAGAAACTGGATATTTTCTTTGTAAGCGGGAAACAATCTCAGTCCCGTGTTTCATTTTGCTGTGCAACAGAAAATATGTTTTGATATGTAATAGAAAGCACATCTATTTTTACTATTTTCCCATGAAATTATAAAATATATGATTTGATTGTTCAGGAGGTTTTGAACAGGTGACAGCCTTAATCTGGACTTTAGGGTACATGACTGAAACCTCTAGTGTTTAGAAAGATTAAAAGAAAGAAAATTGTATTGAAATATAGATGGCATGTGGTTGGCTAGAAATTATTTGCACTCACCTCCTGAAGTGATTTGTAATTTAAGGTTGCTATAATTCACTTTTTTTCAGTAGCAATGGGTTTTAGTGGTGTGTTCTCTTCTAATGCCCAAACTAAGGAGTGTACCTTCCAGTGCAAAATTACTTACCAACGTAAGCTATTTTCTTGTAAGTGGTATCAGCCTTAAGAAGACAGGCAAGCCAACTTAACCTAACTTAACTTAAATGCTTCCTGACAATATTCAAGATGCATTCGGACAACACCCTCAAACACATGGTGTGAATTTTGAGGTTGTCCTATACAGGGTCAGGAGCTGGACTCAATGATCCTTGTGGGTCCCTTACAACTCAGGATATTCTATGATTCTATGATTCTATGAACCTATAGGTGATAGCATATACAACAGAAAAACTAAAGACTATAATGCAAGAAATGCCTCTTATTATTCATTGTAAGCAACCAGCATTTAGCTGTTGTGCTTCTGTGGTCCTCAAGGCTAGTTGTAAGACACTTACTGAACTGCCTCCACAGTGTCTGTGGAAAATCTCATCTTAATCATTAGTTTTGCCCTCTGGATGTACAGACCTACTAGGACTTGTGGATGGCAACTTGCACACTTAATCACTTCTTTTCTATCCCAGTTCATCTGCCTGTGCGCCAAATTCACTTTCCAAGGTGTCTTGGAGCTGCAGCTCTACCCTGTTCATGGTGACTCACCAAGTCAAGTCTCTCCATGCCATGTGCAAGCAGTGGGACTTGGAGAGGTAATTTCAGTGCCATAGAATCATAGAAGCATTAAGGTTGGAAAAGATCTCTAAGATCATCAAGTCCAACCATCAACTAACACCACCATGACTCCTAAACTAGGCCCTGGAATGCCACGACTATACCTTTTTTGAACGCCTCCAGGGTTGACGACTCCACCACCTCTCTGGGCAGCCTGTTCCAATGCTTAACTACTCTTTCATTGTCCTTGGTGACAATGTTCCCCCCCGCATCCACCAGAGGAGGGAGACTCTCCCTGGCTCTCTTTTTGCTGCTAATGTACTTGTAAAAACATTTTTTATTACCTCGTACAGCAGTGGCCAGATTGAGCTCTAGCTGGGCTTTTGCCTTCCTGATTTCCTCTCTGCACGACCTAACGAGATCCCTGTACTCTTCTTGAGTAGCCTGCCCCTTCTTCCAAGCGTGGTAGACTCTCCTTTTTTTCCTGAGCCTCAGCAAAAGCTCCCTGTTCAGCCAGGCCGGTCGTCTTCCCCGCCGGTTCGTCTTACAGCACACGGGGACAGCCTGCACCTGCACCTGTAAGACCTCCCTCTTGAAGAGTGCCCAGCCTTCCTGGACCCCTTTGCCCTTGAGGACTGCCTCCCAAGGACTCCCTCTACCAGCGTCCTGAACAGGCCGAAGTCTGCCCTCCGGAAGTCCATGGTGGCGGTTTTGCTGCCCCCCCTCTTAACTTCACCGAGAATCGAGCCATAAGCAACTATGGCTGCACGGAAATCCTTTTAAGCAATCCAGCTTAAGCTCTTGAGTAACACACCACGAATTTCTGCCCAAATAGTATATGACACTGTGTTAAGACTATCTAAGCAGCAAGTGAAAAATCTATCATCGATAACTTACTCCCTCTTTCCCTTAAATATCCACAGTAAATTGAGTGTGTTTTTCAGGCCTTCTTTTGGTTTTCTTTAAGGACGAAAAATGTAGGTTTTTTTAAGATAATAAGCATTTAGAGAGCATTATGGTCTACAACAGCCTTAAAGAGCATATCCCCAACTGCTGTAAAATGTTTCAAGCTCCCCTTCCTGCCTCAGCCTTTCACAAGCATCAAGGAGAGAAGTGGAGGGGAGAGAAAGTGGAAGTGCTATTGAAAGCATTTAAACTTCAATCAAAGATGACATTAGATTATATTCCTGAGAGGACTATGCTGTTGTGTGAACATAAGCATAAAGATTTTGCAAGTATTAGCAATCTCCGGGGTTCCAAAATGCACTTTCTTTTATGGCCACTGCATAATGGCATGTCTGCACAGATGGGTCTTACCAGTAGACAGCAGCACACCTGAAAAATCAATGTAGTTAAGAAAGAAAAACACAAAACCAAAACAGACTACACTAGTCATATAACAGAATCACAGAATCACAGAATCATATATGTTCGAAAAGATCTTTAAGATCATCGAGTCCAAAATAAGTATATTTTCAAGACCTAACTCTCAGTTGGTTAAAAAAAAAAGCTCTATTTCCCATTAACCCAACAATATTATTACAGGATCTTAGTTGAATTCAAGTTATAGACCAGCTGTTGAACCCACTATCTTTAAGTTATTCTCTCATTCTCACTTGTGCAACTATATCAAATAAAATAGGGTCATGTGGGCATATTTTCCATTCACAGAGTCTAAATGTATGGGTAGAAAATAAAATATCTCAGTGCATTTGAGGAAAAATCTAGACTGTAAGATCTTTATTGTCTGCTGATTCTTAATGTAGGACTTACAGCCTGAAATCTTGAGATTTCTTCCTGTTTGACTACACTCACTTCATTTTATTTCAATTCATTTATCCACAAAATCTTTTCAAGATTACATGGTAACCTCCAAAGACAAAAAGTCTGAAGGCTAAAGCTATACTAAATCCATGGAAGAAATAGAAATAAAAGGTGTTATTTTATATTTTAAGGGAAAAAGAGTTCTGACCACAATAGGATAAAGTTATACAGTTTCAGATATGTTAATATATCCAGGTGATGGAGACATGGTCAGTAGTGATGTCTCGGCACAAAAGATCATTTTAATGGTAGATATGATTGCGATGTTGGAGATTGATCTTTAAACAGTTCTACTTTAAAAGTCACTAAAGATAAATTTAAAATCTACCTTATCTGTTGATCTTTATGTATTAACTTCTTTTTGTCTAATAAAATGTTATAATCTAACCAATGTTCCAGTGGTTGAAAGTTACTGATCTTAAAGTACTTTTTACTACAGTCTCTGAACTTAGTAGTTTATAACATGCTGTTCATTATTACTTCACAACTGCTAAACTGCATGAGACAGACTTTTTATTGCTTGGTCTATTGACAAAAATGCACTACAGATGCCTTATATTTTAATGGTGTTTTAATGATTGCTATAATAGTTAGCATGCCATGAATTTATGTTCAACACAGATTGCCTCAGCAGTATAATTAATAAGCACACAAATACACTTGGTGAAGAGACTTTCAGACTCCCATAAGAACGGTCGCTTAGAAATTCCAGCATGCTAAACAAGAACTTCCTTGTTTCTGTTTGTCATACATGGAACAGAGTTTTCATAATAAACCTCAAGTGAGTTTCAATTCCAGTTCAATTTCTCCCTATCTTATATTTACCAAGCTTCCTCACCATGCTTTCCACCATGAAGTCAATTTTAAATGTACACAAGCAGACCCCTGCCTTCTCCATGACACTTTTTACAAGACTAGCATATAAGACTCCTACAAAGTCCAGTGTATCACACCCCAGTTTCCTCTGCACATTACATGCAGAGAGCAGCTTTGGTCCCACGAGAAGAGATTGGACCACCTGGCCTCCAGAGGTCGTGCACCATTCTCTGAGTCTGTGAAATACCAGAACACCAATGTGCAAGTGGTCTCATGAGTGTGAGAAAGAACTAAATCCAAATTCCTACAGATTTTTTATTTGAATCGTGAACTTTGATTAAAGCTTTCCTATGGTTAGGACATCTGTAATATCTCCCTCAGAGCAAGCAGAGGAGATGTTTCCTCAGCGTGGCTGCCTATTTCACTAGATGTTTCTTAGTGTAATTCCCAATATGAAACTTCTGCTGAGTTTATTTGGATACTATCAGGTTCAACAGTTGGCCTACCCAAAGATGCATCAGCTTCCTCCCTCTTCCCCTGAAACGTCGACCTCTCCTGATCACATAAACCTCCTCCTCTTGGGAAGACTGGATAAAAATGAAAGGCAAATAAGAGAACCTATTCAAAAGTATCTTTAATAAATTAGTCTTAACAGAGATAATGGTGCTGTCTAAATTGCTTTTTATTGCCTACTGCACCTCATGCCTAGGAATGGGAACTTGAAAATTTAAAATTACTAAGGATTGTCTTATTAACTGGCAAGCAGGTGGCAATGGAGAAGAATATGTTTTGTTATAGTTCTAAACAATGATTAATTTGAACGAATTCAGGGCGGGAGGCAAGACCCATTTATTTTGTTCAGCATTTAGTTAACTGTTTTTGCTTGGTTCTCGTTTTGTGTTTTAATTTTTCATAATCAGAGCACTTAGCTGTCAGGATCACAGGTGGTTATAGAAACTAGAAAATTAAATAAATAAACCAGTCACTTGGGCTTATCTGTGCATCCCTGGGATATCCAGCCTCAGAAAGTTCTCCCTTCTCCCACACAAAGAACCTGGAAAGATGAAGCAGTCCAGAACAGGCACAGTGTACATTGTTTCTCAGAGCTACTGTTTCATGCTACCTGCAAAATCTGCTTTATCCTTATCCCAAGTTTGAGTCTTTTCTTTAAAATAACAAGTGACCAAGTAACTTAAGAATAGAATGAAAATGAAAGACAGGATTCTCACATAGTCCAGGCTTTTGACCTGTAGCATTGCTTCATTTTCTTCAAAACAGGGTTTTCCATCCTCACCAAGTCAGGGGCTTTTTATTATAAAGGAAGGGAGAGGAGGACTTCTGTTTCTCAAAGGCCTTCATTCTAGTGGAAGGGGAAGAATTACCCTCCTTTCAATACAGCTTCTGAAATGGAAATGTAAACATTGGCCAGGGACTTTGAAGACTGAAAAATCTATGTCAACAACTCCTTAGAGTTTATTGAATTTGAATAGTCTCAGTGAAATGTTTTCAGTTGGATGAATGATAAGGACACTTGCTCAGAGCTGGTTTTGGTACATTCTACTGGGACTGAAGCTGTTCTTATCAGATGGATGTTAGCTTTATTCCAAGTTTTTGAAGGACAGGATAAATTTTAGTGCTAGGCACACTAGGTATAAGTTAGTGTAATTGTTGACTAAGCAGATTATATTGCAGGAAAATGTATTTTCTCCATCCATATGCTCCTACAGGTATTTACATTGATATTGCAGTAACGTTTATGAAGATTGGGACTCCATTGTGTTACATAGCATAAGTGTACATATTTAGAAACACCATTTTATAAGACAAGAAGAAACCATTTATAGTAGTATTAATACAGTATTGCAGGACATTACTTCTTTTACTTCTGAGATGGCCACCTCAGCAGAAGTGTGTCAGAAAGAACAGATATGAACGTGTACACAACCTTTCTGGAATCTGACCAAGCTGAATCACCATCTCTCTGCAGACTGAACTCATCTGTTACCCTTCTGCTTTCATAGCACGGTACCTGCTCTTGGAACGTACTTCATCCTGATTCAGTTCCTTTCCATCACCTTTGCTCAGATTTCCCTGTAAGGAGACTCACTGCATTTTAGTCATGCCATCTGTGGCAAAGCTGCTGTCTGCAAAATGGTCAGGTACAGTGTTGTGAATCATGCAGCAAAGTCATCCCAGGCTACATTTTGGTTTGCTAAGCTTTTACAAGAAATCTTGTAAAGTGTTTCCATGGCATTTTTTCTCCTGGATGCCATCTACGTTCTGTAGTCCCTCTAGAAAGAGATCCTTGAGGGTCTTGAATGCCTAAGTTATTAAAAGAATACATTTGTTCTGATACAATTTCATGGAAATAATCTCAGAGGAATTTTAACATTCAGTAGAAAGCAGTTGCCTGTGTCTATGGCTTTTGTCAAGTGTAACTTTGAACATTTTGGTTTCCTAATGAATATGGCTAGCATCACAAGGCACCTGTGCTAGAGGGTGTGCTTGTGATAGTACAGCAGAACGAAGTGATAACAGAAATTCAGGTTGAACATTGTTCTTGTTGCTGCCAATAGCTGCTTGTGACAGATGGCTATTTCTGGATATCTGTGTTATGATTCTGAAGGGGTTTTTCTTTTTTTTTTTTTCCTGAACTTTTTTGCACTAGCTGTATTAATAAATTTTATCTGTGTTTCTAGTCAAACAGCTTGCCAGGGGAACATGGAGAATCTGCTCAGACAACTTCATCTACAGACTGACTGGGCAGAATTAGAGCCCTTTAAAGCTGATCTGAAACTGCTGCTGGAGCATCCAAAACTGGAGATGCCACTTTCAATAGAGGGATGATGAAAAAGGGCTGACCAAGTCTTTGTCTGCACTGCCTTTGGTATACAGGCTCAAACTGAGGCTTGATTTTGGAGAGAAGGATGGCTCCAGCAAGCTCTGCCAACAGAGGTACGGGCTATGCATGAGTCTTTTCTCTGACCTATCTGCAATGCTTCCCTGCCTAAGTGCCCTCCTGGGCAGCCTATTCCTTTGCTTCACACTTGGTCCAGGTTCAGAGGCAGGTAGACATGCTGTGCAGGTGGTCAGTGAATTGGGCTTCAGCACACAGCAGTGTGCCGCAGTTAGCTCCAAGCTAGCGTCATAGAATAGACTTCGTCTTGCAGCCTGTGCAGGGCCTATGAGATACATATTAATTGTTTAATGAACTATATTGGTCAAATATTGTATTAATAATGGATTTTAAAACTAGCCAATGAGGCAGAGGGAAGAGTTAATAAAAATTATTGAATGCTCTGACTGATAAATTTGAAGGCTGTGTGGTAAAGCAAGCAAGAGTTGGACAGAACTTTACAGTCATGCTGGAAGGATAATTCTTCATTTTGTTTTCAGGTTTCCAGGTCGTCTCTATTTGTACCAGTGTTAGATGGCAAGATGTTTATGTTTATCCAGTTTAAATTCTTATTGTTTTCTTTTTGAAGTAGGTTGAATTGAATCATACTTCAGAGTTAATTTCAGGTGGAAAATAATTAATAAGAAAAATTCTTCAGGTGCTGAGGGAAGATAAAGACAGTAGGTCAAAGACAAATGTAACAGTAAATTCACACATAATGTGTTGCTACTGTAGTTTTCACGTAAAGGTGAAGCCGACAATACAAAATTGGTTTATATAGTACCATGTCAAGCTGCAGCTGAACCACAGATAAATTCCCATTAGTATAAACATATCACAGAGAGGATACATTAACTCCTATGTTTTTAATGATAGGGTTTCTGCATTTGGACAATGAACAAATGATAGTCAAAAGCAGATTTAGTGAACAGATTTGTATGAAATACATTTAGTCAGAAGCATTCTTTCACCAGTAGAATAAATTATTCCATTAGCAAATGCTCACTCACATTTATTATGTACAAATTGTTGTATCATCAATATGCTCTGCAGCAAGCATTAATCTACATCATCTTGTTAATAAAAAGTCTTCTCCACAGGTATGGTACTACAGATCACAAGGAAAATCAGTCAGTGGTGATGGTTTACATATCAAACTGAGTGGGGCAAAGCAATTTAGCAGTGTGTGTCTTGTTCTGTGGCATGTAAGATCACCTGCATGCAACACTTGAGGTGCAAACACTTCAGTTTGCCAAGGGTGATGAAAAAATTTCAGTAACGTATACAACACATGCTTACTGCATTACATTAATACTCAGCACCAGCATGTTTAACTTCATGGCAGTTGATATCGCATAACAGTGAAGAAGTGAGATGACATAATTGAAGCGCAAATAGCTAGAACAACTTCCTGCCTATGTTCTGGCAGGTTGTGGAATATTTTCCAACCCAGCAAATTAACCTCATTAATACATTTAAAGGTAGGCTGACCAAAGTCCCGGTTAATGTACAACTGAGAAAACTTCAGAATTAGCTTAATTAGATTATATAGTTCTTTTCTATTTCAAACTTCTACAGTTTTAGGATATGAAGTAAAATTACTGATCTTTTAGTAAAGCATTTCAAACATGCATAACTGCATTTTCCACTACACAAAACAAATCTTAAGTACTGGTCCATTCTAGTTCAGCTCACTAATTCAGGAACACTTCAGTATCAAGAAGGATTCCACTGCCCATCAGTGAACAGGAAATCCTGTCAACTTTTCCCAATGGTAGGAAAAGAAATGGGTTGCCAAATCTTTTTTTTTTTTTTCCTGCAATTCCATAAATACCCATAAATACTTTCTGGCATGACTCCAGGGAGTTTCCAACATACAGGAGAAAGCCCTTCAAACAATAATTGGATATGACTTCACAATGATGAGGCAATAAAACGTACTTGGGATGGTAATCTTTATTTATTACTGTTTTCAATTCGTAATGTGGAAGCAGTTTGCTACATAACACAATGTTCATTTTGCTACTGTTCTCTTTTGTTGTGAGTGTAAGTGTGTAATGGTTGGTGCCTTCCTACAAGCCAGTAATTTGAAAGAATATCACTCTGCCACATACAAGGATTTTTAGATATTGGAGTACAATGATTCCTTTTGTTCCAGTCTCTTCTGGGCTTTTCTAGTTACACAGTCACTAGTTATGGAGGACTGTATATGTGGTGTTTCGTGTCTTCCTATTTCTACTGATAATTTAGGTTAATATTTGAGACTCTTTCTCTGCTTTGAGCCTTTCACCAAATTGGACTGCAGGAGCAACAAATAAATATATCCACCTATTAGAATTTGGTTCATTACAGGTTTTGACTTAATCCAATAGACATTTGGGAAGGGATCCAACATGCAGTTTAGGACGTTGATATTTAAGTATTTACAACACAGGGTGTGAGTCAGTTACTTAAGCCTAGACACCAGGTGTTTTTTTAAGATCATGTAGGGTATCCCACCTGGCCTATAGATACCAAAATAGAAAGCATACGCCTCCTATAGGTCCTGTGCTGCATCTGCCGGACTGTGCAGACTTCTCGGTTGGCACTAGACCCTTATGTTCCAGTTTAGATACCCATAAGTGAGCTAGAAGCTCCATCATGTCCAGCAGAGATGCGGTAAATATAGTCATTGGATTATAGGAAGTTATTTAACTCATCCCTCTGTAGATGCTTACATTTCAACTGCATAGCTCTCTTGAGTCCATTGGATTCAGCTAAGCACAACTGTTACCAGAAAGCAACACTATTTTGCTTTACATTATACTAGGGCAGCTGATTTGCTTGTCTTCATATTTTCAAACTGGAAATTTTCATCAGATGTACCTGACCTCTTGAGTTGACATTGCTTTTAATGTCTGTTTGTTGCAAACGGTTAAGCAGCATTCTGAATCTTCAACAGACTTGCTTTTCCAGCTCTGATTTGAATCCAGTCAGGAAGCTGCTTTTTTTTTTTAATGCCTCTTGGAAATACTCTGTCCCTGCTTTATTAGCCCAAATAGCTGGATTTGCATGTTTTTACCAGCTTTGTGGTTTTTTGCAAATTTTCTAGATAAAACTGATGCTGGCTCTTCTATCCTGTGATCTGAGTTTGTTATTCTGGGACACTGATTTGTAGTTTCAAAATGTGTAGTAGTAAGCAATGTGTTTTAATATCTTGCAGATGTTTCTGCTTTAAGTTGGAATGTTTCCCCTTTAATTTATGGCAGGTTCAATTAAAGTTCTGTCCTTTGGTCAAATCATTATAAAGTTAGTAATTCTAGGGTATTGCTTGAGCTCCTGTGTCATGTTTGAGGGATTACTTAAAAATGTATCTTTCCATTTACAGAATGTTGAGTTTATGTTTTACAGCTACTTGCCATTTATGATTTTAGAGCTGATGGCTGCTATTAAGTCCAGTTTCTTTGTATAATCCTCAGCTTCCTTTTCATAGAACACGTTTGTGCAGCTAAAGCATTTATTTATGTTTCAGGTGTTTTTCATCTGACCTTGAAGAGTCAATAAACACCGTTTTCTAGTTAAAGTATGGAAACATCGCTTCAGGCTTCTCTTCCGATATTTTTTCTTTTTTAATCCTGCTTTAAGAGATGATATATTTGACCATATGCTGCTACTCAATTGCTTTTTTTTCTTTTATATTTGCTTTCTTTTTGTGTGTTAGCCATAGCTAGTGATTTAAGATGATGTATAAGCATTCATAAAGAAAACCAGCCAGCCGTTCACTTTTCCACATTCTTCATGCCCTTCTCAATACGTGCAAGCATATCTAGTGTAACGACAAATAAACTGTTTATTTGAAATGGGGGCAAGGCTCCGTTATGTTAGTTTTTCTGCTCCATTACTCAACCGGAAAAAGGAACAAACAGGTAATTATTTACTTCCTGAGTTGTTCTTTGCTTGCAGCTGGTATTGGGGTTTACTCAAAGCCTCCAACACTATGGAACGGAATCCATTCCCATGCTGTAGAGCCTTCTTGACAACGATAATCTTGGGCTGCCTCGAGGCAATTTCTTAACCTCTAAAGTTAATATTTCAGTTGACAACAGTAACAGCATTTGATTTGCTGAAGTAAAGTACTCAGACAAAGAAAAGGGGAGGGAAGAAGCAAAAGGGGTTTTGGAGAGAAAGTGGGGATGATATCATAGAATCATAGAATCATAGAACCATTAAGGTTGGAAAAGACCTCTAAGATCATCAAGTCCAACCATCAACTAACACCACCATGACTCCTAAACTAGGCCCTGGAATGCCACGACTATACCTTTTTTGAACGCCTCCAGGGTTGACGACTCCACCAGCTCTCTGGGCAGCCTGTTCCAATGCTTAACCACTCTTTCGGTAAAGAAATTCTTCCTGATGTCCAATCTAAACCTCCCCTTACACAACTTGAGGCCATTTCCTCTCGTCCAACCGCTAGTTTCTTGGGAGAAGAGTCCAACACCCACTTCATTACAATCTCCTTTCAGGTAGTTGTAGAGAGCGATAAGGTCTCCCCTCAGCCTCCTCTTCTCCAAACTAAACAGCCCCAGTTCCCACAGCCGCTCCTCATAAGACTTGTTTTCTAGTCCCTTCACCAGCTTCGTTGCCCTTCTCTGGACACACTCCAGCACCTCAGTGTCCTTCTTGTAGTGAGGGGCCCAAAACTGAACACAGTACTCGAGGTGCGGCCTCACCAGTGCCGAGTACAGGGGCACGATCACTTCCCTACTCCTGCTGGTCACACTATTCCTGATACAAGCCAGGATGCCGTTGGCCTTCTTGGCCACCTGGGCACACTGCCGGCTCATGTTCAGCCGGCTGTCGACCAGCACCCCCAGGTCCTTTTCCGCCGGGCAGCTCTCCAGCCACTCTTCCCCAAGCCTGTAGCGTTGCATGGGGTTGTTGTGACCAAAGTGCAGGACCCGGCACTTGGCCTTGTTGAACCTCATACAGTTGGCCTCGGCCCATCGATCCAGCCTATCCAGATCCCTCTGCAGGGCCTTCCTTCCCTCGAGCAGATCAACAATCCCGATCAGGTAATGATCATGGAGAAAATAGTTCCTTTTTGCCCTTGCAGTTTTCTGAGGCTATATTTAATAGTTTTATGTAGCAATCCTACTTGTAGAAGTTTAGAGAGAATCTGCCGTATGGGATCATAAAGTTTAGGAGTTTATGGTGATTGATTGAATAAAATAGGGATGCTAATTCATGATGTGCAGTGTGGCATAACTCCAGAAGAGCAGGCTGAGGGGCGGGATGCAATACAGTGGCTGGGCAATAAGCCAATGCACAGCATCATTGTAATTGCAGATGAAATAATAATAATTTGTGATAGCTTGCTAATCAGTGAAAGCATGGTAAAGGCTGCTGACAAGTGCCATCAAGGTAATTAAGGTGAAGCACTGAATTTGCATAAATTTACACTTTGATCATTGTTCATAAGATACCCTCTCTCGAAATAGACTTGGCTGGTTTCAAGATGAGCACTAAATCAAAGCAAAGGAGTGCAATAACTGCACAACATCAATAATGCTTACAAAATACAGATGCACCTTACATAGGCAATTATCTAAAGAATCTATTGTCCTTAATCAAAGGATGATACTCAAGTTACTTTTTCAAATTACCAAATAGTCCTAGTTAACATATGCCTTTCTAGTTCTAGCTCTTTAATGAACACAGAAAAATTCTTATGATAAGATCTTCGGAAAATACAATATTTGATTATGCACCTTGCTCAAAAAAACCAACCTGTTAAATGTGGACTGCTGAAACTGAAGGTGTAATTCCCCATATTATTTTGACATACATGTGCAAGCTGTCTTGGAAGCATGTATTTAATCGGTTTCTTTAGGAGCTGCAAATACAATATTCTCATAATTTCAGGCTCTAAGTCATCACCTCTGATGGAAGGCGAAGCTGTAGTCCTTCAGGTCTCTATGCTGGTTTCCTGAGTATCAGCTGCCAGAGTAACACTGGCTCTCAGCCCTGCAGCCATGGCTCCATAGTCTGCCTTAGCTCCAGTGCTGTGATTCTTTTCCCTCTGGGAAACAGCAATGGGGTCTCTTGACATGCAGTCTCCTAAAGAAAATAACAGTTTATGTAAAACAAAGGACTTTGGGCTCTCAAAGCAAGCATGCAAACAACAAAACTCTAGACTCTACACATCTATTCACTCTTCCCTAAGGTTTATCGCTTCCTGGAAAAACCCTACTGAGACTTCTGGAGTCCCTCTCTCTGTCAACCTTTCTCTCCAGATAGTTTCTGACAACTCATTCTCCATTCTCCTTCTTGCTATGATTTTTTAAAGCTCTTTACTCTTGTCTTCCAGATTTAGTGGGATCATCTTACTAGAAATAGTAATAGGTTTTAAACTAATGATATGGT
This sequence comes from Fregata magnificens, assembly GCA_013389945.1. NCBI lineage: Eukaryota > Metazoa > Chordata > Aves > Suliformes > Fregatidae > Fregata > Fregata magnificens. Next base: position 30,732 of record WAAD01032545.1, on the reverse strand, counting down.
CAATCATGATTTCTGAGTATTCTTATTTATATTATATTGCTGTTTGGTCTGATTTTGACTAACATCATCCTACAGGAAACTCCTTTGCCTCCCTTGCTGAGCATGTAATATGCATGCTCCTGAGTAGTTCAGTATCAATAAATCAAAATGTAAAAATTCCATATATGTCATATGGGTAACTGCATATACACATGAAATAATAATTTAGGTGCTAAATAATTTTAGCCACCCATTCTGGGAAACTTTTCTCTTGCCTCCTTTTGTTCTCACCTCATCCTCCATCTACAGCAATGCTGCATAAAATTAAGAATTAAGACTACTATAATTGTAATCTGCTGTAAGGTTTTTTTACATTTCATTTATTTATTGCTTTTTATTTTATTCCTGTCTTATGTATGGTTGTTCACTAGGGAAGTTGTGAATCATGCTGTCATATTGAGCTTTTTTTTTATTTTAGCCATGCAAATTTTTTTTTGCCTAGATACAAAATTTCAGTAGCAAGAAGAAAATGCATTTGTCTAGTCCAGTGTGTGCTTGGCATGTTTTTATATCCCACTTATTTAGAAAGATGGTCTCTTAAAAACTGTTGCTCTGACACAGACATGCAGTGCATAGTGTTTGCTTTTACAGTATGGCAATAAACACATCCACTGAGGTACCAGAGATTTTTTGCTAAGACAGATCTCTCGGCATGCTGCATTTGTATTCCATGCAATCTTCATGCACCAATGTAATTATTTGATTAAGAGTGAGTCTCATTATTGTATACACAAGCATTCCATGCGCCATTCTCCTGGTGATGCATATACTACCTATGACTTAAAAGTGTCATCTGTTCTGTCATTGTTTTTCTTCTGTTTATTAATAAATAAATCAGGCTACTTTACAGAATACTAGAGAATTAGGACAGGAGGTACATACCAAATGTTGAAGATGCCTTTCCTATTACAAATCTGGTGTTCTTATTGCATAAATATAACTCGTAAGTCATTTCTCAGCTGAAACAAAAAAGTTTTGTAGCAATTTGATAGCACTAGAACCCTTTTGCAAGTTCTGGTTTGAAAGCCTGGCCCCAGTAAATCAGTAGTAAACGCACACTGATTTCAGCGTGGCCAGGGTTTCACCCATAGTATGCTGAAGTTTTTCTTAAAAATTCATTTGGCTTTTTGAACTCAGGATATCTTGGTCTTGTTTTGCTACTGGAAGGTGATGTGGCACGGAAAAGAAGAGAAAAGAGCGTAAAATATATGTAACAAAAGTGCATATTTTTCATAGGGATTTTTTAATGAGGGATTAGTTACATAGGGGCTTAGGGATTAATTAACCAATATCTGATTAAAGCAGCGCTCTAAAATGGAGTCTCTGTAAATCTGAAAGTCATGCGAAGGAGAAAAGGTGGATTTCTGTAGCACCAATAAAATAAAAAAGAACGGGGGAAAACAGGAAAAGAGACTAGAAAAGTGGAAGAAGGATGTTGTTGCTGTCTCTCTATTCCTTTTATCTATAATGGACAAAAGTCCTAATTTGGCTAGCACATTTATTAACCTATATTCACAAAATGTACTCTAAAAAGTCATCTATTTGAGCAGTAAGGCTTCCTGTAATACAGGCTGAATATAGAGCCAGAGTGTCTTGCTATGTTCCTACTTACTGCTCTCTAGAGTGGATATGACTCACTGAGGAAGGGGGAAATGCACATAAGAGGAAGCACTGATACTGAAGACTACTCTCACTAATTGCCCTTGATTATATTATCATTCTCTTAGCTGTTTTATACCCATTCTTGTATCATTTTCTCTACCCTGATATTTTTACTGCATCTTCATCATATGCACACTTTGCTCTGGTGGCTTTCGTAGAGTAGTCTTGAACACAGTCACTTAGAGTTTCACTATACTGAAAACAAGATGTTTTCCTAGAAGACTAACATGAAAAACATTATGATTCTTTAAAATAACATCTACTTGCATTTTGATTTTTTTTTTTTTCCCCAAAAAGCGTGTAAAATAGAGCCAGTATTTTTGGGGAGAGGGGAGGAACTCTGCATGATTTAAAGCTTGTTTTTCATTTGAAAAGCAGATTCAACAGAAATTCTAAGTACAGATTATAATGTGGGTCCCTTCTTTTTTTTTTTCCTTTCCACTAATTTTAAGGCTAAAATGAGCCTTAATGAACTTCTATTTGAAGCTCCTATATAATATCAACTATAAAATTTCACCTTGCAATACCTTCATTGAATCCAATAATTTTTGGATGAATAAGTACAGACTTTACAAAGATAGTCTTAGCTCAAAAACTTTTATGAAGGTGCCTCCACCACTTCTCCAGGGAAGTTTTTCAAAAGGTTAATCACTTTTAAAATATGTCTTTCTTCCCTTTTGAATTTGTCTACCTTCAATTTTAGCCCTTGAATTTTTTAATGGTTTTGGAAATTCATGGTCAGATGGTTCTACAGCATGGCCAAACACTAAATCTTTGTCAAGGTCATTGCTTCTTCCCAGGATGCAGTTCCCATTCGAAAATCTTTTGTCCCTCCATATTTATGTCTTTTCATCTGACTGTAGGAAAAATGGCAGCTGACAGAGCCCATTATTCCTCTTTGACTCTGACCCTCTTAAAAATGGTTTGGCTCAGTTTAAAAATGACCCCTGTTATTATCTATCACTTCACCAGTCCTTGGTTGTCTATAAACCTTAATAGAGAGCTGTTTATATTTTCTTCACATCTCTGATGGAGACATTGTGTCACATTAGATTGAGGATTAATTCTTGAGGCTATATATTCATTCTGTGATTTCCTATTAGTGATTCCATTTTGATATCCATCAGTTATCACTTTGTCATCTATTGACTAGGTACTACATTGATTTCGAATGGTGCTAATTGCTTTAATCAGAACATTGTGTGGTAAAACTCAGTTTAGCTGATGGCAACAATTTTCCACCAAAGTTTAAAGCTCAACAAAAAGCAATTATTTTCATCAGAATTGACTAAACCAGAGATACATCATTTAAGGAAAAATCTGTGGTTTTCAACAGTATTTCTCTGATTGTGTAGAACAGCCACAGGCTCAAGTGTACTGTTTGCACTGAAACAGTAAACAATCCCAACAAAAGCTACCATGATCATGCCACTGTCTAGTGTAATGTGTTGTATCATTCTGGGATCAAACACACTCCGTAACTTTGCCTGACTAAATATGAGAGGAACATGTTTAAGCATGAGAATATATTCTATATATTTAAAAATATTGAATGTACAATATAATCTGTAGTTCAAAAATAATGCCAGGTTGTGTTTTGTATATCTCCTGTTGTTAAATGTCACAAATAGAAAGGAAGTGGCTGTTACTCCAGGAACCCTGGTGACCTTTTGTTACTGTTACTTCAGAAAACTTGGAATTTTTAAAAATCTTCTTTCCGGCAGTGCCTTCTATCAGTGGCACATGTATTTCATGGGCATGACTATCTTTCTGCAGAATTGTATCTGAAAGTTAAAGACACAGCACTTTTCATTTAAATCCCCTTAAATAAAAATTATTTCAAAACAGCTTTGGGATGAAACTTTCATTTATTTATTTACTTATTATTTTTCTAATTTAGAAATCTGAGTTAGATACAGTATTAAGTTTTTCTCCATAATTCAAATGGTTCATATTTAACACATATCAGTGATAACCATAATTGTTACCTATCTGGCTCAAAAGTGTCTCTTTCCTTTCACACCGAATGTAATGTCAGGATTATTGGTACACTCCAACCATTAATTAACTAAACTTGTGATCCTGTTTCCCATACCTTAAAGGTGGACTTTAGAACTATGCTGAAGTACATTTCAAAGGCAGTGTCAGTATTTGTCTTCGACAGGATTCCTTAAATCTATATATACATGAAAATGTAATCAGTAAAACTGGTGGAAAATTTCCAGAAAAGTTGTTTTTCAGTGGTATGCAGCAACTAAAAGGAATTGAAATAGTCCATGAATATCTATAGATTGCATTTCTTTTAGTCCAGAATTTATTTTTTAAAATTCTTATCAATAAGGATAAAATGTGTTACTTATTATTTTGAATTTTTATTATACTATTTTTTAATTAAAGAAAAAGACAAAACAAAACCAAAACTACCATTTCAGATTCACTGGAAGATTCACAATTACAACTGTCGGCATACAACAGAATGATGTTAAGAGAGGTATTTCCACAAAACTAGGGAAGCGAGCCTCTCTCAGTTCACTGAACACTTCCTGGGTGTATATATGCATTTTAAGACAGTGATTTTTCATCCCACCTTTCAGAGGAGCTTAGTTGTCTCAGTTTACTAGAGAAGTTTAGGGAAATTCCCAACACTAAAGTTAACCTTTACGCAATGTTAAATTTCAAACAAGACTTTTAAGGTAGGTAAGTAATATTCTTTCCCTCACCTACTCTGGTTAACTACAGTAATCACCATGTTAACTCTGTGTTTGGTTTTGATTTTCACACTTTGGGGCCAAACTGGTCTAATTGGGCTTCAGACCCTTTGATGAACTACATCATAGACAGAAAACTCACTCCCACCTACAACGTATGGTGGGCAGTCAGCACTCCCACAGCTCAGTGAAGATCTCCTCTGAAGGTACCTCCTTCTGTGCAGTGCTTGTGAAATGAACCTCAGGTTAAGGTGTATAGTGTGACACAGTTAAGTGTTTAAAGCTGATTGGGACAAATTGAGAGAGAAGGCCAAACCTGGGCAACAGTGTGGAAAGATATGTAATTAAATAGACTAGGAAAATGCTAGCTTTATATTGTCTTTAATAAAGAGTTCAGGGAAAACCAGTGACTTGCTATATGTGTATCTGAACAACAGCAAGGGGTTAAATGGATAACTGTGGTAATGCTGCAATCAACAGAAAGCAGGTCCTTTTTCTAGAATGGTGCTTCAAGCAACTGTAAAGCCATTTCTAATTTTAAAATTGATGCCAGTCAAACATATCTAAAAATAACTGTTATCCCCAGAAAATTTGTAAATGATAAGGTTAAAGAAACATTTTTGACATGTGAAACAAATACTTGCATTCACCTTCCATGGATTTCTGTAGAGAGTTCCGTCAACTCCAGTCTTCAGGTAGTATGAGTTGGGGCCACATGTTTTTGCTTCTGTTCCAGAAGAAAATACCATCTCTAAGATGATCAATGAACCAGATTTTTATTTAAGTACAAAACATTCACGGTCTATAAACTAGCAAAGTACCTTTAAATTACCAACTTGAATAAGTACTTTGCAGAACCAGAGTCCTAGTATTAACTGTTATTCTTAACACAATGGGGATGACTAGCTAGCAAAAGATTAGACCTATTTACCTATATTGTTTCCTGTTTAGAGTGTCACTATTGGTAATTTGAAGGCACATAAGGGAAGTGAGAGAAAGAAATAAATAAAATGCAAGTGATGGGAAGGATAATAGACTAACGTACAGAAAATACTGAGCAGGACCGAAAGAGATGGCTCTGAGGTTTTTTTTTTTCCCTCTGGAGGAACATCCAGTGTCCATGCTAACAAATGAACTAGTTTCGGTATGAGTCAAAAAAATTAAAAAAAAAAAACCCCAAAACAAAACCAAAACATTACAAGGGTTATATAAGGATACTGCAAAGTCTTAATGAAAGAGAAAATACGAGTGTGAAAGATTTATCGATATATGAACAGCCAATGTCAGGAAAATATGACTGAAATGACAATGATTCAGAAGAGATACAATAGACATATTAAAAAAGTGATAAGATGTCATATTTCTAGTTCATACAGGGGGGAAACCACAAATAGATTAAGATTTTTAAAATGTTATAAGGAGGACTGAAAGGCCACAGATGTTCTCTGTACTTCTCCACCAGCCAGGTGGAAGGAGTGGGTGGAACTAAGGTACACAGAACATTAATTTCCAAGTTGTTAATTTCAGTATAGATGTTTTGTAGCCATTGCACAAAAGGCATCATTAAAAAGCAATTAATGTTAACACAGTGTTTTGTTTACAGTAATAAGATTGCTACATACTGAACAACAATTGGATAATTATACCAGTTGTGATTATTGGTTGCACATATGGGAGGGTTTAAAAGCAAATTAGCTGATCAAATTCTGTTATTGAATTTTAATTCACTTTTGGATATTTTTCTTTGCTGTCTGAAACAAATAATCATTATTATTCAGTTTAGTGTAAGAAAGTAGAAGCCTTTATAACTTTTAAGCATTTCAAGGGGGAGAGGGGCTGGTTTAAAAACTTCATTCAGTGAAACTTATTTGTGCTTCAGTTTACTCAGCCTAATATACACAACTGCTAGTGAGGATGGTCATGTTTGCTGTGACAAACACTTCAGTGACTAAAGTAAAAGAAAATCACAGACTCACACAGAATCACAGAATGGTTGATGTTGGAAGGGACCTCTGGAGGTCGTCGTGTCCAATCCCACTGCTAAAGCAGGGCCACCTAGAGCACATTGCCCAGGACCATCTCCAGATGTCTTTTTAATATTTCCGAGGAGGGAGACTTGACCACCTCTCTGGGCAACCTGTGCCAATGCTTCATCACCCTCTCAGTAAAAAAGTGTTTCCTGCTGTTCAGAGGGAACCTCCTGTGTTTAAGTTTGTGCCTATTGCCTCTGGTCTTGTCACTGGACACCACTGAAAAGAGCCTGGCTCTGTCCTCTTTGCACCCTTCCTTCAAGTATTTATATATATTGCTAAGATCCCCCTCAGTCTTCTCTTCTCCAGGCTGAACAGTCCCAGCTATCTCAGGCTTTCCTCATAAGTGAAGTGCTCCAGTCCCTTAATTATCCTTGTGGCCCATTTGCCTTCTTTGCAGCAAGGGCAAATTGCTGGCTCATGTTCAACTTATTGTCCACCAGGATCCCCAGGTCCTTTTCTGCAAAGCTGCTTCCCAGACGGGCAGCCCCCAGCATACATTCATGCCCAGGATTGTTCCTCCCCAGGTGCAGGATTTTGCACTTCTTCTTGTTGAACTTCACAAGGTTCCTTACAGCCCCTTTCTCCAGCCACTGAGGTCCCTCTGGATGGCAGCGTGACCCTCTGGCATATCAGCCATTCCTCCCAAATTGGTGTAAATTACAAACTTGCCCCATCAACCAGGTCATTAATGAAGATGTAAAATAGGACTGGACCCAGTATTGACCCCTGGGATACACTGCTAGTCATTGGCATCCAACTAGAGTTTGCGCCACTGATCACCACTCTCTGGCCTCAGCCATTCAGCCAGTTTTCAATCTGCTTCACTGTCTGCTCATCCAGCCTGTACATCAACAGCTTCTCTATGANAGCCAGTTTTCAATCTGCTTCACTGTCTGCTCATCCAGCCTGTACATCAACAGCTTCTCTATGAGCATCTTATAGGAGAGAGTGTCAAAGTCCCTGCTGTAGTTGAGGTAGACAACATTCACTGCTCTCACCTTATCTACCAGGCTAGTCACTTCATCAAAGAAGTTTATCCAGTTGGTCAAGCATGACTTCCCCTTGGTGAAGCCATGCTGACTACTGCTGATGATTTGTTTGTCCTTAATGTGCCTGGAAATGGTTTCCAGAATTAGCTGCTCCATCACCTTTCCAGGGATCGAAGTGAGGCTGATCGGCCTTTAGTTCCCTGGGTTGTCCTTCTTGTCCTTCTTGAAGATAGCAGTGACATTTGCTTTCCTCCAGTCTCCTGGCACTTTTCCCAGTCGCCATGATCAATCAAAGATTAT
>WAAD01032545.1:0-20119 GCA_013389945.1 Fregata magnificens | reverse complement strand
GTGATCCTTGAATATTAACTAGCTTTCTTGGGTCCCTTTTCCCTCCAGGGCCTTATCCCATAGGACTCTTCCAAGCAGATCTTCGAAGAGGCCAAAGTCTGCTCTCCTGAAGTCTGGGGTTGTGAGCTTGCTTTTCACCCTCCTCCTTGCCCTCAGGAACCTGAACTCCACCATCTCATGGTCACTGCAGCCAGTGAGCTCACTGTTGTTGGTGAGCGTGAGGTCCAGCAGAACACCTCTTCTCATTGGCTCTTCTATCACTTGGAGGAGGAAGTTATCACCAACGTAGGAACCTCCTGGATTGCTGTGTTGTCCCTCCAGCAGATATCAGGGTGGTTGAAGTCCCTCACAAGGACCAGAGCCTGCAAACCTGAGGTTGCTCCTATCTGTTCCATATGATCATGAGAATGGTCCATAGGATCTAGAGATGTTCCATATAACCTAGAGAACTTCCCTAGCTTCAATACTGCCCATTCCTTTTAGTTCCTTCTGCTGTGCTCCCATGCATTAAAACTCTCATGGCTGCTTTAAAGTTTATCCCTGCCATTGGAAGTGTAAGGACCCAGGAAAGGGAAGGACTGTGGTTTTGTATATAGGAAGAGGCATAGAAATAGTGCTATATGTAAGCCCAAAAGAGTTTTCAATAATTCTGTTAATACATTCATATGTGTATAGCTACAAAAAACCTGCTTCTTGTAAAAAGAAAACTTCCTGGAAGAAAAACTTTCTTGGCTAGTACATTTTCTGGATTGTGTGTCTTTTACGCTCTGTGAAGATGTCTCATTAATTTTGCCTTGTTATGGCTGTCTAGTAGAATTATCTGCTTTCCAAAATTGTTTACAGACCTCAGACTAGGTCATTCCCCCCATTGTGCCAAACACTATGCAGAATACAAATAAAATCCCTGGATCTTCCAAACCAGGAAGTCTAACAGGTGAAAATGTATGCTATTCTAAAAGCACTAAATGGTCAAGAGTATTACTGATTCCGCTCAACTTCTCAATTCTGTATTATTTCAGTACTGCAAAAAATTTAACATCCTTAAGAGAATTGTCATACCAAAATAGGAAATTGCTCATATTTAGACATGGTTTGTGTCTTTATCGTGACTTTCTGAAATGAGAGTTTTGTGAAATAGGACAATTAGATAATAAATTAGATAAAAGAATGCTTATTGTCATTATTGCTAGGCCAATATATTTTAGACATAAAACAAAACTGACAATTTAGGTAGAATAAATACTTATCTATATTATAGTTAGCAATAACTAATGCACATGTTTGTGGGTTTATGTACAATACTAATTGATTAATATTTCATAAGTTTATTGGGCTGCCAAGCTGAACGACCTTCTCAGTGCCACAGATATGCCCAGCAGTGATCAGACAATTAAGGCAACTTATGCTTTAGCAATTAAACCTTATCTATGTGGTTCTAGCTACATTCATTAATGAGGAAGACTTAAGTATGTGTTTTTAACTCCATAAATTGTCCATTAATACTTTCAGTAGTGAATAAATGGCTTAGAATGAGTGACACCAGAGCAACTCTTAGTGGTCTGACAGGGAAGAAACCAAACCAAACCAATCAACCAACCAAACAAAAACAAAAAAACCTACTACAAAACAAAAGGTCAAAACAAATCAAAAGCAACACAAGGTTTTACTTACATTAAGTGTCAGGTTTCAGAATAACTTTCCATACTCTCATGTAACAATCGTTTCTCTAAAATGCAGCATCTAGATGAGGTTTTGGCCATTTTCTGTCTCTGCAAAATGGCCTTCTGAACAAAAAACTGGAAGCAGTATCAAAATGTATGAAAAAGCCATGTCTTCCCCTACACGAAAGACTTTTGAAACAATCTGGTCTTACACAAATACTCTAAGAAGAGTTGGTATTCAGGAAAAGACAAAATTGTCTCAGATATTACTCAAGTTGCCTGTTAATGAGTGTCTCATCTGCATTATTACATCATAGGTGTTCCCTGTAGAAAGCCACTGACCCCAGGTTTCATGGATCATGAGTTTTATAGAACAGTTAACTAAAGTCTTTTATGACCATAGCAGCAACCCCAGCTAGAGAGTCAAGACAAGATAGTCTATGGGCTGATTAAAAGAATGTGAACATTTTTTCAACGCAAGATACTCAGCTATAAGCAGATCTGTCACTGCTACTGTGCAAGTATCCCAAGTCTCAGCTCCAAATGGCAGGTTAGGTAGATCAAAACAGAGTTCCAAAAGACAGAGAAGGTCTTTCTTTGCTCTGAAACTTTCTTTACAATAAATGAGAGATGAATAAAAATGATGATGATGGCCAACATTAGAAACACTTTCTGTGCTGTGTGGAGTGTGTGTGGAAAGAGAAGGCAGAGACTACTCCAGCCAGGTCCTGTGTTGGGGAGACACAAGCCAGAACTTCTGCTTCACCGTTGGCTCACCAATTTGCTTCCCATATTGGCAAGGAATGGAACTGGACTTAAATGTCCTACATCTGAACACTGGGCTACTGAATATAAAAATCAGCCGTATATCCTCTAACTCTGCTTTGTTCAAAGCACTGTCTGGCAGCAATGTTCTCACAACTATGAGACCCGTGTGGTCCTACAGAGGAAGCTCTGTGGATGAGAACAGACAACGAGCCTCTAGCCTCTGGATACCATTAGCTATCTGAGTGCAGCTACTTTCAGAAGACACCATTCAAACAATACTGAAAATAACTCTAGGTGCTGTCATTGGCGAAGGTATATATGCCTGAAGGTTTTATACTATTATAAGGCTAGGACGCACTTGAACAAAGATTTTGTGGACTTTTGTTGTGAGGTTGCCAGAGACATAAAGACCTAAGTCCAAGACTTAGGCAAACTTTACTATTCCTGCATGCTAAGTCAAGATCCAAAAAGCCAGATGTGACCCGCTGCTCAAAAGGTGCCTTTCCCTAGAAATGTTTCTATTCAGCTGAAAGTTCCTTAAAAAACTGGTGTTTGACTTCTGCACAGTTCCTTCTACAGTTCCTGGTTGTCCATATACACTGAAATGTGAAGGGGTAGCACTTCTCCTGATGTCCTGCTTTCCATACTGGCAGCCAGACATAGTGATGGTAAGTGTGGTTTCCTCTGACTTTAAAATGCTAAGTCCACAATGGAACATTGTGACTTAGCTCACTCTCACATGGGCTAGTGGTTAAACCAATAGCCCAAGGCTTCTTAAGGCATACTCTCCGCTGATGTTGCCATACAGTCGTTGAAATAAATATGTTTCTTACACTGAGCAGTGATTTAAGAATTGTAGCTAACACATGGTCATTTAAATTTCATAAGACCTCCTAGAAACAGATGAATAATTTTGCATTCATTTTTCCAGGATGCAAGCCTATATATAAGTAACTTACAACCAGCCTACAGAAGAATGGGAGGCAAAGTGGCTGTTGTTCAGGTTGGCTGATTTCTGACAGACAAGAACAGGAAACCTCTGTCAAACCTCTGTTGGTTTAAAATCAAAGTATATTTGAATAATACCACCACCATGAATCCTCAGAATACAAAATACTGCCATTATTAAAATGTGCCATCCTACAACAATTGCTAGTAATATAAAATTTGTTTCTTCTTTTGGTTTCCAAATTTTTCACTTTCAGGTAAAAGGAAAAAAAAATGATGATGGTGCACTATAAAATTTCAAGCAGCTTGAGAGGTAGCAGCTAGCCAGATTTACTGAAACACAGAACAATAACAGGCATTTGTATTTAATCGATCCTATTGAGCCAAGAACAGTATTTTAGAGAATACCTCCATTGTTCTGTGACAGAGGTGTTAACCGGGTGAATGGGATCGATCAGTGATGAGATGAAATGTAAATTGCTGTTAATGCTCTGCTACAAGCTGAGCAACTGAAAGAGAGAACTGTGATGAAATGGGCATGGTTACGCAGCTGAAAAACATTCTGGTCCTGCTGCTGCAGACTACTAATGTATTCACACCGATTCGCTGGGCAGAAAAAAACTGCCAAAAAAATGGCAGTGATATTGTTCCTTCGTCACCTGGAAAATGGGAACTTCCCTTCCCTGTTGTGAGTAGTGCGTGAATATGGAGTACTTCTGTAATTTGCGATTTCAAACTCTGTAATGTAAGCATGGAAACCAGTAACTCCAGTAACTAGAGGGAGGGAGAGCCCAGAGGTCTCCTTTCATCATAGATTCCAAATAAAAATATCCTGTTAAGGCGCATAACAAAAAAATCTCAGTACAACTAGCCACACAGACACATGACCTCCTCAGGTTCTCGTGTGCCACTGGAGAGGTATCAGTTCCAGTCTCCACCATCTTGCTGTGTCCCACCTTCTGGGCATTATGGCATCTCCAGTCTGCCAGTTGATCTGCTCCATAAACTTTCAATCAAAATTAATAATGTAGCAGTGGCCCTATCTAAATGTTTTAAACTGTCCCGTCTTATTTTCCCTGAAGTAGACTAGGGAGCAATCAAATGAGTATATCAGCTGAGCAAATCTGAGGCAATGGTCATCCTCTGCCATTCACTGTCAGGGACAATCAACCAAGTGATGGCCTGGGGCTGGTAAATTTCTTTCATGGAGTAGCTGGAGTCAAAAAAGGAGGTGTAGCTGCAGCTTAATTATAAAGGTACCAAATTAAAAAAAAAGAAAAAAACAACAAACAAACAAACAAACAAAAAAACCCAAACCCCAAACCTTTATAAGGAAAATTGTTTGTGTTTTCACTTTACAAATTAGCCCCAACAAAAGAAATATTAAAAGCAGACATAATCTTATGTCTGAGATCCTAATCTGATATTTACTGGGAACTGAAAAGAGATCTTCATGGAAGCAGGTGACCTCAATATCACCTAAAGGGGAAAAGACTTCATCTATGATTCACGTTAGTTTTGTTTTGTTAGTTTTGTAGAAAAGGTGTTGAACTGGATGGACAGTATATCTATTCCAGTACAGCATTCTTTTATCAGCAAATGTAGTAATTCTACGGACACTCAGGAGAAGGCTGTATCACATCCAAGACAAGTCAAGGGATAACCACTGAGGTGTTCAGAGAAAAATGAAACAATCAGTCCTCCAGAATGACAACAATAATTGGGTGATAGAGGATAAATCTCTCTCTAGTAAAGTTAAAACAAGAATTAAGAAACAGTGAGAAAAAGAAAATCAATTTTTTTTAGAGATTCATAATTTTGTTGTTTGTTTGAGAAAGAATAAGTTTCACTCATTTAATTATTTTGTCAAGAATAGCTTGGTCTTCAGCACAAGGAGATTTATTCCAGTAATCAACTATTAGTATAACTGAAAATGCAACATCTCCCGTAACTAAATAAAGGTAGGCGATTTGTTGGGTTTCTTTCATTCCTAAATACTTAGAACCTCTATCCACTTAAATCACAAAGCTATGTTGCTATGTTCCTATCTGGTTTGTTTTAATTACAAACAGTAATGTACGACTCTGAATGGAAGAGAAAATTGGGGCAGGCATGTACATGGATTCAGAAAATGGTCAGCTAGAGATGTGGTTATTATCATGCGGAAGGGGGAGTTAAACTCAGGATTTGAACCTCATCACATTTAGGCTTAAAAAAAAGGAACACAGAAACAGCTGTATGGAGTGGATCCATTGCCCATCTAGTGTAGTATTTCTGTAACTTTCATTTTGCATCCTGGATTATGACTGTCCCAGACATCTGAGGATATGTGTACTAATGCAGAAAGCTGCATACATCACAAGACAGGAAAGAAACGAATCTGGAAGTAGCTTAGTAACATCTATTCATAGTCATTTGCAGTTTTCTAAAAGTAAACTGGATGTTACACAGTATCTTTGTCAACCAGCTAGCATCATTTGGGTTTCCTGAACACTAGCAGTTTTCCCCTAAGACTTTTTTATACAGGAATAAGCAGACTGCTAAAATGAATTTTATTAACGAATGTAACAAAAAACAGAGCAAAATTTTAAAATAGACCTCAAATGCTCAAAAATATGTAATTTGAGTGTAGATATTCTGTCCACAGCCATCAGGAATGTTCTAATGTTATACACAAGCAAAAGTCTCTGTTGACATGATAACAACCATATAACCTATACTGTGGAAGGCACAAAATATACTATGCATGCCAGGAACCACTCCATAGACCACACTTTCAAAGTAATGGCTGCTATAAACCATCAGATACATAGCGCTGGACCTATAGCTCATTATATATATATATATAAAATTATATACACTTTTATATATATATATACATTGCATATGCATGCAACACAGAAAAGATTAAGCATTACAAATGTACTGTGTTATTGTGGGGTCCTATACATCCTTGGCTTTCCTCACTCCTTTGTCCAAGAGTAACTTAGTTACCACAGGTCACCAATGCACTAGATTAATAGCAAATCTGGGTATCTCTTATCTCATTACCTGATATTCTTTTATCTAAAGAGAAACTAGAATGCAATTAAACAGAAGGTACACTAGACACGTAAGGAAGTTCTGTGGGCTAAAACAGTTTATCAGAATAAGATGTTGTTTTCGCAGTGATTTATGCCTCAGAGCAAACACTGAGACTACTTCTTGCTGTGCTCACAGCCCTTTAAGGAGACAAAAGAGCAAATCTGCCAATCTAATACTCAGTTCTGTGACTAGCATGCATGGAGAGTTGTTGCATTAGATACAATTTCACAGCAGTTTCCAATTTCTGTTTTTTGTAGCTGTTTAATGTTTTTTTTCTTATCCCTGGTTTGCTATTAAATATAATCCAGAAGCTATATTTTAAAAGAAAATACTTTAAAGGAAATGTTTAATACAATTCCCTTTTGTCATACAAATGAAAAATAGTCAAACTGAAATAAATGCATACTGTATTGAAAATAAAGCCAACTTCATTGTTTGTCTGTCATAACACTTTATGAAAGAAGGAAAGAATGGAAGCCTGAGAATATTAATCTGTTGCTGTATTAATGTACTTTGTTACTGTAGTAGCAGGAAGATGTGGGTTGGGTTTCTTTTTTTTGCTAATAAGGATAGATAAGATTTGATTATTCTCATTTGGATTGGAACTTGGTGGAAGGGGCTGGGTAAATAAAACTAGTCAACCATTTTTTGGTTTAGGAAGTTTGTACATCAAAGCAGACAAGTAACTATTGCTGGGTGGTATGGCTGGCTCTAAGTAGTTTTGGAGTATATATAATCACCACCAATATGCTTTCTCTATTTGCCTTAAGGAATACTACCATAAAATCAACCATTACTTGAAAATCCTGAGTTAATTGGTTGAGATCAAAGTTTTCTCCCACCTTTCCTGGTCCACTAGCTTGGCATGGAAAAGGCACATCTGTTTCTACAGTCAGTTTTGAAACAAGAGAGCAATGTTTCACATTATATTATTCTGGCCATATTCAGTGCTCCAGCCCAAATGACCGTTCATAACAAGATGAAGGACCAGCCTTTGGAATGAACCCAGCATGAGGTGTGAATATAGACCACCAGAGCTATTGCTATTTATTGCTCCTCCGTTTCACCCCACTGAGCATACTGAGATAGCATTAATTAATAATCTATGCTGAATATAAAACCCCTAATGCCACCTACATCATCATAGTTTTATGTCGTTATGTGTCATCAGAGTCGACGTAATGATAATACCCGCTTTGTAATGGAAATCATTTTAATATAAAGAGCATTAAAACAACACAGTACATGAAGAAAATGTTATTGGGTACATATTCACTGAAGTACCGCCTAGAAGGCAAAGTATGATCATTTGGAAACTGGTAGGTAACAACAGTAATATGGGTGCTTGCCTACATTATAAACTGCCCAAACAACATGGCAGGAGGAGTAGAAGGCTGCAAATATGACTGTCCTGGCTCTCTTCACTGATAAAACCATGATATCCATTCTGATAATGACTATCTTACTCTTTTAAATGTTAACTTTTAACTTCAGTTTCCTCTTTGCATGAAGCTGCATAAAATGTCTAGAAATAGTTAAATGAATTCTAGGATTTGGACTTAATTTTTGAATGAAGAAGGAAGACGAGATCTTGTGGTTGGACTATGTGATATAAATGATAAGTTGCAGGGATTCCCATGAGGAAAGAGTTTTTCCATGTTAAAAACCATACAAGCCAGGACTGGATTAAGTCCCTTCTATCACATTAAGTCTGAATCCTACAATCCGTTTACCATTTTCTAGGCTGCGTAGGCAGTTTTGCAAGACTGAATGTCAAACTGTTTTCTCAAGAAAAGAGAAAGAAGTTGTTCTTCTCTTTTAGTCCTTCCTTACCTGCCTGATGGTGTTCAGTAGGCTTTAATGAAGATCTTTTATACTCACCAGACATGGTTCCCGTGTAGCTAGTCTAATTGCATCCATTATGCATAGTGCAATGGTGTTATCTCTGCTACCACAAGATAAATTAAAAAATAAAAATAAATCTAATCCTTTTGGAAGAGGGCAGTATTTTTTTTTTTTTAAGGAAATAATTGATTGGTTGATTTCTAATTCTAATCTCTCATTTCTTTTATTTGTTGATGTAACAATCCAAGCTCACAGGCTAATAATTTGGTTGAAGGGACTTCATCTAGTCTTTTGGATTAAGAGACAGACTATTTTCCTGATAGTGAAACAGAAGCAGAAGGTCATTTAGCTATTTAGGCAAATAATATCAGGCGGGACAACCTTTTCATGCTTAGAGGATGATTTCTGGCCTTTATACATGGCATGGTCTTCAGCTTTCTTGCACAGCAGCTTGCAGTTGCTCTTACATTACGTGGCTAAGGACTAATCACTGCACACAGAGCCCCAGGGGCACTGGAGGAGCAGTAATGGGCAGAGGAAACCCCGTAACATGGTGAGGGCAAGCGGGGCATCCAAATCAGTGATGACTTAGAACGTCAAAGACTGAGCAGTTCCTTGCCACAGCGTGAAACCCAGAGGGGAGCCAACCAGCTCTCCCCAGAAAGCCTTGCAGACCGAAGGGGGCTATTGACTAAAGGGGGGAAGGACTTATTACGGGATGCAGAGAGAAAAGCATAGCCTTGCAGTCCAAATAAGTTTATGCTATGGCTGGTTGTGATAGGTAAGCATAAATCATCAACCAATACATGTCAGATCTCTGTAGACAGTTTGCTACTATGTGATAACTTTAGCCCCACCAGATCCAGCAGCCGGATACAATGGTTACTGAGTGTACTGCAGTTACGGTTTGCTGTAACTTCTGTCAAGCAGGCTCTAAAAACAGCTTTAGGAGAAACAGCCACTTATCCCTGTCTTTTGTGGGGCAAAGAACAATAAATATCTGACTGCTTAAGTGTTTTTATGTTGTGTTCAGTGTGTGAATGTGTGTGTGTGCCTTCAGATGAATATTGTGAGCTTGTTACTATAAAGCACAGAGCAAATGCTGTATTAGAAGGCTCTCAACACCTTGTCCTAGGCATGTAATTTCTCTGTTCTGCCCTCAGAACAAGAGAAGCTTCTGAACAAATACACCCAAATGACAAATGGGATGGTCAGTACTTCTGGACACACATTTCCACGTGCCTCCTTTCCCAGTGGAAAGAAAAATGTTTATAATTTAGATTCATTAGGTAATTCTCATGGGTTTTCTAACACAGGCTGTATAAATATACACCAATATATATAAATAAATGATCCTGACATTAAATCTTTGGAATTATTATTTTTAAATCAATTAAAAATACTCTGGCTGCTGAGTTACTTTGTACATATTTCCAAAGCTGTAGATACAGAACCGAAAGTGCTATTTTTGGCCTTGGCAATGTAAAAAAAAAAAAATATGCTTGTTTTGTTTATAAAATAAATGGTACTCCCAATACTAAAAGCAGGGCACTGGGGATGGAGGAGCTAAGCTTGGAAATCTGGATGTGGTTTCCTGCTCTGAGTGCAGATGACCTTTACACATTGACACACTAGTACAGGATTGTTACTCTGCATTTTCTGAAAGGCACTCATCTCTATTCCTGTTTACTAAAAAACAAAATAAAGTCAGAAGTAAATTAAAGGAAAAAATATAGCTCTGCTAAAATCCAGAAGGATTTTTTTTTTTTAGTTTAAGATTTGTCATTACACTAATCTGTTTTATAGCAACATTTAGAATCTGCACCCAAGATCAGAATGGAAAGATGGCTGATTGTTATACACTGATTTTTAATTATCATTCATTGCAACAGTAATTTAAGTTCATCAGAGCATCAACTTCTTAATGACTAGATATATTTGAAATACATAGATGTTGGTATGGAAGATAAAAAAAGAACCAAAGCAAAAAGGTTTTTTTCCTCCTGGGTAAAATAAAACCTACTTTAATAATACATTGTACAGGTGTAAAAGAGTTAAAGTTATAATTTTATCTGTTGTATATATACTTACATTACATTGCCTAACTTCAGCTGGTTCAAATTAGTTAGGAGTAACAGATGGAAATCACCCTGAGGTTAATATCTCTTCCCTTCTGAACTGCCAACTTCCAGCAGGTTTTTTATATCCTTAATTTTGATATGCTACTGCTTGCAAATTCACACTGTAAGCATTTTTCTTCTTTTTGTGTTTATATTCTTCATTATACATCAAGGGTATCTTGCGCTTTTTTATTCATTATATTCATCATAACTATGGTGGTACACTTGTCCTCATGAGTCTGCTGTTTGATTACTCTTACAAGCATCTGCTGTCAGTTCTTCATTTTTCACAGCAAGTATTCTGAACATATCTCTCTGTTCTTTGCAGTTCATCCTTTGTACATTATTTTAATTTTCACTAAAATCTTACTGGAAACCACATGACAGTTATTTTTATGCAAAATGTTGAATGTTTAAGCTGCTGTGTAAGATATTAAATGCATGCTTAAAGCAGTAAATGTGTGTTCTTATACTCCGTAAGTATGCAAAGCTTTATGAGTGGTTGATAATGGTGTACACCAAAGAAGTGAAATGTTTCTACAATCTAAACAATCTGAAGAAAAACAGGAAGGGATACACTGGAAAATCCTGTCCCTATTTTGTAGTAGGGAGACTGCAAAATAGTCAAGACTCCACTTTGCCACTATCTGACAAATACTTAAGAATATGTTGAAGTCAAAAATAATTTTAAATATATGCATTTTCTTAAGTACTTAAATATGCTGCCCAACTTCACAGATTATAGCAGAAGCAAAAATTGAACAAGATCTAGTTCATTGTACACATCCTCAGACTGTCTCTTCCTATTAAGAAAACCCTTCTAGACAGCAGTCCTGTAAAGCCTACAGAAAACTTCCTGAGGTGTAAAACCTAGTTCAAAGCTACCATACAATACCTCATCAAAACAGAATTCTTTCTGTGTGTGTGTGTCTGTGAAAATGAGTATACTTTAAAAATATCAGAATTACTATCTCTCTGTTCCACAGAAAAGATACAGAAAACTGCACATCTCTGACAAGCTTAATCTTCAATATTCTTCTCAAAAGAATCCACAACTCCTGATATTGCATATAGCACAGGTTTTACTTAAAAGTGCTCATTAAAGTATACTTTTTGAGTTGCAAAGTGCTCAAAAAAGCCCCATGGAAGTTTAGGATTATGCATGTTAGTGTAAACCTTCTCCTGTGCGTGAACATTATAATATAGCCATTAATTATGCAGGGAACATTGAACTCTTTTGAACACTTCTCTTTGCAACATCAAGAATCGATGGGTTTACATAGTAAAATTTCCTTGGTTAAATCAGACATAAAAACACACACTTGAAAACAAGTCTTTCTTAATGTTATAATAAAGGTGTCATCAATAAGGATAGGGTTCATTAAACACTTCTTTAGCACTTAAATTACCAGAATAACAGGTTTACATTGTGCTCACCCGTGCAGACTAGGATTAAAGAGAGAACACTTGGCCTTTGACTTTCATGGACATCTACTAAGAGCAGAGACATAAGAGGACTGAAAAACTTTAGGTACCATTTCAGTTTCTGATGAGAACTATACACTGGTGTTCATAGGCTCATCCCTGCATTTCTTAAAAACTTTACCCCTTCTGCTCCTTTCTTCTCAAATCTTCCATTCAGCCTTGTGCTTCCTCAGTTTTTGGTTTAACCATTCCAAGCCCCAGTTTATCAGGTTTTTTTCTTTCAGTTTCGACTCAATTTTTTCCATTCTATTTATGTTTGTTTCCACTGACAAAAAAAAAAGAAATTATGATGTCCGGAAATGCGGTCTGCACAATCAGTACAGGCACTTTGTGTGGCCCACAGGAACCCAGCTACAGATTCAAGGAGTCTCTGTCCCCAGTTTGAAGTATGACCAGTGGAACTGAAATCTTTGAAGATTTCAGATTTTTAAAGCAAACAAGTCTTCAGAGGGCATGTGTCAACTGCAATATTAAAACACAAAAGTCTTTAAATTTGACCTACTCGTGCAGATTTTTGTAACGTACACAAAAAAGTCACATTTCCTATATGGGCCCTCTCTCTACTATATTTCAAGTCCTTTCACTACAGCAGAAAAAGGACCAGAATTTTCAAAGGAAATGTCACTATTTTTTTCTTTTACAATGGTGGAACAAAGTATTTTCCTGTATTCTAATCCCTAAAAATTCCTGGATAACTTTATTCCTTCTTTTTTCTTTTTCTTTTAATGAGCCTACAGGCTGGGAAATTTCAGTCCAGATGGCTGAAGTTTGGCAAACTTACAAACAAACAAAATCAGGGTCTTAAAAATGGAAGTGATGGGCAACATTACTAATTAGGCACTCTATATTTATTTTGCCCAGCTGCCTCCTCTTTTCCATCTCCAAATAAAAATAACTACGAAAACAGAAGATTGATTTTGGTAAAAGGTTATGGGTTTGGGACTTTGTTTGGGGGGAGGGGTTAATGAAAATCTGTGCACTAATATCTAAACATACTTTTAGGTATCTAAAAATGTCACTGTTTGAGTTATTCTAATTACGCTAATATTCTCTCTGTAAGTGTAAATGTTTAACATCTATGTGCATTCCAAAGACTGAGCTTTTCCATTTGCTTTTACAACTCAACTGTCTGGCTTTATAGGTTTACCACTTGTGTCCAAAGTCAATGTCAAAACACAAGAAAAAGTAAGGTAAAATCAGAGTGAAAATGTTGGCGACACTCTAAACTTTCAGTTCCTGGTTTCAGATGACTTGTTTCATCACCATCTTCTTATATTTATTCTTTACATTTAGCACTTGGAACCTAACTGTATCCATTCTGTAAGCAGTCCATCAAGCACCCACCATACAGTGACAGACAAGCATATCTTTTCCTCAGGCCTGAGTGCCTTGATGTTGGTTGGCTCCATGCTAAAGGCACTTTTGATATTATGGTCTTTATTTGAACTTTTGAGATCTGTGTTTGCCGGAGAAGATTTACACTCTGCATCTCAGATGTGGTAATATGGAAAAGCTGGAAAAAGACAGTCATGGAGCCACAGCACCATCAAGTGACAATTGCCTCTGTCACTGTAAACTCTGCTTCGTGGGCACACGTAAGGTAGTCTCACTTTTGTCTCTGACCCTCTCTCTGCCACAGGTAGTGAAAAAATACCTTTGTAAGTTAATAACAACTGGTTATATAATTAAATTGAACCTCTTTTTTCATTATTTAAAGTGGAACTTTCTTCTATTAAGCCTTTTGTACTGTGTTTTTTGGAAATACCATAACACATTTGGCTCAAGGTATATAACGGAAGACTGCAGTCAGGTGACTTGGGCTTCCTTTCCAGTCACTTTTGCTACACAAGGTAATGTTGGGCAAACCATCTAGCATTTCTGTGCTTTAGTTCTCCTTAATGGAGCGTGGAAATACGTAGCTACCCCGGCTTTAAGTGTAGATATGCAAATGAAACACATTATATCAAGACATTGTATAACTCCTTTGTCATATTTTTTATTTCTTTTCTGTTTCTCTAAGGAATTTGTGGGGGCTTAAACTGACAACATCAGCTGTGTGATGCAGAGACAAACATGGGTATTCACAGGAGCTTTCTGAGGCCCACACTAGCACTTCCAGTGGTTCCCATATTTCATCAACTCTACAAAGCAGAGAATAGCATGTATATCAGGAAATCATCACAGGAATCACAAGATGGACATTAATTCTTCTTTTATCAGGCCCCAAAGAGGAAATGAGGACAGCAAAGGACATGGGTTTGGCTTGTGTGCTGAGTGAAAGGCAAAGGTGATTTTCTTCCACTTCTCTCACAGTCTGGAGTTTTCTAGCACCTACTTTGACTCCACATGCAAAAACACCCTTGAGCTGCGCTGTCTCAGGCCAGTCAAAGAGGCCTTTGAGACTATGCCTTTTTTTCACATACAGAGTCTTTCTGTTCAGAGCAAAGAACAGAAAAATGGGGAAAAATTAGCTTCATGTCATACTGAGATTCTTACAGGTGGAATGTAAACCTAAACTGACACTATCTTTTCCAACAGCATGGCTCCTTCATAAATATTCTGTCATATGAATGGAGAGATATGACAGGCTGTAACATGGGAGTTTTTACTGCCCAAAATAATTATACCATAATATAACCTAGAAGGAGGTTTTATTGACATTAATACATCATATATGTGTATACAGAGAGATATATAAGATACGTATACATGATGTATACATATTTATATTATAACGATGTACCAGGGGATTTTTCACCTTCATTATTGTTGTGAGTTTTGTTCTCAAACATGACCACTTAATGGTGGAACAATAAATAAGGACATCATAAATACTTCATTCAAACACCAGAAGTAGATTCAGGAACTGGATATATGCCACCATTTATGCTCATCCTTGATTCTGGAGAAGTCAAAGTGAGAGGGAGAGTAATTTGAGTTAATAGCTGTTAGGCTATCAGTCAGTAAATAATGTCAGACATTAACTGGCTTCCTGAGGCCAAAATCTGCAATTCTGTTAATGTCCCAGACAATCTGACTGAAGTTGCTGGGTATAATCAGAAACAAATGTAGCTTTTCTATTGCTTGTAGGTCCCTCGCTCTTGCTAGGTAACTGGGGTTTGGAATCCCCTGGGGAAACATACATGGCTGCAGCCAGATGGATGTGAACTTTTGGATGACAAAAACCCCTCAGTGAGACTGTGAATGGAAGCAGGTCTTGTTTAAGCCACAGCATTCTACATAAGGTTTTGCAAATGGAGAGATGTAACATGTTGCTAAAATATGGAAGAAAAAATGTTCTCTATCCCTTGGGAAAAATATTGATGTGATGGTGGTAAAAGTGACAATATAAGATAGAAGTACCCAGATTCCAAAAACCTTTTGTGTAGATTTCTGAAATACGTGATTCCCCACTATGTTCAATCTGCCTGTACATCTGGTCCCAAAACATGATTTGTGATTTTAATATGGTTGGTGAGACATAAGCTAATACGTTTTTCGCTGCTGGAGCTAAAGTATTCAATGCGGGGAACAAAAAAAGATTAGAGAGGGAATCACTAACAATTATGTGAAATGAGAGACAGAGAATTTCCTGTGACAATAGCCCAGGGAAATACAATGTATCTTAACCTTGCTGCCCACAGGTGTGGCAGGTGCACCCACTCTGATAAAGACCAGGGCTTTCCGACTGTTGAAGCAAAGTGGCCGCTGATTCTTTTTGCACCCTTTCTTTTCGCGCCCTTACTTTTTGTGCCCTTACTGCCTTGCTGTGACTGTTGTCACATACACAGTCACCAATAGACGGAGCCCTCGGCCAATAGGAAACGGACATGGACATATGTGACCACAGGTCAGCTCTGACGAGGATATAAACGGGGTCCTGTTGGGGGGCAAATTGAGCCGGTCCTCCTCAGAGCAGCAGGTCCGCAGTCAGGGACTCTCCCCTTGGGTCGGGATGCTGCCCAAGGTAACTCCGTGAGGTTGAGAGCCCTCATCTTCTTAGGTGAGTGGTTGTGCATCTTGAGTCGTTATTCTAAAGCTTAGGAATTCTTAAGTTGGTTGTGTAGTATTAATTCCCATTGTAATCCTGAACCTGTGGTTTACTAATGTTCATCAGAGTACCAAAACACTTTTGATTATAAGTATTATTTTGGGTTACATCACCTGCCTAATTTGACTTTGTGCACCTCCACGACAACAGGTCACCCCGACATCTCTATGGTCTTTAACAGCTGAGTGGAATGGGGAGGCTTCACTGTTACAACCACTCTCCTGCCTGAAACTTCATCCTGTTTTGATGCTGTTTACTTCTTTCAAAATGTACCTGTTGAGCTTTTGCATTAAACTTTAGTCAGAGCAACAACAACAATAAAAAAACCCACCTAAAAGGAAGGGTTTTTTTTTTTCTAAAAATGCCAAAGTTGTTCTGAGACTCCAGTAATCACTGGCTTTTCTACAAGGCAGTCTCAGCTGTCTGTGTCACAGCATTCACAACACACTAATTTTCCATTAAGACACCTAATATTACATGTCATATAGCAGCCGAAGATTTGCAGTGCTGAGCAGTCTCTCTAGCAGCTGTCACTGTTTTCTCCTCCGGCATTTGTATCACTCTGGTACTCCATGTAGTATGAAAGTTGTCATCAGGTTGCTTTCATTTCATTTCCTCTGTCTGAAGTCTTGTATATGCCATATGTAACATGCCGTTGTGTCTTAACAACACGTTTGGGAACTTCCCGCCACAGACACCCCAAAAAACCATCCTCTTATGATGTCCTGGTTTAATTCTGAAGGGTTCAGTTGTTGCTTCTCAAGAATACCAGAGAGAGCATCAGTCAAAATGGGAAAGTAACTCTGCAGTTTTAAGTGGTAACTTAAATGATAGACTGTTACTTTTTTTTGCACAATGGAGTTATTTTGGCTTTAAAATGTGAATCCTAAGTTTTGGGTTGGTATGTTTTTTCATGTCTTTTCCTACCAGGGTGAAAGTGGGTTAAAAATTTTATTTAATCCTTGGGGATTAAGGCCCATAAGAGTATTTTTATTGTAGTGTGATTGATTGCCAGTTTTTTCAGCTCTTACGAAGATGTCTCTAGAGACGTAATATTTGATAGGTACTTATTTTTATAAGCCAGAGCTCTGAAAGGGCCCACAGGGAGCCAGGTACATATTTCTTGGTGAATTTTTAAGTGGCAGGGTGACAACCTCCTCTGCACACCACATTCCAGCTCTAGGGCTTATATATTGCTCCTCTTTCTGAATGCCAGGCTCCTCATAGGGCTAACTCCAAGAACGATGTGGGTACTGCGACAGTGGGTTTTGCACCTCATTTTTTAAATGGTGGCTCAGAAAATAGAATTAAGTGTGCTATATTCGAGTTTAGGCCCGATAGCCTTAGAATAGACCTACTGTGCTAAGACAATAGAAGATGCTATGGACTGGGAGGAAGCTTGAAGCCGCAGGCTCCCCACTGCTCCATGCTTTGAGGAGAGGTGCAGGGTGGTTATTCCTTCCACGGCTTGGAGTGTCCTTTCTGAAAGTAGGCATGTGTGGCCTCTCCTGCATTGATCATTCCTTTGTACTGATCGTTCCCTTGTAAGGTGGCAATGAAAAGCATTGCTGTACTCCTCCTTTTATCTGCTTACCTGCCAAACTCAGGACACCCTGACTTCCATTTTTAGGATTGCCCATGCATTTTATCCTCAACCTTATGTATCCAAAATGCACAAAGAAAGTAGGAGCAGGGACTGGACATCAGATCTCCTTTTTTCATTCTCTTCCTCCCTACTTAGTGCCTGGGGTCACACTCCCATTCTCTGGCCAATTACATGATTTTTTTTCCTGTATTTTGGTAGAGCTGCAATGTCAGTCATTGAGTATATCCTCTTCCCCAGAACAGCCAGTCTTGTGTGCTTAAGAGAGATATATCGAATTTGATCCCCACTGTAGGGAGGGGAGATCTGAAGCCCCCTGTCTGTGCTGTGGGGCATGTTCAGGTCAAATGTCAGTTTTTGCAGTAATTCTGTTGCCTCTCCCCATTTACTGTGTCTTGGTTTGTGTTACACAGTGAAACACACAAGCTACATGCCTGTTGGATCAAACACAGGCTATTCCAAAAGAAAGTTCTCTGAAATTCTTACAGTGTAGAGACTGAGGCCTCAGCACCAAGTGTTTTTTGTTTTACAGATTTGCCAGTAGTGGTCTGCACTACTTGTTAGTGTTAGCTGATGTGAGCTTCTCAGAGAGAACCAGGGAAGAAGGTGATCATACTGACAGGGGCAGCAGCAGCATCTCTGTTAGCTTTTCTCCACTGCTGCTTTTCATGGAGCCTGACTCAATGGGTTTCCATTCAGCATGCTCTGCAATCAACCTGCTTGAATGACTTCAGCAGAGGAATGTCTTCTTTCAGATCTAAACATTGCTTTTAATTTAATTTGGGAATGGGATTTTCAATTGTCTGACCTTTAAAATCAGAGTATTTTTCCCAAAGCAGCAACTGACTTTTTAATTAAACAGTAAAGAGAAAAATAATTCATCTTAGGAAAATCAACATTGTGTTTATTAGGTTTTAGCTAGCAAGGTATAATAATTTAGTTGTATGTATAATTATACTTATATTTATCTTAGGCAAGAATACAGCACTCACATTTATCATGAGGGGATCTTCTGTCACATCTGGAGTCCAAAGAAGCTAATGAATTGATTGCAGTAATAATGAGAATAAATTAAATAAATCACCCTGCAGAAACAGAAGTGGAAGTCTAAATTTGGTATTCCTGCAGTATATTTTTTGCAGCTAATACCTATGTCTATAACATATGCTTGAAAGGAAAATCTTATAAACTGAATCATGCAAGATGATCAGCATTATTTGACAGATTCCTTCTAGAAGTGTAATGGTATATTCCCTTGGGCTAATTTTATACAAAACAGACAGATAAAGAATGGTCTGATTTTCCTGTGGCAGGTGATTATTCACAAAGTTTCTAATTCAATGGAACACTCAAAATCCAAAGAATTATTATTAATTAATAACATTAATTAATTAATTATATTACTAAAGTAAGTGAAAAATGCTAATTTCATTTTACTGTTCTGAACTCTGTGAGAAGGTTGTTATCATTTAGGAACTGTTTCAGATTTTTCAATTTCTTCCAACACAAGATTCTTGCATTGATGATACTGGGAAATCAGAACTGTAATTGTAAAGTAAGGAGCTTGGGAATCAGAAAGATTGAAAGCAGTTGTGTAGCTAAGATTTTATAAGGAGAGATAATTAGATTTGTTCATTAAATAAAAAGGATTTATCTGTCTAGTACCATGGGATCATGGTACTAGAAAGTAGTATGCTACTGAAAAGACCATATTTTACCATTAAATACAGACTTTAAACTACACAGTCTGCCAAGATTTCTTTTAAAAGTGACTAGTAATTTTATATATCTTAATATCTAATAATGTCTCCTGAGTTGTTGTAAATTAACATTATTCTTAGAAAGCGTCTGTGGTGGTTTGACCCTGGCTGGACGCCAGGTGCCACCAAGCCGCTCTATCACTCCCCTCCTTAGCAGGGCAGGGGGAGAGAATGAGGTGGAAAGAAACCTCCTGGGTCAGGACAAAGGCAGTTTAATAAAACAAAGGCCACGTGCGGAAACAAAAGGGAAAGGACAACACAGACCCCGCTCCCCACCTCTCACCACAGCGACGCCCGGCCACCTCCCGGGCAGCAGGGCCCCGGCACGTGCTGCGGCTGCTCCCGAGGACACAGACCAACGTCCCAAACCACGAATGCCCCCCGCTTCCTCCTTCCTCCCAGCTTTTATCCCTGAGCAGACGTCACACGGTACGGAATAGCCCTGCTCAGCCCGGGCCGGCTGTCCTGGCTGCCCCCTCCCAAGATGCCACCCACCCCCAGCACACAGCGCGGATGCGGGGGGATGTTGGGGGGAGAGAGAGAGAGAGAGAGAGAGAGAGAGAGAGAGAGAGAGAGCGCCAGCCCCGGGGCTGGGCAGGCNTGGGCGTGGGGAAAACCAGCTCCCCCTCAGCCAGACCCAGTACAACCTCCACCCCTTATTCCATACCATTTGTGTCATGCTCAGGTCCCACAGAATTTGATACATACATATATATACACAACTTAAACTACATACTTAAACCATCTTTATAGCCAAAATACAGAATTATACATTCTCATTAACTTCTGTCCCC
>WAAD01032544.1:235114-252755 GCA_013389945.1 Fregata magnificens | reverse complement strand
TAGGAAAAAATTTCTTCACTGAAAGGGTTATCAAGTATTGGAACAGGCTACCCAGGGAAGCGGTTGAGTCACCATCCCTGGAGGTATTTAAAAGACTTGTAAATGTGGCGCTTAAGGACATGGTTTAGTAGTGGATTTGGCAGTGTTAGGTTTATGGTTGGACTTGATGATCTTAAAGGTCTTTTCCAACCTAAATGATTCTATGATACTAAGAATTGGAAGCATTGTAAGATCAGAGTGGATAATAGAGAGGGAATCCTCTCACCTCTTCTAGCTATAGGAAATGCCAAATATTACAACTTTTGCTGATTTTCCCTCTGGCTGCCATGAGTGTTGCATAAGATGCTGTCAGGTAGGAGCTGCATTAACTGGGAGATCCTGAGCTGCAGTGAAAGCAGAGTGGCCTCTCCCATAGCTGCCTTGTCAGGGAAGAGTGTGCAAGTTGGAAGTGGATTTGAGTCCTGTAGGATCACAGTCTCCTGAGAAAGTGAAATGCTTGGGTAGGTGTTTATGTAGTTATGCTGATATTGCAAATTCCTACTTCTGGAGTGTGAACTTATGTTCACATTCAGATGGACTTGATGGATCGCTAGAATTGTTGCACAATGTGGAGACTGAAAGCTTTCAGGGTGCTGTTGTGTGACAGAATTTGGTTTCTTTCCACTTTGAGTCAGTTTTTGAGACAGTTGCTCTGTGGAAACTAAGCATGGGTGTTTGACTGGGCTTCTCCAGAAAAGAGACTCTACTGCCCACTGTTTGTGGCTGCCTGTGGCCTATACCTGCTGTAGTACCTACCAGTTACTCAATATGTATATCGGTAGCTTTTATATTGTTGATTTGTCCTCCCTGCCCAGGGCCTTCAAGACCCCGTATGTACATCACCAAAGAGGTAATATCCTTGAAAATTAAATACTGTATCAGAATAAAGGACATTTTGTGACCCCCATTGTGAATTCACCCAAACCCCAGAAGCTTGGCTGCTGTTGACTTGAGGAAGCGGGCCATTGGCCTTCAATGAAATAGCTTTGATGTGGGACAGTGGTGTGACCAGACACCAGGTTCTCCTCTCTGAGAGTTAACAGTGAAGAAACCAGCTCTGAAACTATAAAGAAGAAAGCCAAATGCAAAACTTTGTGTTAAAAAACAGTGCAGGTGCTCCTCAGAGAGAGTCTGCATACTTATCTCAGAGCCCAGGAGTCTCACACAAGAAGACCTTGTTTATATGATTTTTGTGGTTAAGCCTCACAAATTGCCAGGTGCCACCTGGATTTGAGAGTTCTGTATTGTGTTTAGTTGAAGTAACCTGTGGTTAGCACCAGGGTGGTACTGGGAGCTCGGAGGGACAGGGATAAATGAGATAAACAGCACTGCAGTGTCTTTAAAAAGCACAGGGAACACAGAAAGAGCGAGAGCACGCAGGAGAGAGACCAAGCAAGCTTGACGTTTGGAGCAAACTGGGCAGACAGAGCAGCAGCTCTACAAACTGACAGTGAGCTAAAGGTAGGCTGGCAGTACCGATGACAGCATCCCAGAAGCTTGTAGGACATCCGAG
Source organism: Fregata magnificens (assembly GCA_013389945.1). Lineage (NCBI taxonomy): Eukaryota > Metazoa > Chordata > Aves > Suliformes > Fregatidae > Fregata > Fregata magnificens. The sequence goes on along the minus strand of WAAD01032544.1, from coordinate 251,203 downwards.
TGTTGGTTCCTTTTCCTCTTTTAATGTGCAGGTCAATGATTTTATTTTATATGTGCTTCCTCACCTCAGAGGTTGTTCTGTTCATTTCGGTGAGACTATAAAGCAAGGTCTTCCTTGATGTGAGTAAAAGTATTGCAATCTTGCTCGTCTTCAGAAATATATGAAATATTGTGATCTGGGAAGAAAAGGGATTTCTTTTACCTTTTCAAGATAAAAAGAGGTGATACTGAACATAGCTGTCACAGTCGATTAAATAACCACAGCTGGGGGTTCATGTCTGGGGTTCACTCCGTAAGAATCTGAGTGGGGTAGGCAGGGAGAAGAAAGATTGTTCAGTGTGACCCCCCGACTAGAATAACAGAACACAGGCAAATTTAGCATCAGTAGCAGGAAATGTTCCTAGCACTGGGAATATTTCTAGCTCTCCCAAGAGAGCTGGTGAAACCTCCACTGCCTGGGAGCTAGGCAATTCAAAGCGTTTGATGAGTAGCCTGTTGGCAACAATTATCTACTGCAGAAGGCAAATGTCGGGTGACCTGAGAGGGCTTCTTTGTCATTCATTTCTTCCAGGGCATGTTCAATGAAAGACAAAAAAAGAAAAGAACACTTGAACTTTCCTTTAGCAGGGGTAAACCCTGTCTGATTCATTGGAGTTGGCGATTAATAGCAAGAGTTAGGTCATCGGTTTGGAGATGAGTATGGCACTATGGTGGCACTTAGTCAAAGGGTTAGAAGAGTAGAGAAAGTATTAAATATTTTGCTCTAAATGTACTCGGTACTGGCTGTTTCTTTACAATGACCTAGATACTGCCCTGAGGAGGCATTGCTCATGGTTTAAGAGATTCTGAAGGTGCTGCTGGAGATGGTGAAATTACACAAAATTGCATAGGGTTGTTATGTAGAAGAAAAGGATCTGTGGACAGTATAGGGCAACTAGCTATTCAATTACTCTGCAGGTAATAGGAACACAGGACTATTCGGGGGCAAACGGGTTATTGCTCAGTGGATAGATTTTACCAAGTCTGGCACAGGATGCATCCAAGAAAGCAAGACAGTAGTAATGCTCTGAATACATCTGGGCACAGCTGCACATCACAGATCTATGAGCAGCAGAATACAAGCAAGCATGTTGCCAGGCTGGATCGCTGATGGACAGCAGGGGACTGCAGTGCAGACAGAGATATTTAGCAGTACAGGGAGCTGGACGGAGCAATGCGGGCAGATGGGGACAGCGGTATGGGCAGCTTGTTCTCAGTGGGATGAAATGAAGAGAAGCTGGGAAGAAAACAAACCTAAATTTTAGTTGCCAAGGCCTAATGAACGATTTTGAAGTTAAACACAGCTCTTAACGAAAGGTCTGAGCACGCTGATATGTCATTCTGGATCTGGAACTTAATCAAATCATGCAGTCCTTTCCCAACAGACTCTGAAAGACTGTATGGAAACGAGGCTTTATTGAAAGGTTATAAATGAAATAATCTCAGAAAAACCCTGGGCATCATCACTTTAGACCATGACTTGGATGTATTTCTTATGAAGGACATCTTCCGAATAGACACTGAACTGAGATTTCTAGCAAGTTACGTGAATTGCTAAGTGGCGATATAATCAGTTAAAGAAATGACAGCCATATCCATGTCATTTCTAGTTCTAGTGTATAGTCTTAATGTATAGTTTTCCTCATTTTTATCACTCACACCAACCAAATCAGTAAAACCAAAATAAATCAGAAAACATAATCGAATCTTCTCTATATTGTTTGTTTACTTCATGCACTTCTCATAGCCAGGTAATGAAAAATAGGTTAGTCACTTTTGTTGTTGTTTCTACACAATTTTGCTTTCTAAGTCTGATGCAGTAGCAAAACATTTCAGTCTTTGAGGTGAAACTCTTGTATTTATTTTTATACAATACCACATTTCCATGGCAACCACATTGATATTACTTCTGGATGCATCTCTATGAAAGCTAAAATTGGGGTCAAATTTGAACAGACATTTTCAGCTTTCCAGTACCAGTAATCCTTACAGAGAGTTCTCAGCAGGGTACTTAAACAGACGACTAACTTACAATGTATAAATATTCTCTCTAGAGCATATCTGCAGCCAGTATAAGTTGCCCTATCTCCTTTAGAGCCCAGGGAACTATAGCGCTTTGCATCAACAGAGGATACACTCCTCCTGCTTTAATGGAGCTGCTCATATTCATTAAGCACATGCTAAAGTACCTTACAAAACTGGGGCCTGAATAAAGTCTACACTGGGATTGAGTAGTATGTGCTGCTCTGCCCATGTAGAATGGTATGTATTAGACACTTCAGATCAGATCAAGGACTAACAAGTGGTGTGAGAGCAGTGGTCTTGCTGATTTAGATAATATAGCATGAGGGAGACAAAATTCTATCTTTCAGACACCAATTGAGTTCAGTTTCATATAAAAAAACTCACCAAACTTTCAGAATGTAATTCTGTTGTCTGTAGTAGCTTTACTTATGGCAAGCTCAGTCAGGTATAAGAACGAAGGGGCAGATTTGGATATTTGTACCGGCTGACTAATGGCTTTATGTAAGGTGCATCGGTGATCTAATAGACATGTGGATGCCTCAGGATCAAAGTCAAAACACATTCAGGTACTTATCTGAGATACTGAGTGGACAGCCCTGTCTGGGCCTCTCACTTCCGTAGGTGTCTTGGACGAGTAACTCTCTTTCAAAGCATTTCTCAGTTAAAGTGATTAGAACTGTTCTATTAAAAACCATGGTATTATTATTAATTTTGAAGGATAAGCTAATTTACAGCTTCTTTCTCTTTTTCAGGTGATCTCGTTTCTGCCAGATTGCAGATGTCAGTAGCATCACAAATGGACCTGCCTGAAGAAATTCAGCATCCGTATACAAAATTTTCTGAATGGAAATTCAAGCTGTTTAAAGTGAGATCATTTGAAAAAACACCTTCTGATGACAGCCAGCACATAAACAAAGATCAGGCAGAAGAGGTTGCTTCTTCAAACAAAGAAATCGTACTGTCTAAGGATGAAGCAGTGCCAAGAGGAGGAAAGATGGACTTAATGGGCAATAGACAGGCACTTGAGAAAGGTGCCAATGACATGAAAACACAAGACAATAAAGCTCATCAGAACAATCTGAAGCAACTTTGCCGCATCTGTGGAGTTTCATTTAAAACTGATTGTTACAAGAGAACTCATCCAGTGCATGGGCCGGTGGATGATGAAACTCTGTGGCTTCTGAGAAAGAAAGAGAAAAAAGCAACCTCTTGGCCAGATCTTATCACTAAGGTTTTTAAGATTGATGTGCGAGGGGATGTTGATACTATCCATCCCACTCGATTTTGTCACAACTGCTGGAGTATTATCCATAGAAAATTCAGTAATACTCCATGTGAAGTATATTTTCCTAGGAACAGCACGAAGGAGTGGCAACCCCACTCCCCAAACTGTGATGTGTGCCACACTACCAGTCGGGGAGTCAAGAGAAAAAGCCAGCCAGCCAGTGTACAACACGGCAAACGTGTGAAGACCATTGCAGAACGTGCTCGAGTAAACAGAGGTGTAAAGAACCAAGCACAGATAAACAACAAAAAATTAATGAAAGAGATTGTCAATTGCAAGAATATACATCTCAGCACCAAGCTGCTTGCGGTTGATCACCCAGTAGATTTCATTAAATCCATCTCTTGCCAGATCTGTGAGCATATTTTGGCAGATCCAGTGGAAACAACATGTAGACACTTGTTTTGCAGAACTTGCATCCTTAAATGTATCAAGGTTATGGGCAGCTATTGCCCTTCCTGCTGGTATCCTTGCTTCCCTACTGATCTGGTAACCCCAGTGAAATCCTTCCTGAACATCCTTGATAGCCTGGGTATAAGGTGCCCTGTAAAGGAATGTGATGAAGAGATCTTGCATGGAAAATATGGCCAACACCTCTCCAGCCACAAGGAGATGAAAGATAGAGAGCTCTACAGCCACATAAATAAAGGTGGCCGACCAAGGCAGCATCTCCTGTCTTTGACCAGGAGAGCTCAGAAACATCGTCTGAGAGAACTGAAACGTCAAGTCAAGGCTTTTGCTGAGAAAGAAGAGGGCGGTGATATAAAGGCTGTATGCATGACTTTGTTCCTGCTAGCTTTAAGAGCAAAAAATGAACACAGACAAGCAGATGAATTGGAGGCTATAATGCAAGGGAGGGGATCTGGACTTCACCCTGCTGTCTGCCTGGCAATCCGAGTCAATACATTTCTCAGCTGTAGCCAATATCATAAAATGTATAGAACGGTAAAAGCTGTCACTGGGAGGCAGATCTTCCAGCCTTTGCATGCTCTTCGCACTGCAGAGAAAGCCCTCCTACCAGGTTATCATCCATTCGAGTGGAAACCTCCCTTGAAAAATGTATCCACTAACACAGAAGTGGGAATTTTAGATGGACTATCAGGATTGCCACTCTCAATTGATGACTACCCAGTAGACACAATTGCAAAGAGATTTCGATATGATGCAGCCTTGGTTTGTGCCTTAAAGGACATGGAGGAGGAGATCTTGGAAGGCATGAAAGCAAAAAACCTGGATGACTATTTGAACGGTCCCTTCACTGTGGTAGTAAAAGAGTCCTGTGATGGAATGGGAGATGTCAGCGAGAAGCATGGAAGTGGGCCTGCTGTCCCAGAGAAGGCTGTTCGCTTTTCTTTCACAGTCATGAATATTGCTATAGCACATGGGAATGAAAGCAAGAGGATCTTTGAAGAAGTAAAGCCCAATTCAGAGTTGTGTTGCAAGCCCTTGTGCCTTATGCTGGCTGACGAATCGGATCATGAAACTCTGACAGCAATCCTGAGCCCCCTCATAGCAGAAAGAGAGGCTATGAAAAACAGTGAACTGCTACTTGAAATGGGAGGCATCCTGAGAACATTCAAATTCATCTTTAGGGGTACAGGATACGATGAGAAACTTGTGCGGGAAGTGGAAGGCCTGGAGGCCTCAGGTTCCACTTACATTTGTACCCTGTGTGATGCAACCCGCCTGGAGGCATCCCAGAATTTGGTCTTCCACTCCATAACCAGAAGCCATGCTGAAAATCTGGAGCGATATGAAATATGGAGGTCCAACCCATATCACGAATCTGTTGATGAGCTCCGTGACAGAGTGAAGGGTGTTTCAGCCAAACCTTTTATTGAGACCGTTCCCTCCATAGATGCATTGCACTGCGACATTGGCAACGCAACAGAATTCTACAGGATTTTCCAGATGGAGATTGGTGAAGTTTACAAGAATCCTGATGTGTCTAAAGAGGAGAGGAAGAGGTGGCAGTTAACTCTTGACAAACATCTCAGGAAGAAGATGAACTTGAAGCCTATGATGAGGATGAGTGGAAATTTTGCTAGAAAGCTCATGTCCAAAGAGACCGTAGAGGCAGTATGTGAATTAATAAAGTGTGAGGAAAGGCATGAAGCCCTAAAAGAACTAATGGACCTCTATCTGAAGATGAAGCCAGTGTGGCGATCTTCGTGCCCTGCCAAGGAGTGTCCAGAATTGCTCTGCCAATATAGCTACAATTCACAGCGTTTTGCTGAGCTCCTGTCTACAAAGTTCAAGTACAGATATGAAGGCAAGATAACAAATTATTTCCACAAAACCCTTGCTCATGTTCCTGAAATCATTGAAAGAGACGGGTCCATTGGGGCCTGGGCAAGTGAAGGAAATGAGTCTGGAAACAAACTGTTTAGGAGGTTCCGAAAAATGAATGCCAGGCAGTCCAAATACTATGAGATGGAGGATGTCTTGAAGCATCACTGGCTATATACCTCTAAGTACCTCCAGAAGTTCATGAATGCTCATAAAACATTAAAAAGCCAGGGCTTCACCATTGATCCAGAGGATAGTTTAGATGGCTCCTTGCCACTGGAGGTCTTGGAAAGCAATGATTCAGCGGAACTCTAAATGTAAAGCGCATTTGGTGTTGGGTTTGTGATGGTGTCTTCCTGCAATGAGGCCGCTTCTTTTTCAGGCCTGTAGAGGTATAAGGAAGTCTGAAACAATCATTTTTACACTCCCTTTTAAAGGTGCTGAGTGCAATTTAATAAACACCATGGCTGTTGGGAGTTTCCAAGAGGCAATGCAGTGGTGCATTTATCAGTTGTTATGTGAGAGGAAAGCAGAAACAAACTGCAAAGAAGGGTCTTCAGTTTATTTTGGTCTTAGAGTGTTCTTTATAAGTGAGAAAGCCAAAATATTCAAGGTTTTATATAAAGTAGTATTTTGGAATGAATATGATTCTGGAGAGTTATGACAGTTGCTGAAAAAGGGAGCATGGCTATTTGTTCTGTTTGCATTTTTAAAACTATTTTGCTATTTACTTTTTAAGAGGATTTGATTATTTTATTGATGATCCTTTGGCTTTTATAAGTAAAGATTCGTCGGTGAGACACTTGAGAAATTGTTTTAGGATAAAGTTCAGTTATCTTTGTATAAAATACTGACTAAAGATGCAACCTTTGATTTCATAAACTTTAAAAAATATTATTATTTAACATTTATATTGCAGTACTGCTTAGGAGCAGATGGTGGTATCACCATGCTAATTTACTATATGAAGATATAGGAAAGGTAGCTGGAATTTTTAAAAAATATTTTTATCGTAGTCTGTTTACTCTAAACTGCAAACTTGTACTTGAGCTCCTAAATCAGGAGTTACAGTGCCTTGTGGTTATCTCACTATACAAAGTACATTCAAGCTCTGCTGTGCAGCTTGTTGCTTCATGATTTTAGATTTCTAACTTCAGTATACAGCATAATTTGTATTAGTAGAGTTTTATTGGGTCAATTCCTGGCCTCACTGAAGTCACCAGTAAATTGTCATTAATACCAGCAGGCCCACAGTTTCACCAAGTGACTTTAGACACAGCAGACCCATTTCTCAGGAGATGGATATTACCTTGACCAGATAGATACATGCCACTGTTCTGATCTTCTCTATTAGGATATTTCACTGACTGCTGCTGATGTGCTCTAGCTGTATCTGATACCGAGCTTTTTCACACCTGGGATACACCACACTCATAGTCTCATTTTCCAAATCTGTAAAAGAGGAATGATATTTATTACCCTCAAAGATAGTTGGCATGCAAGATTAGTTAAAAAGCAATGAACTGTCTTGAAATTACTGCATACTGTATTTTACATTATTACAGCAATGTTTAGCTGGCATTCCTCCATACTACGTTAGATGAACGATTTTGTTGGTTGTATTTGCCTTTCTGAAGTGGTATTTAGTATATTCATATACTAAAATTATATGAATTTCATTCAATGACATATTCATGAAATATACTCAAAAGTACCCGAGATGCCCCAGAATCACCTAGCCTTTCAGATTTGCACCTGTAGCTATGGCATTACTGTGTTTGGAGTGAAACAAGATTAAATGCAGAAACAATCAAAGCACGGATATAAAAGAATCTGCTTTTTGCTTTTATTTTGATGTGGCAGAAGTTGGTTTGTGAGTGTCAGTGAACAACAAACTTAAAGAATTAATGGTCTGAGGTTTGTTTAGTACTATCTTGTTCATGTTATCTACTATACCTTTGAGGGTCTGGTATTTACCATTTATGGACAATGAAAAAATAGAATTAAGTGTTATTAATTAGTACAAATATTAGTGGTATCCTGAGCATGTCTTTCTTCTGATTTTATTAATTAAAATACTATTTTTAAAGTATTCTGTAATTTAGGATCTTGTTTTAATATGGGTTCTTTAAATATAGTTTAACATTATGTCAAAATTTGCAGTTGGAAATAATGCCTTTTACTTAAAACATTTACTTTTCTAAGCAGTCATAAGGACTACAGCATCTTTTGCATGGTGCACCATGTACATCTACGCTTACTGAGTGTTCATTTCTAGATTAGGGGGTTTTTTTCAGTTATTTGAATAAAACAAGTATTTCCCATAGAGCATAAATGCCAGGTTTACGTAAGTATCATTCTTTACCAATAAATGCAGACAACAAGTTTTCCAGGGAGTATAAATATCAGCTATAAAGACCATCCTTTAGCAGTAAGTGCAGATATAGTTTGCATTTTTGGTCGGCATATATTTCATTATGCAAATAGTTGCACACTTTTCTTTTTTCTCTGTATGTATATTTGGGACAACTGTATTACCTTATGTTGCATCCTTGACTCTGCTTGAATAACCTAGGGCCCAGTTTAACAATCTTGACTCACCTCATGGTGATTTTCACTCCATTTAAGTGGTACATACAGTTTTTGCTGCCTTTTGCACAGGAGTGAATTTCACCCCCAAGTAATCCAGACCCGTTCATTGCAATACATAGGTGCCACTGGAGTGACAGACCAGACTTGTTCATTTTGCACATGTAATTTCAGTGACTCCGCTGACATTTTCAAATTCCAAATTCACTTTAACAAGCCACCGATGTAACAGCAAGTGATTCGTCTCACTGCCTTCAAAAGGGTTGAGTAAGTTTTACCCATATATGTGTGATTTCTCAAGATGAGGCTTATATCCTGGGGTAACTGAACAGAACCTGGATGGGGACAGGGGAATGCAGTGCATGTGAACGTATTCTTTTGTGAAATATTATTAAACCATCAAGACACATTTCACATTCTACCAGCTCTGGGCAGGATAGCTGACACAGAGAGCTACTACTATTATTTTTTTTTCTTTTCTTTTCTTTAGACTTGAATCTAGTTTAATCTTCTTTTTCCCCATTGTAAATCAAGAGACTCTCTTTGAGAGTTTTGAACAAACAGCACTGAAAGGGTAGGTACCTGCAAGTGAAGCTTTTGTAAGCTGCATGCACACAGCCATGCATCAGAAGGCAAACAAATTCTGACTGCAGACAGGTGCATTATTTGGTTACGCAGTCTATTGTTAACCTTTTTTATTTTAAAAAGGCTTTAGAAATATGGAGACACTTTTATTCATGGTACTCTTTTGAACCTTAACATTTTCTTTTTTATGTTAATACTTGGTACAAATCCTTCAGTAATTCATGGTAAATAATTTTCTTGTTCTGAAATTGTATTGACTGTAGTTTTTATACAATCACATTATGTATCTTGTTTTGTTTGGTTTTACTCATGGGCTTCGTATTGTGAATTGCCGTGTTTTGAAATGATGTGAACTAAGTTAGAAGCCATGATTCTGGTCTCACTATTTTTTTCCTCACAGGAATAATTCTACTGACTTTAAGCAAATCAGCTCTGACTTTTAGTCAGGTAGTTCAGAAACAAATTCTAGGTATTTACAGCATCCTAATTTCTGACTACACTGAGTTCTGTGCTTTGTCTCACCGCACGGCTTCATAATTTTACTTTTTCTTACTGTATTACAGTTTCTTAATTCATGAAACCTGTTTAAAATAAAGGTCTTATAAATATTTAAGTTTCTGACTTTTTATTTCTTACCAGTTTTTCAACTATGCACATAATTTCACAGTAACAGTCTTACTTTTCATTCAAATTGTGGATGCTTTTCATATTTAGGCTGTTCTAATACCTAGAGACGGCTGTGATTCCAGCCCTGTTCTGGAAGTCACTAAATTGACACAAATGAAGATTACTCTCTGAGTCTCAGCAGTCCTTTCAGCACCTTTCCTCACAGGCAACTGTTTGACAGAAAACTAAACTAATTTAAAAACAGTTTTATTTAGTCCGTAAATGACTTTTTTCTTCATTTACAAATACCATCCCAGTGTTTGTTCAAAATCAGCCTTGCACTGTTATGTCCATGCTAATATGTTAAGCCTCTTTACTGGCTTCTGTGCATGCTTTGCATCAAATTTTGGCTCCTTGTCACAGACTGAGCTGCAAAGATTAGTTCCAATCTACCTTTCAGTTCATGATTTGTAGCTTCCCTTTATTCCACTTCCGAAAATCTTTCTTTCTTCCCTGCAATGGTATCTGAGGGTCAAAAGACTTATGTAAACCAACTGGTTTGGATGGAATTAATGATGAGCAAATTAAGGTACCTGATTTCCTTGTGCAATCAGGTAATTAGACATCCAATGGCTGGACTTTATGTCATCAACTTAGTTCTTTCAGCTGACCTTGAATAAACAATGTCGGATGGAAAAAACAGAACCCATACAAAACAAAAAAACAAGCCTCAGAGAGTTTTGTGGTAAATTAGGATGATTTAACTCCTTTATTCCTAAATCTGTAACAACTGACTGAATGTTACTTTCCATGTATTCCTATTAGAATTGGGATCAGATGAAGAATAATGAGGCCTGTCACCACTCTTCTTCAAAGTACTGTTTGAGGTGACTGAGTATGGCATAATTTTCAAACAGCTGATCAACTGCAACTCCTAAGTGTGGGAGCCTTCTGCACCAAACTTAATACTGTCCATAAGACAAAAAGACACATTAGAAAGGATTTAATTAGCACCTTTTCTAGCAGCATCAGGAGAGAGGTCAAGAGATGTATTTTCAGTGCCCAGCTCTTCCTCTGGAGATAGGCATTCTGAGCCGGTGGACAAGGGCATACACAATAACTACCACCTGAAGGAGGTCCTGCACACCTGTGGTAGTGGCCAGTGTCCTGTTCTTCCTGTAGATGTGTATGTATTGAGAAATCGGAAGGTTTATAAGGCTATTGTCTTGCTTTTTTTAAAGAAAAAATGGGCTTCAGTGTCACAATTTTCAAAGGTCAAGTAGAGACACGAAATTGGAGTTTGATTTTCAGAGGCTGTTGCTCAAGCCCTTTGCAGAAGTTGGTCTTGTTTGAAATGGGATAGGGTAGGAAACCAGATGTGGAGGGAGCTATAGCCACCAATCATGAAAAAAAAGAAGTAAGCCAGTCCTTTTGTCTTTAATACATTGAGTCTAGCAGTAAATAACTTCACAGATTCCTTTTCAATCTGAATTCAATCTTTTCCTTTTGCTTTGAGCTCCCCCTTGCATTATTTCCACTCCTTTCAATGGTCTATTGGTGCAATGAGTCACTCTGAACTATGACACATGCTTCAGTGCTACCACTAAAGTTTGTGCTGTGCCTTTCCTGTAGATTAATCAGGTACTTCAGGGTCCAGGCACCTTTCAATAGCAGTAAAATCCATATATTATTCTCGTAAAAGCTGATAACAACAACATTGTGTTACTAAAAATGTGGCTGGGAACCATGATGCTGCTTGTTGTGGTTACAAAACACATAGGTCAGTTGGATGCAGATACAGTAGAGATTTACTTCTGCACTCAAATCTACTTCATTTTATCTTCTAATTCTAACCTGCCTGAGGAAGGAATATCTTGTATTGATTAGCTGGTTTTGAAGACAATCAGTGCTCTAACAAGTACATGACTCAAAAGTGTCATCAGAATTATCAGGGAATTAAGCACTTTCTGCAGTCTTGAATGCTATGTCAAGTGTCTTCTTTACAGGCTGATGTTCATATATCTCTTTATGTCTGAGTCCTTAGGAATATTATACTGTACTTTGACTTCCTCTTCCCGCAGTGACTATAGTCTCTGAGCTGTGATTTAATGCTGCTTGTACTGCCCTTCACTATGAGGCTGGGACATGGGTTGACCAAGCAATTTCTCCCTCCTACTCAAATAAACCAGACATTTAAAAAAAGCACAGCTCAAACATACAATACACTAACATTATGGGCCTGTTGAGGGATATTGTAAAGTCTGACTGTGAATTGCTTTTTTCACAGCCACAGCCTCAAAGTAAAGAACAACAATTCCCGTAAGAATTGGAAGGGGCCACAATGTGTGCTTGCGCTTGCCACATGCTGAGCGTACCTGCTCTCGGCTCCTGGGGGCTCAGGGAGTCACTGCAACTGCAGGAGTCAGTTCTGGAAACTCAAGAGATACTCCCAACATACTGCAACCATACCACCAGTGCCTGAGCCACTAGGCTTTATCTCAGGCTGAATGTCACTTCTGCTAGGCCAGTGTCAAGCTTCCCCTTTGGAAAATGTTTCCATCCTTTTATTTGTCTGCACTAGCAGACAAATTTGTCACACAATGTGGGGTCTGAGGAATTTGAAGGTAATGACAATAATTGGGAGAGGCAACAGGCAAAAACTCGGACTGGACATTGCCAGGGAGTTCAGTAATTGTGGGGAGTCTTTTGTTGTAAAATGGTGAAGGGACAAGGGGTGGAGTTTTGTTGTGTGAGTATATTGTCCTCCTTTGTTGGTGTTGTGATGATGTGGCTTTAATTTTGGTGTGGATTATTTCTGGTTGATGTAAATGAAGTCTATGAAGAGTGCATGATGAATGTATATTTTAATGACAATTCAGCTGAGTAAGACCTATGACTAACCTACAAAAGGGGATGTTGACTATTGAATTTCACCAGTTTGAAGGGACTTTACATGAGCATGATATTAATTCCTTGGAAAAACATATAGCACTGTATAATCTGAGCTTAGGTAAAGTAGCATGACAAAGGAAACGGGAAGCTGGCATTGAATTCTATGAATTTATACCAATATCAAACTGGTGAGAGGAGAGTCAGGGTGATATACTTCCCATTTACAAGCTCTACCCAAACTATAACCTCCCTCAGCACATGAAAAGGTTGGAAACGGAAACTTTGTATGGTTGCCCTTTACTTTCCTCTGCTGTTGACTTGAGTTGTGAAGGTTTTAAGGGGAGTATTGTGCATACAGGTCTGTGTTGATAGGAATACTGTGCCACACGTGCTGCTTTGTGAAGGAGTAGCTCCTCAGGGTCTGCACATACTCATCAAATGGCTGACGGCTGCTCCTGTTTTTCTTTTTATTCAGGGGTCCAGCCTGAGAGCTGGACTGTGAGTACTGAGCTATTATTCTTGGCTCACAAATGTTGAGCTGATGGTATTGATTTTTTGAAAAGATGTTTGGAGCAGTAATAAAAATAAAAAATAAAGTCAAGAATGATGAGGCTTTACAAATAGCCACTAAAAGAATCCACAAAAAAGTTAGTAAACTCTTGGGCTGTTCAACCTTGACAATGTCCTTTTCCATCTGAATGCAACCTTCTCCTCGTGCTTTGAGCAGCCAGCTGCATTTGTTTCCACCCTCACAATGCTCCACTGGCTCAGTGAGTCACTGTGAGCTACAGCTTGCACTTTTAGGCTTTCACACTCTACACAGTCACCCTGAGAGAGCAGAGAAAGAAATGCGTACTGGAGGACCTGGAGTAAATGTTAAAAGTCCTGTTCATCAGAATGAACTTCTTCTGAAGTCAATGGGAGCTCACAGTATGGGGTGGCTGTGAAGCTCAACCCCTTATCAGACTTCAGATCGACCTCCCAAGCACATATGCTGTCCTTTTGTAGACTTTGGGATTTACAGTGTTTGATTTACCCCATGAGTAGGTGAAAAAAATGCAGTCAATTTTATTATAAACTTTATTAGCTTACTAGATTTTTAAAAATACAAACACAAAGCAGTTGTTGAGCACCATGGTTTAAAAAAGCAATTTGATTTTTACTATGAGATGATATTCCACAACTGTAGCCAAAACTGACATATAATCATTCAGTACCTCTCAAAATCAAAAACTAATTTTCCAGAATTAAATGCTCCATATGTAAGCTTTCCATAATGGAAGTCCCTGAAGAAAACTGACCTTCAGTGTCTGAATATTTCATTATTTCTGACACAAGGGACTTAAGCCACCACTTTAGTTTAAAACCAGAGTAATTAGTCTAATTTTATCTCATTACACCAACATAAAATTGGAGTAATGCAGTTATAAATTAGGCCAAATATTTCTAGAACTACTCACTAAGACAAAAAGTTAAAACGGATAATCTAACGTTCTTTACAGATGCTAACACCACTGAGTACATGGGATAATGTCTTATACTACCGGCAGTTCCATTAAATTCCCTGGGGATAACCAGGGAGTAAGTTATAGCATAAAATACAGCACAAAGTTACCAGTATCTGACTGCGTGTTTGCACAATTCCCTCTACGATGGGGTTCCTATCCAGATATTACAAAAATACACATAAGAGACAAAATAAATTCATGAGCTTTGAAATGTTACTGAAATATTGAGATAATTGAAATCAATTAAATAAAAAGATCTCTTCGAGCTCCAATAACCCATTCTGCTTCAACCATTACTAGCTGTCTTTGACTGTGATTTCACTTCCTCCCAGGTGAACACAAATCAGCAGTGTAAATCTATTCAAATAATCTCCGAAGAAAGGACTTTTTCGTGGGCGTTGTTAACTTCATGGCTGTCTTTTTGCGCAATGGTTTCATGGGCTGCTTTTTTAGGTGCACCACCTTTTTGGGAGTTTGTAGCCCTTTATTAAGGTCAACATGCTCGTTGCAGAAGTATTTGACATTTGCTTCTGAGAGACGTAGGAGCATGCTCTCTGAGAGATCCATACATTGTGCGTGGACCCAGTGGCCAGCCCTGCTGGAACACAGGATCATTGCAGGCTTGTTGAGTTCTGTTGAATAGAAAGGGACCCAGGTGTTAATGTCAATATTGCAACTGGCAGAGCAGGTGATCCAGTAGCCCGTTTCTGATTCATCTTCTTCATCATCTTCATTGTAAGTGTCAGTATCATCAACATCAAAGCTATTGGCTTCAGCACTAAAACAAAACTCTTCTGAATCTTCAAATGGAGTGGAGTCTCCAGGGTCTTCGGTTGATGTCTGACTGCAAATTTGTGCTGTCAGTTCTTCCTCCTTGTCCTCTTCTGCTCCTTTGCATCTCAAAATGTAGAAGTAGTTTGCATCTGAGATTAACTGTTTGTTGGCCCCTGGAATGCCCAGCAATACAGACCCTTTGCCCATATCACAGCCAAACCACATCCTGCAGTGTTTAATATCTGGTGTCCAGTCCGGGCTCGCCCTTTCAACAATGTCTATCTTATTATCTTCCAGAACTATGGTGTTACACACCAACCGTTTCTGGTTGTCAGACTGGTAGCCCCCAACAAGGACAAATTCTGTATCACTGGTTTGAGTCACTATAGCACTTGACACAGATATCCCCCCTGGCAAGATGGTGCAGGTCACAGCTGGGCTGCCCAGTGGGAGATCAACTTTTAGCTTGTACAAGCTGGGGAACCTGGTGTTATTCTGAAGTGAATGGCCTCCCAAAATGTAGATTGTATCATTTCTGGCAACTGAAACATGGAAAGAAAGTCCATCTTGAAGCTCTGGAAGTATGTATGACGTACAGCATCCAAACTCAAAATCAATGAGAAACACAGAGGGCAAACAGTCAACTACGCTGTTCCATTTTTCAGTGGTTCTTTGTGCAAGAGGAGTGTATGATCTCCCTCCAAATATAACGCTCATGCTTTTTCCCCGGCTATGAATTACATTAATTGTATGCCCATATCTAGCTTCAGGGACATCTCCACCCAGGTCTTTCTCAATGCATTGGAATGTGGTTTTCTTGCTATTTTTGCTTACCAGACTCATAATGTAAATCTTATCAGAAAGGTCATTGTTAGGTGTTTTCCCACCATGGATAACATACTGGTACTCATCAGACTCCGCATTGCCTCTGAGTGTGCAAAGAGCAGGGTAGCGGAGAGGGGGGAGGTAGCAGGAGTCTTTAGAGAAGAAGGCAGGTTTCATTTTGAGCTCATTCTGCTTTATATCGAGGAGGAAAACACCAGTGGGACAGGATCTCTTTGGCCACCCTTTCTGCCCGAAAAAGAAAACATGCCCATCAAAATTCAGGAGAGAGAAGCCCGGCTGAAGCAAGGACGAATTACTGACGGCTGATACCACCTGCAGCGACATTTTGTCTGCTGACTGGGCCATACTGTGGTCAATATCTGAGAAAAGAGCACAAAAGAAACAGATGAAACGCGCTTTAGACCCTATGAGAGTTGTTTAACAGTACTTGAATAAATCGTATTAAAGTTGCATTTCAGTTCACACGTTGAGACTCAACAAGAGACCCTTTCCTGCAACTCAAGACATGAATCAAGCAAGAGCTGTGTACCCGTTCCGCGGGGTTTTGTCCAAACTGTGGCCTGTTAGCAGGTAAAACCCCAACACCCGCGGGCGTAGCCCCCGGGCCGCCGCCCGCAGCTCCGCGCTGAGGCGACCTCCCCGCTCCGGGCCC
>WAAD01032544.1:214796-234896 GCA_013389945.1 Fregata magnificens | reverse complement strand
CCCCTGGGGCCGCGAGCCGGAGGGGCTCGCCTGCTCCCCGAGAGCGGCACCCCGCTTGTGGGCAGGGTGCGGAGCCCCCCTCCCACCCAGGCCCCTGAGCTCGGCCTCTGGCCGCGATCGTGCCGACGTGCTCCGTGGTCAGTGAGCTGGACTAAGTGAGTGCATAGACGAGCGCAAGCCTCAGCTGAGCATTTTGCAGGTTTGCAAGGAAAACATCAGGATTTGTTGAAGACATTTAGGAGCAGTCGATGCCAGCTGTATTTCTAACCATGTAGGTATCGCTGAAGCGGCAGAGGTAGAAGCTGTTAGTGCCCGGGTGAATCTCGCACGCTTCTGCTGAACAGCCTCGTCAGGGTAACTGTGTGGCTTGGGAGTCTTGCTGCCAGGTGTTTTCATAGGGTGACCAAATTCTTTATCTTTGATGTTTGCTGTTTGCTAATGCTTTCGTGAGTAGGTTTCAAGGGGTATCTTTTACTTTTTTTACCTGTTTGTTTAAAAATCTAAAAGAGTTTATGTAGTCAGCCTGGATAATAACACTGAAAGAGCTTTGGAGAGCACAGACACCAGAGAGGGAAACAACTGCCTGGTTCATCGGCACTGTCCTTTGGTGACAGCAAAGTTGTGCCTTTTAGTAAATGTCCAAGTTCTGTGTCCCAGCCTTTGCCAAATCCCCAGAATTTAAAGGTGTGAACCAGTTTTCAAATACAATATTTGAAAAAAAACCCCCCAACCCTCTACATTTTAAAATGTAAGACCTTGTTTTGAAATCTTTGGGATTCATATTTCCCTTGCTCCTGCTTTTCATTTTTCTGTGACAACAAAAACAAGACACATAGGGTTTCTTTTTTAAGGAGGGATCAGTGTCCTGGGGACTCTGGAGCAACATAGCGTACAGTGAGAGTCACTGTAAAATCATGGGAACTGATGACACTGACTACATCAAATTGCCATCAGCACATGTCCTCATGCACAGTAGAAACTGTTGTACCACATTCCTGTACTGCCTGCCTGCTCCACTTTCTGGTACGCAAACTGCTGTGCTAAAATATGGATCTGCCTTTAAAAGCTTTCAAAGGTAGGTGAGCCTGGTCAGATGTGCTTAGGGCAGAGCACGTGGACAGAGTAGGCATAGCCACTACTGAGTCTATTTTAAAAATAATCCATGGAATAGCTGTCTTACCTTTTTGCACGTTGTGGAATCATCCAAAGATCATGGTCAAGTTCTGTTCACTGTGTAGCCAGTCCTAATGCCTCGGCCCTGAAGGTGGTATTTTTTCCTACATTTGGATTCCTTTTCGGAAGTACTGCACTGTAGGTGAAGTTCAGTTACGAGTTAATTAAACTGGTGAACCCTCTTCTGAGCATGTCAGTAAACACAGTGGGTTTTGTTCTTTTTATTTGCATGAAGAAAGATTTGCCAAGTTATTTACCTTCAGGTGATACTCTAAACGGGACTCTCTGCTGCTTGTTTCTTATAGTCATTAAAAATGGTGGTGTTAGAGGAGCTTGCACTAAGTTGGGTTTACTCTGTTAGATTTCCTTTGTCTCTTTCATACTGTGTGGTTACTTAGCTTATTTGTTTTTACAGGATCTTTAGAAAAGTAATATGTTTTCCATACTGAAGATGCCACGAGCACGTCTGTAAGTTAGTGTTCTATATTTTGTAACACTAGTGTTCTACATTGGACTGCTGGTTTATATTTGAAGCCTAACAAGAGTATTAAAAATGGCAATCAATTTAATTGAAATGTTGGCATTCATCTTATATTCTTAAATATACTTTAAGAATCTCCAAATATGACAATTATTAGTGTCCACAATGTCACAGACTATTTCCCAAATACCGAGCAGTACTCGGTTCTGAAGAGTATACTATCTGAAGAGGCTGTTGCAGATATAGAGTGGAGAAAAGACCAATGAAAATTATTAAAAGTGAGATTGATAGACACACACAATTTACTGCTTAAATAAACACAGTTAAACAGTCTTTCTTCTTGTCATCCCTTAATATTTCTTGAACTTTACATAAGCAAGCAGTTCAGTAAGTAATGGAGAGAATATTTATCCTAGATCCTCTGACAGAAGTAGCTCCTCAGGCACTTGCTGGAATTGCTTTGGCTTTCTAGGTTGTTTCCTGCTAATTATGGTGTGTTAATACAGTGTGGTTGATCTTTCGCTATGCTGACCTCCACCTCTAACCTTCCAACACCACTGACTCCTTTGGGCCAACGCTCGTCTGACCCTGAGCAGCTTCAGGGAGCCCAAAAGGTAGAAATCTAACCTTATAACCAGAAAGTTTAAAGGTTTTTTTGTGGCTTTATGCTCAAAACCGTGTCACTGCGGAGTCAGATTAGCATTAGTGCCAGCGTGGAGGGAAACAGACAAACGCCTTTGTTGTGGTGCAGCACAAGATAGAGGGGAAAAGACACTACGAGAAGTAAAGATGGATAAATAGAGAAGGGTCGAGTTACATAAACAATTACCAGTTGTGGTGACTTGAGTCATGCTTCATCATATTTGGTATTTTTATAAAAGATCAAGCTCCAAGGATTATACAAATAAGTAAGAATCTCAGCATTACTTTTATAACCCCTGTATTTGGTAAGTGAAGTGTAGAGATCTGAGCTAGAAGCTAAGCTAACAAAAAGAAGAAAACTAATATTCTCCCCTATTTTATTTTAAAATCAAACTTATGATTTTGAGCTGGGTTTTTTCAGTTAATAGTTGTTTGTATGGCAAGAAGAGATTACAAGGAGTTCAGATTTAGATAGATTCATTGGGAGATTGATTTACAGAAGGATCAAATGAAGAGAGAAGGTACTTTTTAAAAGCACTAGCTAATGTAATTTGAAATGTGCTTAGTATGGAAATAGATGGACATAGTTAGTTTTTAATGTGGGGTATTATCTCAGAAACTTTATTAAGCGTTCACAGAGAAGTATAGGATGAATATGTTTTAGAAACAAGGGGTAGGATTCAGGCGCCTAAACATCAAGTGACATTTCATAATGCCTTTGGCTATTCTTCTTGTCTTCTAGCTTCTGCTATGGAAGGCAGCAAGTCTCCCATAGGTCCTGTGTCCTAGGTCCTAGTAAATCTAGGGTTTATAAAATGTCACTAGATTACTATGTTTAGGCACAGAGTCACTCCCAAACTGTGTTTACTGCTTATTGTTCTCTTTGATCCTATATAGTAATTGCTTGTTCACCTATGTGCTGTGCTCGTTACCTGATTAGGCAACAAAAACATTTCAAACAGGAGAACAGTGAATAATCGGTACTGTTGTTTAGTGTGAGATTTCATATTAATATTTGTCAACATTAAAAAATACCATATTGATAAAAATTTCACAGTAATTTGAATGCTACCAAATAATGAATGATTTGATCTTATGAACTGTAGCAAACCCAAAGCACCTTTCATTTACAGGAGGATAGGGTATTTGAACAGTACTGATTGGACACTGAGAGAATGGATTGCAGGATAGCACGGAGTCTTAGTTGGTAAATGCTCATTGCTAACCATTAAATTCTGTCATTAGTTTGCAGTTATTTTTAACTTGGCGTGAACACAGATGTCTATGGTAGAATTACATTTATTTTGCAATATTGCATATTGGGTTTTTTTCTCTGACAAAGGCTCTCCCTTTGCAAAATGAAAAAGCATACCCCTGCAAAGCAAGTGCTGTTCCCAAATTCTTCACAATCAGAATCATATCCAGACACCCACAGAGCTTTGAAGTCCTCCATAAACAGGCTTAAGGAAGGAAATCTTTATATAGCATTTCTCAAAACATTTGCTAAGTGTATCAACAAAGTTTGCTTTGGGCAAAGCAATAAGTTAGACATACCTGGCTGATAGGGGCTTTTTGTGTCCTCCGAAATCTTTCTATGTAATTGGGATTCAAATGTGAGCACTTTGAGGAATCTTCTCTGACAGCACAGGGGACTTGTGGCATGGAGAGACAGCCTGATGGAGGGGAATCTATCTGCTTAATTTGCAGATGTGCTCCTGAGAACTCGGTCGACTGTGGCTAACTGGCTGTGACTGGTTTTTTTTTCTTTCCTCTCTTGTCTTCAGATGGCACAACAAGAAACCCACCAGCCTCCAGAAGCTTTAACTCTTTGCAGTAGAAGCAGACCAGAGTGACAGCAGATGTCTCTTAGTTAGATTGTAAATGTCTGCAGCGTACAATCCTTTATAGTTTAATTTTTACACTGCTAAACCTGTTAGGTTCGTTATCCTTTTTGGAATTTTTCAGTGCTATTGGAATATAAAAATGTAATATAAAGTAATTTTTGAGTTCAAAGAAAAAATAATTTCAATAGCTAGTAAAAGAAAACAACTCCTGCTGATTGGTATACTACTGCTTTCCCTGGGAATGCTCTGCTGCAAGTAGGTAGTGACACTGAGACAGAGCAAAGGAAGCGACAAATGCATGCAACCCGGTGAGTGAGGGCTGACTAAAAGTCCAATTCAAAGTCCAGTGAAGTAATTAGGAATGTCTTTTTTCCTACTTCAGTGGCCTTCTGATCAGACCTTAAATGACTAATAAAACTTTGCACCCTTCTGTGGCATTTTTCATTAGTTTCGCAGCGCTTTTCTCCAACAAAAAATAATTAGACTCTGGGAAGTCCTCTGGGAACATATCCTTTCAACAGCTAGCAGTGCTGGGGCACAGAGGATAAGCCACCTGCATAACATGGCACACCAAATAAACAGAAAAACCTGGAAAACAATTCACTCTTCATAGCTCCCTGCTTTCGTTTTCCTGGCCCTACTTCACCCACTCCTGAGTTACAACATCTGCTGCGCAGTATTTTAGAAATATCTCCCATATGAAGCTGCTGTGAGAGTAGAATTAGAAAGAGCTTGAAATGGAATTTGATTAGTACAGCAAAGCAAACATACCGAATGTTTGTGAAAATTGTCTTGAGACTTTGAATAACTGTAACGCAGATAGGATGTGGTGACGTTTGTCATCTGAAATACAGCAGCTCTAAGGCACTGTGCCCTGTAGCATCCATATGGGCCTATTACTTCTGAAACAAAGATAAAAGTAGACTGTACTGCAGAGTTGAATGCTGAAGAACTTACCCTCCCCCAAATTTAAGGGCATTCAGATCACATTTATTTCTAGTTTCAGTAGCGCCTAGATGATATTTGACAGCTTCTTATCCAAGTGCTTGACATAGTCTGACCCTTGTTTGGGTTCGTGATCAAAGATCTACTGGCAAAAGTTTAAGCGAAAAATCCAACTCCCAATTGTGTCTCATTTAATATTTTACATTAATTTTATTCTCCTTCTGCCAATTGACATGCCTTATCTTTAGAAATTCTTTTTCCAATTACTGTGGCTGAGAAGATGGAGAAATTAAAGTTTGTTGGCAACAGCATGTCAGTTTTGGATGAGAACATGGTCTGTCCAAGCTGGTCTTCTGTAACTGTCAGTGACAAACTGCTTTGAAGGAGCTGGAGCAAGTAGCTTCAGAATAATGTATCTACAGGGCAGGAAAATCGTGTTCAGAACTGTCCAGGTCATAGCAAGAACATCTAGGATTTGCATCCTGAATTTATTTGGCAGACAACCCGTGCAAAAATGAATAAATAGGCTTTTCCTTCACAATTTCTATTTTAGTAACATTGACATAGGTAGTATGTTTTCAGCAGATTGCTCACTGTTATGGAAATGCTTTGTTTCACTTGATTTTCTTCTTCTACAGTTAATTACTTAAAATAATATGCGGTTTACATCTTCTTCATCCCAAATCATCTGAGATGTTTCCAGGCTTTTCAGCATGTTTTCTGCATGTAAAACACAGTAATCTTTGAGCTGGAACATAGCTGGCTCCCCATGGGTTGCAGTAATGCACTGCAGCTCAGCAGGGAAAGGGAAGGCCACCTTACTCGTTTGTGTAGGGTTAGCTAGCCAGAATGCAAATATTCTGGATATTTAGCCAGGACCTATGGGCTGAAACCTGTGAAAAAATGGCACAGGGAGTCCAGGATCCTACAGTCTTCAATTTTCTATCTCATCTAAAAACATCAGTAAACAGTATTTAACATGTGACGGACAGGGCTTTATTCGGAGGCCTCGTCTAAAATAGCTGATTGAATCCAGCTGTGCTTTGACTGTCAAATCCAGGATGATCACACTCCAGAGGACAGTGGCTATTGCATTGTGGAGGAGTGCTTGGTGCATAGGAAACATTACCCCTTGTCATAGGCCTCCAGGTGGTCTTTAAACGGAGCAGCACTCTTGAAGCCATTGGAAATTCATTAAAAAAACCCTCTGATCATGTATGGGACTGACATAATAGCACTGAAATCAAATTGCTGGATTGCAATTAAAGCCCTTAGATATATCTTTTAAAAGCTTATATGAGCTGGGCACGAGAGGCACATCACAAAGGTCAGCTCTAAGGCTTAGTAATGCACTGATGCAAGCAGATGCAGCTCCCATCCATGCAAATTGCTGATGCCTTAAGTGTGTGCCCTTAAGGCCTCCTGCTGAAAGCAGTGGCAAACATCCAGTTGATTTAAACAGGATTAGCTGTTGCAGATCACAGTGAATTGAGAGATGCTGCAAGGAACCTCATCTGAAACTTTTTGTCCTTTCATTGAAACTTTTTCTTTTAGTTTGTTCCCATAGTTCAGTTGACCCACACCTGCTCGTGGCCAGAGCTCGCTGCTGTGGGGTTCGTTCCAGGAGCTGCAGGTGGTGGGTAGTGGGGAGGAGGAGGGAGAAAAGTAGGGCAAGGAGAGTAGAGCAGGGAGGGCTTTCTTTTGCAACTGTAGCTTTGCAGATGTCTAGACAAGAAGGAAACAGTTGACTGCCTTTGGGAAAGTGGTAGCCTTCCTGTGCTGCCCCACTGAAAATGTTTTACATCTTTCTCAGGGCAGGAATTCCCAGAATCACTCCTTTCACTTGGCCCACTTTCAAAGTGCCATCCTGGGATGTTTGTTAAGGTACTGACCACAGTCCGTAGCTAACAGCAAACATTTGTTAGGGACAGACTTGAGTTCCAGCTTTGCATGCCTCTCTGCTCCATGGGGACTGATGATCTGCACTCCAGGCTCCAGCTCCAGCGGTAGTGTGGGTATGAGTACCCTGGTAACATGTGCTTTTGCTAGCATGGAGTAAGCACAGTTTTCTGGGCCATTTATGAGTGGTATTTCTAATGAGGCTGTGCTTTCATGGTTGCATAAACATCTATGACAGGCTGCCAGAAGGGGTAATCCTGCATCCTTCCCTTGCTCCCACTGCATGTTCCCACTGTCCCCTTGTGCAGGCATTCACAATCGTATGGCTGTAAGGCAGATCAGAAAACGTGTATTTAAAACTGGACATACATATTTGCTCAGTTTAGTTTCAGGTTTTATATTGGTAGTTTATTTTGTCTGGCCAAGAGATGGGCTGGAATGAAAAGCTGAGGGGTGAAGAGGGAAAGAGGGTGGTGGTGGCCTTCTTGGGAGCAGCCAGCACTTAGATAGGCTTAAATTGATTCTGACTGCAGTCATCTGCTGCAGGCTTATTCCTTTTGCAAAAGTGCTACCTCATTCTTTATTGCTGTAATAATACTGTAGCAAATCCATACTCCTCTAGAGTCTTCTTGACTCACTAATGTGGTAAATGGTAGTAAGACAGCAAGGAGTGGAAATCAAGTACTTTTTCTCCAAAAGTACTAATCCCTGCTCTTCCGATTGAGTTTACTTTAGCTGATAACAATATAGGACCTGGGTCACTCATTTTGTGTGTAATTAAACTAGCTTCCTTGAGCAAGCTTTACAGAAATATATGGGTACGTATATTACATGAGGTGACTTCTACAGTACTGCTGTCTAGAGGGCAGATTGGGATGTTAATGGTTTTTTGTAAGAGACAGCATGCTGTTACGTAGCTACTGGAACAGGTTGGAGAGGAGACTAATGTCCTGAATCACAGTTTGCTTTCTCATTGTCCTTAGGAGGCAATAACCAGCTCTGGTTCTGTACTTGGTCCCTTGACAACTTAACTGCACACTTAAGACTTGCCTTTACGCCTGCAGTATTGCCTAACTATATGAGCGATCAACCCGCAGAGATCATTTCTGCATTGCCTTTACCAGCCCGCCCCATCACTAGTGACAGCTTTTATGTTGCTGAACTAGCCAGGCCGAGAGAGTCCCCAGAATCAAGGTCTTTAGTGCAGGCTGACGTGTAAAACCTTTATGGATGAGAGGTGTTGTAGAAATACTTGTTGCTTAGTTCTGTATTGTGGGTTGTAAGAGAGTAGGATTGCCCTTACGAGTGGTTCGTTAGATCTGAAATGTTAAAGACCCCTTTGAAAAAGTTAGTTGTGACAAGTGTAGTTACTGTGCTAGCTCTATAGGGAAAAAAGACCAGGCATTGTCCAGTGGTAGCAGAGTATAAGATGTAAAAATAATGTATTTGTGTTCAGTCTGATTTATGCAAACATAGACTATAAAATCTCGAGAACAGTTGCATCTAGTGATCTTTTCCATGAACCTATGAGTGATCTATAAATAAACATTTCTGAGTAACCCTTTTTTATTGGGAATGACTTTTGGCAGATCATAGCATGGAAACCTGACTTTAACTTATGCCACAAACACTAGGGAAGTATTTTTTTTTCCCAGAAAAATAAAATTATGTAAGGTTTTAGTGAGTTTGTAGAGAAGATTAGCTTATTGCTCTTTCCATTTAAAAATTCAGAATCTTGATTTTTCTTTCATTGCCTTTATTGTATCTAAAAGAAACATAATAAAGCACTCAAAAATGCAGCACAAAAGAGGAAGCCTATATTCCACCACATTTTTTATTGTTTAATAGAACTAATAATTGCATAATTGAAATCATGCTAATGCTCACTTGACCTGCCTCTCTGCAGTGCAGAGATTTCTGGTTTGGCTTAAACTGCTGGGAAGATGACTGCATTTTGAGAACTAAAATTGATTTTGCACAATCTGCTGATGATCAACAAGGCTTAATGAATGATCGCCTCAGGAAATCTCATTACAGTAATTAGGATGGATGAGCAGGAGTGAAATGCAAAAAGAAGAAAGTATAGTTGCTGCTTGAATGCATCGCTTGTGGATATTTGACTCTAAAACTATCCAGGGCCAGCATGGGGAAAGGATCAGATATCCTTGCCTTACTTTCCTTGAAACCTCCAAGTTAGTTTGATGCCTTTTGGGAAAAAGAAGATAAGTTTTTGTTTTCAGTAGCAGTTACTCTCTAGCAGAACAATGCAGTCATTTCATTCGTAGAGGTGGGATTGTATCCAGTTCATAAACTGTGGGTGATTCCAATCCATTATGGTACATTTTTTTCTTTTTTCATGACAGTTCAAAGAAGTCATTGCCTTGAAGCTGTGAATTGGATGATTGCTGAAGCCTTTTACTTATGTAGAATCTACGGGTTAGCTCCTTAGCAAAGGTGAGAGTCTTCTGGTCAGCCTGGTTTCAGCTGTTCACATCACAAAACTTCTCTACAGCTGACACAGTATGGTGTTCATTTAAGAGAGACTCAGAAATAAAGTAGGTGGGAAGCAGCAGAAAACCAAAGTGGAATGAAAATGAAAAATACAAAAACCTTGATAGGTTGAGATATGTTTCTGAACACCTCTATTGTACCATCCATCCTACCCATATGTTCAGTTTCAGGGATAGTAGATGTTCTCCAAATACCATCCTCTGTGCTTGCTTTCATTTAGGGTGATGCAGTAGCGCCCTGCAGTTCTTCAAAATAATTGAAAACGGGGGGACAGGTAGTTCTAGCTGTGAGTCTCTCCTCTCTATTGTTTGAGTGAATGGCTGTTCTTCTGGCAGAACCTAGGCTTTTATTAGGACCTAGCTCGTTTTTCCTCTCCATGAGGAGGTGATTCTGTAGATGTAAATAACAGCTGTGCAAGGGAAGATTAGGTCTGTGTTGGACTATCACCTCTGTAGTCTATTTTGCATTTTATTTCTTGCTTTACAGTTTTGAAGCAAAACTGTAAAGTTCTTATAAAAAGCAATGGAGAATGAATGCCAAAATGACAAACAGGGTTTTCTCCCCTCTTTTCCAATTTGGGATTTATTAAAATATGAATAATTTAGTGAACTCACGTTCCAAAATTCTTTGGGGTTTTTTTCCAGAAGAAAAAATAAGGAAATGTGGCCTATGAATTACAAGTTATTTTATTTTCCTAAGCCAAGATGAATACCTCTGTCATAGTTGATAGCAGATCTCATATACTAATGCCTGTAATAACAATATTGGCTATAGGAGAGCTACTGTGGATTTACTGCTTTGACTTGGGTAAAAATTTGGTCCATTTTCTGGTAAAAAAAGCTGTTAGTCTTGAGAAAGTAATCTTTTCCCATGCTTGGAATATCCAGGGAATTTTCTCTGCTATTTTTTTTTTTTTTTTTAAGTAATACTGTTTTGATGATGCTTCTCCCAATGCATACATATTGAAGTGCATGCTAGCTGAAAATATATAGGCTCAGTGAAATATATGTTTAAAACTTTTAGGGATAACTTCCTAATCTCCACACGTCAGGAGATTTCAGGTATTAAATGTTAGATTATATTCTAACAGCATCCAGTACTTGCTTTTTCATGAGGCTGATGTTCAGGATTTTGCAATTGTAGTTCAGCTAAAACTTTGTCAAGCTGAATTCAGCACTGTGTTTGCTAGCTAACTGTAATGAGTCAAAACCTGGTGTTTATCCAAAGTCTTGTTGCGCTATTGCTCCTCTACAGCTTAAACAGTAGAGGATGTTAAAATCTGAAGTGAAATTTCCCAAGTTCTGTAGGAAGTAGAGGCTGCGCAGCAGAGTAAGAATTGAGCTATAGCATTTTGATAAGACCTGGTCTGGATGCTTAATTTCAGGCTGATGACCCGGTGGCTGTAGAACATGGCATTCACTGAGAAAGTTGCCATTCAGCTTGGTTAAAGGATACAACTGTTCCCCCAAATTGCTTATCAATTTTCTAGCTTCCTAGAGCATTTTAGAGTAAAGGAATCTAAGCTTTATTGCCAGCCCTCCTTTGATTTGTTTATAGGTCATTTAAACTCTTGGTGACTCATTTTTTTCATCTGTTATTTGAAATAGTATTTGTTTGCTCTTCCTCATGGGACTATTGTGAAGTTTATTTCATTAGTGTTTGTAAAGGACTTGGAGATCCTAGATGCCAGATGCCAAAGAAAAACAAAAGGTTGTTATTACCATTTTCTTGATTAAATATATGTATATTTTTTTTTCTTTGACACTAGCCTTACAAATTACTGCAGTCTTTCATACAATGAAATTTACCTCAAATAATGACTGTAATAACTGAACTATAAGGGGGAATAGAAGGCATTGCTTCCCTCTGAAACCACCGTAATTTGCATAAACCACTCTGAGAGTCTGGTAAATTATATTTTGCTTGGTCAGTCCACAGAGAGATTAATACTGGTTTGTTTTCTATAGAACATTAGAAAACTTAAACTTTAGGTCATGTGGGTGTGCGTGTGTTTTTATATCTTCTGAACATTAGTCTTCTTTACAAGCTGGCAATCCAACAAAATTAGAGTTTGACATTAGAAATCATGCTTTGTTTTCCTGCTGGGCTCTGAACAATTCTTATTCAATCTTATTTAACTTTAAAATCAGGTTGGCAGCCTTTCCTTAGTGTAGTTGATTCCAAGTTTTGCTGAAGAATTAAGCTTTCATTCCCAAAAGACACTTCTTAATACTGTGGTAAATCAAGAGAAGAAACATGGGAACACATGAAAATCAAGCACTTAGTGTATAATGCATTCTTGCATCTTGATCACATTTATGTATGCAAACTGGTCATTTACATTTTTTAGTTAAGTTGCCAACATGTGAGACAATGTGCCAATTATGTATGTCCACATTCTCACCTGTGTTTTTCTGCTTCTAGTAGTCTGGTCCTATGTGTATAAAAAATTAGTAATATTTTTAACTATTTAGCATCACACAGCTGTTAAAATGCATTTGCACAGCTTTTATGAGTGAGGGGCAAGGTTAACTTCACCATGCTTCACCAAGAGCTGTTTCAGGGCCATTACTTCCCTTAGAGTCTGGTAAAGTGATGAAGATGGACTGGAAAGCTGCTGCTGTGTGACTGAAGTGGAGCTACTTCAGCTCTCAGCATTTGTTCCCTTCTTGAGAGTGGTCCTCGCCTTCCTACGTGGCTGCCCAGTTCCATCATACCCTCCCTGTCCTGTGTGCTGTCTCAGCGTACACACACATCTCATAATGATTTAACATGCCCTTCAAAATCTGGGTTAGTGGCTTTGATGGTACAGTGAGCAGTGCACCTGCAGAATGATGGATTCAGTCCAAGTTTTGAATGTACAGGTGTCCCAGTTGTTAAATCCAACACGCTAGTGAGTGGTGTCACTGTTTCTGCAAAGCAGGCAGGGGCTGTAAGACTGAACAACTTAAAATGAGGGGGAATGAACACCACTGAGAGAGGCTGGCACTTCTGTGGCCCATAGTACCCGAGGACATAAATTTCAGGCATAGATGATCACAGTCTCTCCCTTTGCACTTAAAATTACTATGTCCACATGAATTTCGGGGATATGTTGTGTAAAGTCCCATTGACAAGATCAGAACTTAACAAGGAGAGAAGAAAAATTTGACATTCTGGTGCTTATCTGTGTGAATTAGGGACTCTTCAGTTAATTTGTTTTTTTCCTACAGATACATATGGCTCTTTCCTTTCTATTGCAGAAGCAGCCTACTAAAGCAGATATACCTGTTCGACTGTCAAGGTGTGGATCATGGGAGAACAACTGTTAAACAACAGCATCCTTGATCAATTTATTAATAGCCATGAGCAGTCATATGAAGAGTTTCTAAATACATTCACTTATCTTTTGAAAGGTATGTAACTTCCCAAATCTCCCATTAGAAATTACAGCCAGAAGGAAAGGTAAAAAGAGAAGCAGTAGTATTTAGTGTCATTCTGCTACTTACTTGCTTTGTGACCTTAGGCAAATCCTTGTGATGCTTTTGTTTCTCCTATCAGCAGTGGGATCCCTAAAGACAACTTTCCTTAGCTTGATTCACAGACTGCTAAGGTAGGTCTCTACAGGTGTTTAACCATGTTCTGCTTGCTTTAGGGAGGTGGGGGAGCATGCACGATTTGGAAGGGTAGGCTTTTCCTAAGTGTGTCCTGCAATGTTTTGCTAGAGAAGTTCCCATAAAAGAAGACGACCCTAAAGAAAGTACTTAATAGTATGAGATGGCCTAAGATTAGGGGTGTGCAATTTGGATACTTTCACAGATTTACTAACACTGGCTTGCTGTGCTATGCTGTCATGTGTGCCATGCTAACAGATAACTTGGATGAAGGCACATCAGGACATCAGATTAGGATGATTAGGCTGAAAAGGTCTCATGCTCTGCAGATGACATAGAAGGTGGGGCTTAACCTTGATCTGAGCATTGCTGAATTACAGGCAGTTCAGATCTGGATCCAAATTCTGTAGCTCGGGTTTGTTTCTTTTGGCCATGTTAAGTCAGGTGCCATAAAAATAAATGCGAGCTACATATTGCTCACTTAGAATTCTCTTTACCACAGCTTTGCACTAAAAATGGTGTCCTCATCTTATTGCAGAAGCACTGTATTTTTCAATTACAGCATGTGGCATGCTCCATTGATTGGCACTCAGAAGTCTGTCCTGTTCTTGTCCTTCAGGCAGAACTAAGTGTCAGTCACAGGCACTGAGCAGAAAACCAGTGGGGGAGTTGAAGCTGCCATAGAAATAATCTTGTGACAACCTTCTGTCTCCTCCCAGTAAAAAACAGAAGAGAAAGGAGACACTGGGGGATGAGATAAGAGGATTGAAGTTTATGTTCTGGTCTTCTTTATATATGATTGATACACTGGGTATAGCTCCTGTCTTAGAAGCATGATGCATATCATGATGCTACTTGCAAAAAGCCTCAGCGTGTATTTCAGTCACTTTCGTTGTCACTGTAGCATCTGCCACTAAAACTGTATGAAAGGTAGAGCTTTAGCTGAATCAAATGCTTAGAAATGCAGTTTCCTATGCTGGTGTAAACAAAATAGCTCAGCTTTTTTTCCTCCTACCTTCATTTTCCTTTAAAAATACCCAAAGGTGCTGGTTTGCATTATAAACGAATGACCTGCAAAAATTCCACTTAAAGCACAAAGCATTTTAGCATCAGAACAGTGCAAAATACTTCATAAAATATCACATTCTTAGTTTCTCAATTTTGCATTTGAAAAATAGTAATTTGGCTTTAATTTTTTTTTAAAAAAGCAACTGTGATAGCTTAATAAGACTATCTGCTAATAGGCTCCAGAAATTTTCACTTTTATGTATGAGTTCAGATATTTACTGTGAGGATATATTTGTGGTTACTGTCAAGTGAAATCTAACAATTTTCAGATTACCTTTCTGAATCTGGCCTGATAATGGTGTTGATCCACACACTAAATATTTGTACAATGAGCCTTAATGTCAGAATTTGCAGTCCTGCTTAATTAGATGTGGAGATAGCTGTTTATATACACAAATAACCAAGCCCATTCAGTTGTATGTGTAAATATATAGGAGCTCTTGAAAAAAAATTCCTTGAAAAACATCACCATCTGATAGATTTTTGACTGTCATAACATTGGAAACAGAAGACACACATATAACTAATTGCATCCCACTGATTTCACAGGGTACCATATTTGTATGAGGTGATTTTCACTTGTGCATGAATTTGTACTAGCTCTCTAGTTGGGATTGCACCCAGGAGTTTCTATGTTATTCTTGAAAGCATCTCATAAGAATCTTATTTCCTAACTAATGTTTAATATTTCTTCATTGGTTAAATTTACACACAGTTGTGCTGGTTTTGGCTGGGATAGAGTTAATTTTCTAAAAGGACNCTATATGCTGAGCATGATGTCATATGGTATGGAATATCCCTTTGGTCAGTTGGGGTCAGCTGTCCCAGCTGTGTCCCCTCCCAACATCTTGTGTACGCCCAGCCTACTCACTGGTGGGGTGGTGCGAGAAGCAGAAAAGGCCTTGACTCTGAGTATGCACTGCTCAGCAGTAAGTAAAACATGGCTCTATTATCAACACTGTTTTCAGCACAAATCCAAAACATAGCCCCATACTAGCTACTATGAAGAAAATTAACTCTATCCCAGCCAAAACCAGCTGGGTTAGAAATTGAAGTGAAATTGAAAAGAATATACCTTGAGTACAAAACCCCAAGCATCCTTGACTATCTAAAAAGAACCCTTTGAGGCTATAAATGTCAGCCTGGAGTAAACCCCTGTGAGCACATTAGGGTCTTCTGCTGACAGAATAGTTCCATTCTTGTAAATATGGGAAACAGTATTAATGAATTTTTGCGTTCCTGACTTTCATTGGCTTTTTAAGGATTTCTAATATCCTAATCAAGAAAATCACATTTTTAGAATGTTGTCTTTTTATATCTGAATGTGTGATTTACCTTTGTTTACTCTATAGAGTAAGAATAGAGATCCTATTCTTCCTTGTGTTATTTGAAAAGATATTCTCTTAGCTAAAGTAGAACAAGATTTGGAGTCAAAATAAGGTCCTCCTAAATTCTATGTAATTCATTTAGTGATATGTGTATGGTTTAAATAGCACACAGGTACATTATAGCTTAGTTGGACCATAAAATTATATCTTTGATATAGGAATTTATTGTTCCTGATTTTAGTATTCCTAAAAAACCAATAATTCTGTTTCTTAAAGTATGCTTGGTGCTGTGACAGAAGGAGAGTTCATAGACTAATTGACAAGTAAATCCTATAGTAAGACTTTTACCTCACCTCTACCAGATCCGATGGGACATGGATAAACATACTTAAACGTCATTTTAAAAATCTGAGCTCAGCATTTAAAACATATATACTCCAACAGAACATGACCTGTATATCTTAAATGCATAATATTTGAAAAGTATGGGAGCACTCCCTCCATAATTGGAAAAATTTTTAACCCTTTTTATTGATTCTGTAATGGATGGGCACTTGAGGGCTACGTTAAGATTCTGGTAAGTCTCTTAGTTTTCCTCTGTACAGCATCCAAAGTGTGTTTTTTGTCAAAAGGATAATATTAACAAAATGAATAGATAGGTGAAAGGGCTGGTGAGCCCATGGGAATATAATGTAGTAATTAGAGGACAGGTCCAAAAAGATGAAATTTTTCATGCTCGCTGTAAAGCTTTGCAGAAGTTTTCAGCATCTGGAAAAATATGGCAAATCCAAAGCAAAGATATTGGTAAGAGGAATCATTCTATTAGTCATTTATTTTAATGCATTCATTTGTGCTGCTCTTAGAATCACTGAACCCCCTTATGCTTATACCAAGTTACATATTTAGTTTTGTTAGTTTGTTCTTTTGGCTTTGAGTATAAAAACAATCTGATAATAAAACAGCTAACTGGCGTTTGCTTTGAGGTTGTACAACTCCACTATGTTTTTTAAGTCCAAAGAAAAATCTTAAGAGTGATTTCTTGACTGTGCAGTTGAAGAAGCCTCAGAAGAGTTGGATTTATAAAGCAATCAATGACACAGATTTCTGTAGATGTGGTCAATGAGTGGTCTCCTCAGAACTAAACACTTCCTGGAACAACTTTGGACAAAATCTCGTGGAAATAGACCCAATTCCTGCTTTTTAAAAAAAGTGCCACGCAGGGCAAGAAGCTCTTTCAAATCTTAGGAAGAGAGAACTATAATGGCCAAAATTAGAAGGCAGCATCTGCTCTTTTTTCTAAACTCAGAGGAAGATTGGGAAATTCACTGGAACATAAAATATCTCCTTTGACCTTCTACAAAAAATACGGAAAAAAACAAATAAAAGTGGTCCAAGCTTCAAATTTTTCATCTAGATTTTAAATTACTCCTCTCCCACTTCTAAAAATATGGGATCCTGGATCAGCCAGCTGCATAGAAAAAAGCTGCCATGAATAAAATTCTTATCCAAACCCAAGTTTAGATTCATATTTTTTCCATGGTCCTGGGCATTTGACCACTAGGATTAAATTCAGTCCGCTCCTGCTCTTAATTTTGCTCTATATCATATACCTCACACTGCCTGGCAGTGTGTTGAAATCTGAAGACCCATCTCTAAGCAAACTGAACTTTGGATGTACACTTTGTAGCCTCAGTGCTGTTTTGATGCTTCTGTGCCCAGCAAGCTGTCAAGCAGAGGAAGTTGGAAAGTGGCTGACCACTTCTCTGCTTTCAGGTGGCACGCAAGAGCCATATTCTGTGTTGTGATCAGGTTAATTTAATTCCCTAGTGGAAGCTGAGCGATGTATTTAGTTCACAGTCCATTTGACGGTAGCTGCCTGCTTCCTTTTTTCGTTAACCACGTTTAGGAAAAACAACAACTTTAAACTTCCTACGTAAGTGTCAGTGGAGGCACTGTACAAATGTGAATCTTAACAGCAGAAAGCATAGCAGAAAACTATATAAGAAATGACAGTAAATTGACTTTAATTTTAAAAATGGACCAGTAGGACAATGCTAACCCCAAGAGAAATTTGTGGCCTTCTTCCTATGAGTGGATTTGCCAATAAAAGCAACTAGGCAGTTCAATAAAACTAATTAATTTAATCTGTCATCCCCAGGGAACTTAAACAGGGCATGAAATAGGGAAACAGCGTCAATTCGGAGCTTTTTATTGATGTGTTGTGCTAGATCATTGGAAAGAATTGGTTGGGAGAAAAAATTTGCCATTTTCTATTGGTCATAAATTCAGTAGCTATCTCTATGTAACCTTCATTCAATATAATATAAAATCAAATATCATACAGAGGCCCTAAATGTAGAAAAAACCCAGACATAGGGATGCAAACATAATAGATTATTTTTGAAATAATAACAGCTGATCTGTTTTATGGATATTTGTTGTCCTTAGATCTCAGTGGTATTTGCTATGCAAAGTACTTCATCTCCATTGTATCGACAGAAGAATATCAGGCATAAAGAGGGGAAATGACTAGTGTTCATTTGCACAGTAGCTCACTGCGAGCACCAGATAAGGACAGAGGCACTTGGACTCCTGGAAATTTTGGCAGCCCTTGAACAATAGCGCTTCCCTAATAGCAATTCTTTCCTCTTTTCTGTGGTGCCTTTATTACTAAACAATTTCTAAAGATTGTTTCAGATAGAAAAAAAAGTATTTTCATTCTGTTGCATAACTTAGATTTTCTAGAATGTAGAAAAGGGAAATATTTAGTAATTTTGCTGTTGATACTTTGATACAGATTCCATCCTATAGTGGCATATTGGCTATGGTTGAATTCTGTAGTACTATAAAAAGCAGTAACACAGGATGAACTCTTGCTCTAGCTCATCACCTTGCCTTGAAAGGCATCGAAGTGTGCTAAATGCAGCTGTTGGCTAAGTTTCATGTCATTGCAGTGAGGTGAGGAAGCACTGTTAGCTCTCTTTTCCAGATGTGGAAATGACATAAAGGAAATAATGTCAGAGATCAGAGCCATATAGTGACTGAACAGGACAGTCGGAAACAGAAATCAAGTGACCTCAATTCCAATTTAGTGCTGAACTCTTTATAGAATTGTGTGCTTTTCTGTGTCCAGTATAAAATCACACAGAAATGCCTAATTTCAAGAAGTAGGTATTTGCCTTTAAAAAAAAAAATCAAGCCTTTTTGAAGATGCCTTAATGTCTTAATTATAATATCCAAAACCGAGCATTTTTTAAACTCTTGGGCTCTCTGACATTTTATTAATTTGTTCCCACCTGCTGTAATCTTTTTATGATATTATTTGTTAAGAAAGGAATACTTTCTATGGAGATGCCAGATGCTTTTAATTATATGCAATTCACTTGTTTCTTATAGTGCTTATCTACTTACCTGCTAGTGCTGAATTCTTCTAGAATGCAAGTACACAGAAGGTTTTCAAGATCAATTCTGTCCTGATTTATTGTTATACCATCTGCTCTTTTAAAGTGCTCCCACCATATGTATTTAATGTAGTTTCCTTGTGCTGAGGATGAATTTAAGCACATTTGTGTGCAAGTGTAATAAACACAGTGCTTATTTAAGTAATAAACTCAAATACATTCTGTTTCTTTTAGCTAACGTTCAATGCGTGGCTCAGTGTAGCCAAGACTCAGACAGAAGTGTGGACTTCCTGTACACTGAACTAGTATTCTGCCATTAGTTACTGTCTGGTTTGAAACTCTTCCTAAACTATCCCTCAAACACAATTTCTGAAATGCAACACCATTTGCATTCTTCAAAGAACAGCGTAGATTTTCTGAAGCCATCGGAGGCAGGCCCACCTTTATCAACTTCTGGAAAAAGTCTTCCAGCTTTTATATCCTGATACACTGTAGAATTATAATTGCAAAAAACTATCAGTTGTACAGCCTGTGCCTTTACGAAGCTGTTTTTTTCCCCCACCACGTAAACATTCTTTATTGTTAGAACTAGAAATCTGATCTAGTATGTTGGCATTGCTTGATAGTGATAGATACCACTTGATCCCTGGTAGATACTAAGAGGCGTAGCTCCCTTAATAGGACTCTGCTGGTTAATATCAGCTGAGGATCTGCTGTAAGATTTCTGTCGTAGTTTTCTGAATTTTTAAAAATTATTTTTCATCATTATCTGTTGGAAGAAGCAGGATTTTGCTCACGGCAGGCTGGTGAAATGGTCAAGTGCACATTTGCCTTGTTATTTAACTGACTGCATTATAATATTCAAATGGAGAAGGTATCCGGCAACAGCACTGTTGAACCGTGGAAGAATAATACATATTTTTAAATGATCAGCTGGGGTGAATGTGGTATAAACAGGAAATATTGCCCCTTTTCTAACACTGACACTATCTAAAGCACAACAGAGACATAGATATTGATACAGATAAACACTACATAAAACCAGAACATATAGGTTCCATTAAGGAAAAAGGGAGAGATACTGATACAGTAAAAGAACAGTTAAACTTTTGAAAATTAAGGGCTGAGTTAGTTTTGAAGAAGTATTGCTGTACATTAAGCTAAAGCAGGTGTGTGTGAGTGGCTGAAATACTTGAGAGTAACAGTCATTCGTCT
>WAAD01032544.1:195417-214727 GCA_013389945.1 Fregata magnificens | reverse complement strand
GTCCTTTCCTGTCTGGTTTTTAAACATACTACAGTAAGGGAAGTATCCAAAAATGGCAGTCAAAACTAATAACTGGGACTTAAGAGTTTACGCTTTTAAATCAGAAATCGTCCCACTGAAGTTACTTGTCCCAGTCCATGGAATATGTATTTATCCTAGCTGAGGGCAAGGTGTAGTGAAATTTCCGTAGGAAATTGGCGTTGCTGAGAAACTAATCAAATCCATATTACTGATTATAGTAAAAGCTGACCTTTGTTGAAGGAAAAAAAAAGGTAAACAATACTTTTTGCTGATTATTTGTCATTTAATCAGGGTAAGATCAAAAACATTAGAGGAAAAGGCTGCACAAGCTGAATCTCTGTTCTAGTGTAAACAGGAAAGAATTCCATAGGCATGAGTGAGTTACGCTGGGGAAACAGTGCAGTGAAGGAAAGGGGATTCAGCAGCAAAAATGCCCTTGTTAATTGGAGGTGAAGCATAGAAGCAGAAGACCACAATGTTTGACGTATTGGACTTTCAAGATGTGTTACAAGTATTAATTTGCACACTTAGCTGTTATTTTCTCTGCTGTATAGATCAAGTTACTTAGACAGAAGAGTTCTGCTTGCTCCGTGCTACTGTGAGATCACTGTCATCGAAATTAGTGAGGGTTTTGATTTGAGTAAGATTGGAATGGGACTTCAGGAACTCAGATAGCTAGGGGATAGACAATTCGGATGCTGAGGGTTGGCAGATATGATACAGTATCTATGGAACATCCACTGCCTTTTTGGGTGGCAGCAGGAGGCTAGGCAGGATGCCCTAAGACTCTTAAAAGAGCACTACATAATGAAGTTTAGGTGCCTGAATAGCACCTGGATTGCTCTTACTTATAGACAGGTATATAGGACCCTAATACTGCAATCCTCAGGGTACTTACTTGGGCTTTTTGTCATGAAAAGTTGGACAAACTGCCACAGATCACAAAATTGATTTACAGAGATTTATGCATTTAAATACATGGAAACAGGACGATAGGTTGAGAATGTAAATCAGAGCAGGTGTTCTAGGCTAAGTAACTTTAAAATAAAACACTGCGTTCTGTTCTCAGCTGGACAATATACAAACAGAGGGAGGCTGCAAGTTTTGATTGGGTTACCGCAGAAAATCTGGGAGCTGGTTTGATTGAATTATCAAAAAGAAATAGAAAGCTTTAAAAATTGTCTTCCCAACAAATTGGATTGTTGGCCTTGAAATTTGTTTTTTCCTCTTACAGCTTAGCATTTAGGGTAAATGAACTCAGCACCATACAACGGTTTACATAGTTGCAAATAGGTAAATAAAGGTACTTCTACAGTATGTTACGGTCTTTTGAACATCTCAAAGTGATACTTTGTGGAAACATTTCAGTGACAGGGTTTGTTCTTTTAAAATGTGGCTGTTTGCTGATGGTGTGTTTGAAGAATGGAGATAGTGAATGAACATGAAATTTGTACTCGTGACCTCTGTGCAAGACAGTTATCATGCTACTGTGAGTAAAATTATTTTTTGTTCAGGAGTCCTGCACTAAGTCACTGTATTATTTGAATCGCAGGTTTTCCATCAAAACATAACTTGGAAGGGATTTAACGGATTCACAGGCCTTCTGCTGGCCCTCAGTCCAGCATTTTGAGGACAAAGAAGTAAATTGGAAGTTACGATAGTAGCTTTGCTGTTTTTTTGGGGGTTTTTTTTGGTAGTTAAAGGGGCCTATTTCTCATTCTCACCCAATTTTTGTCTTTGTAATGAATTCATTCAATTGAAAAAAGGTGGGAAATACCTGGTAATTTGTATTGTTTTGTCCAGTGTATTATCCCAAGCCAGGTTTTCTACAGTATGTTATTGATTGCTGCATCTGGTCTGGCTTTGAAATGTTTCAAACCACGAGACTTTTATCATTCTTCTGGGGCTACTATTTCATCTAATAGATTTCACTGACAGGAAGTTTTTCCTGATAATCCTGGTAGCTCTCTTTTTTGGCTTTGTGATAAGTGACTCCATTATTCTTTGAAATATGTGGGTGATCAGTTGACATTTTCAAAAGATTCCCTTCCAAATAGGAAGACAAAGAGAATTTTAAACAATATAGAGGATAGATAGGGGGAGAGAAAAAAAAATTATGAAACTGGATATACTTTCTGATAGAAATATGTTTCTGAAGTCTGCAACATACTTTTCAGTGACACACAGTTATGATGGATAGTACTCTTGAGAGACTCAGATTTACTTTTCTAGAGACCTAAGCTGGCTTGTTATTTCATTATTAAGGTACTGACAGTGGAATTTCTAAAAAGTAAAACTGAAAAACTGTCTGTAGAGTGAATATGTGAATCTTTCCATCATTTCAGCCGTCGTCTTCTGCTACTTTTTGTTGTGTTTGTATCCCTTATTTTGGACTTTTGTCACATGTTGTAAAGGCCAGTGTTGTACATCTGGGTCTTGACAGGTTGAGAACTGTGACTGTGAATAATGAGTCAATTATCACTTAGTCGGGGGAAGGCAGAGTGATCCTCTTGCTGGCTTGAATGTGATCCTATCTCCTTTCCCTTCTCTTTCAAAAGTGAGGACAGAAACGGCTGAAATTCAGAACACTGTCAAAGGAATACAGCTGTGATATTTCTCTGCAGATTGTAGTTTCTTTAAATTTAGAACAATTTATATGTGCTGTTTTTAATAATATTTTTTAAGATCGTGACTGTTACTGCTTCAAGAGAGCCGGTTATGTGAAGCATGCATTGAGAAACTATAGGTATCAGTAGTTACTTTGGACATCTGAAGGTGGATCTTACTGGCCCTGAGGGTCTGTGCCTGAGGCTAGCAATATAATGTTTGAGTCACCTCCCCCCCCTCCAATTTATGTGGCATAGCCTCATTATGCACATGGTTGCATAGCTGATATTCTGTCTGCAGCATGCATTTCACAACTGCTTTGGATTGCTTAGACTTTTTTCTTTTCCTTCTGAATTTTTCTTCACTTGCAGTCATGAATCTAGTATCACATTGCAGTTGTGAATGTTTCATCAAATGTAATGTTTAATATTCTAGAACCCAATAACTCTGCAATGGTCTTTACCAGAAAGAAGTTTCTGACAGCAGTTTATGACGGATGTCTTAGGAAAAGGGATAGTGCTTCTAGCTGTAGTCTGGGATTGGTAAATGGCACATAAATACTATGAATGCACTTGATTTCTTATTAGCTCATTTAATCTATCTAGCTTTTTAACTGTGACAATAGCTGAGCTGTCCAGAAAATATATAACCTAATAAAATAAGTTTGTCAGCTCATATGTGCTGTCTAATTATAACTGCCCAACTATGTGTCATAGGTCTTTTGATGCTAAAAGTGATATTATTTTATTTGGAGAATTCAGAACCTATATTTTGGAGAAGGATGATCTGATTTATATCCCAGAAGAATGACCACAGTGGTATCCAGGATAGGCATGGGCTTGTGCAGGAATATCATGTTTATTCAGAGCCTTTCAGCTGTATGAATTGTTGCTGATCATTCCAGCTGATGATGCCTTTTGTCTCTCTGTTGATCTGGCTGAGAAAAGTGTATGGCTTCCAGAAGCTTTTTCTCACTTCTCATACATAAAGGTTCCTGATGTGCACAGGGAGGATACTGGGTCCTCAGTCCCATTTTTACTCCATAGGTCTGCACATGTTTGGCTGCATAATTTGCTAATACACACATACCCTAAAATACATTAACATCCTCTTGGGGCTTGTCAGTCTTTAATATCAAACTTGTCAGTTCTTAGTATAAAACAGGAAGTCCATCCTGTTTTACCACTACAGTAACAAAAGATTGAAGCTTTTTGAGCTAGTCATCTAGTTCTTCCTATAAAGTAGGGTGACAGTGAAAATATCTTCAAATAGTGGGTGACCATTTTACCTGTCAAGAATTTAAAAGAGGTTTTCTTGTGTAATACTGCTTCATTTCCATGGCTTGAAAAAGAGAGTGTGTAGGAAGAAGAGATTGCCCATATGTACTGCTGCTTCCAAATATTGTTTTAGGAAAGTACTTGCTAAAAAAGCAGGGAGAAGCCAGATGTCATATCAAGAGACCTGGGATTTAGGAATTATTTAGAGGATCCATCTGTGGTCTGAGCATTAAAATTTGTTCACTAGATTGCTCTGGTCTGGTGCAATTTACTTTCTATGAACCTTGACTCTTATAAGTATGGACTTCAGGTTATGCCCAGACTGCCAGCCCTTTCTATGTGTCATGGTAACTGCAGCACAGAGCTGTCCCTGGGGATCATTTGGTGGATGACTCAATGTAGTAACCCCACAGGCATCATTAAAACTCTCCACAAGAATTACTTCAATGCCTGGAACATATATTTATGCTTTAAAAATGCACTGCAGAGTTTCTTATTGTTACAGAGTAGATTTTTCAAACTGAACCCAAGACACTCTGTTAAATGAGCATTTATTTTTCATTAAAAACATGTAGTGTGAAGTTCATTTGAATTGATTGTCCTGTAGCTGCTCCATATTTGATAATGGGATTGTATAATAAAAAGTCCTGCATTTTTATTTTGGCTGTGATATAGAAGTATATTTTTTGCCACATTGTAGGAAAAAACCTATTCAGCATGGGTTTGGAAGTCCATACTTCCGTGCACATACTTGTCCTGATCTATAATCAGTTCCTAGATCCAGTCTGTACTGTTGAGATTTCATTTGATGATCACCTAGCTGTATCCTGATTCTGCTGGCGGTTCCGTGCCCCGTAGACCTGGCTGGTAGGGCAGTCAGAAGCACTAATAGATGTCTTAACTTTGCTCTTGTCCAAGGAGTTGTTAAAGGTTGGAAAGATGTCACAAGCTATCATTGAAAGACTCTGTTCTGTTTCTGAATACTTCCCTGTTTTCAGTGAGAGCCCAGTTAGCCACAATTGATGTATAAAATAAACACAAGAGAAGTTATTCCAATCTTCTGTCAATGCACTGGCAAAACATTTTTCCAGTCTGTCTTTCAAGGCCAAAGGAATCCCCTAAGGGAACAAACCCTGCTTGAACATCTGTATTTAATCTCAGGACCTAAACTTCTGGCAATTAAATATCACTGGCATACTTTGTTAGTCTAATCCCAATAAAAAAAAATATTTACTCACAAAATTTTCTCACCCAGTCAGATTGCTGATACAGGGAGGAAATCAAGTCAGTAATAGGCTAAGTCAAGAGCATGCTATAGTTATTAAACACTGAAAGCAGTAGTGCCTAAAGCAATCAGCTCAAATGAAGCGTTTTACTAACTAAAGATACAGGGGCTAGGTTATAGGACCTGTCAGTGCATCTCATCACATGGTCCTGGACTGGCGGAGATTCTGGCAGTGGTGCCCATGGACACCTGAGAGCTCTGTAGGTGCTGGCCCTGGGCGGACTCACAGCCAGTATCAGTATCAGCTCTGACAATAACTGCCAAGGCTCACTTCTATAAGTAGAGAACATGGGCGTTTGCTCTAATGGTTGTGAGGTTCACACATGGGGCACACGTTTGGGCTGATAGTATAAACAGGGTGATACCAAGATACTGAGGTAGAAAATACAAGAACTGCTCCATTTTTGGACCAGATCATGTACTATGGTCAAAATCAGAGTAGCTTCTTGCGCTTGATAAGAAGGTATACCATCGGTTGGTACGTGAAGGAATATGTGCACTTGAACTGCTTAAGATATCAAGTGATTTTGTGAGCACAGATCTCACATAAGCACAGTTGCTGGACTTTTAAAACTAGACATGTAAGTGGTGGGAGTGTGTGTTGGTGTTGGGGAGTGAGGGGGGTTTCTGGTTTTAATTCTGAAAATGTACATCTAAAATAGCTCTACTGAGTGTGTGCAGTTGCTATGGGGTTTATAGTGGTTTCACAAAGAAGAGACTCTCTTCATATGTGCTGGTGTTTGCAGTGCCAGATGAAGGCATGGGCACAATGTTATGTGCCATTTTGTGCAGCATTCAGGAGCATTTAAACAAATTTTTTAAAATAAAAACTGAGGTGTAACCTTACTTACTATCTTGCTTTTTGGGTATTTTCAGCTCTCGGGTTATTTTATCAAGTTTTCTGTATATTGCATAAGCTTTTGAGCAATGAATTCTTCAGTATTGAGGAATAGGTGATAGTCTCTGCACTTGAAGTTCAAACTGCATATTCGGTTTTATGATAAAGATTGCAAAATACATGTATATGAAGCACATGGAAGCTCTGAGCATGGGAGGAAAAGTGAATGTGTAAATTAGGTCAATATTATATCTAATGAAATTCACATTTTTCTTGGGTAATGCATTATGTTATCTGATCTGGTGCGATTCTCCTTGCAGAGGAAGAGGGGAAGGCAATTCAAGGAAGTAAAGTGGACTCCCTAAGAAAAACATTTTCTACTTCTGAATTATCAAACAGAAATAAACGGGATGGCTCACCTGGAAGAAGCAAAGACATGTGGGTGTCTCTTCCACTACAGATGCCAAATGAGAATGAGGTAATGGTTAACATTTGTCCATGTGGGCAAGCACCACATTCAAACAGATGAAAATATGGGGAGATATACTGTCCAAATGTTAGAGGCTAGTGGTATTTACCCCATCCGAGGCAAATATTTAAAATACTACCTAAGTCTGTAATGCTTACAGAGGCACCTGCAGGGATCATGTTTGGCAGTGGCATTTGCTCTACTGAAGAGCTGCCATAATCTGACTAATAAATAAGGCGCCCTGCAAGGACCTTTGTAAGGCTTTCACTGAAGACTGCAGTTAACAGTAGAGGTTGGCAAAAAGGAAAAAGTCTTGAGAGTATGGATGCCGACATGCACAGATTTATTTTGTTTCTTGGGGTTTTTAGCACGTACTGAATTCTGTGTTACTGAAGCTAGATTGCTTCAGCTACCTAAAGTAAACAGTAGGAAGGCCAGACGCATTTTTAATCTTCTGAAACATATGAGAT
This sequence comes from Fregata magnificens, assembly GCA_013389945.1. Lineage (NCBI taxonomy): Eukaryota > Metazoa > Chordata > Aves > Suliformes > Fregatidae > Fregata > Fregata magnificens. Next base: position 207,760 of record WAAD01032544.1, on the reverse strand, counting down.
TAGGAATTTAATGTGTAGGGATAGGAAAACAACAGACATCGTCTGGAGAGAGCGAGATAGAAATCTGAGTCCAGTTGTTAAGAACTTCAGCCCTCCTGCCTGAATAACAAATAACTAAGCTGTGATCTAGCCTGTACTCAAAAATTCCCTTCATTAAACTTTTTATTAAAAAAGTAGCAGGTCATTTTGTGCAATACACAGAGCAACGCACTTAAGTGCCTTCAAATGATGGGCCTGCCAGGCCTCAGTCAAAGAGCACAAGCTGTCATTTCCCTCCCTCCTAGCACATGCCTTCGAGGTGGAATCAAGCAAGGCTTTTAAAACAATCACATTCTGTCAGTTGATTGTATAATAGTAATGACAAGAATCTTTTTGCCATTTTTCTCATGAAGAATATGGTTGCCTCATTGGGATAGACTGCCTTTGGGTGTCTTACTTCAGCCACTTTGAATTGGCTTTCTGCCCCATAAAGCAATGTGCAACTTCCACTATCCTTTATTTAATGGAACATCTTAATACTTGTCTTTGTTGCTACAGAAAAAAAGTTTCAGGCATGGCTGCACATTTTTGTCACATTAGCAGTTTAAGAAACAAATACAGTGATAGTAGAATGCATCAGAAAAATTGCTAGCGTCGTAGCAGGAGGAGGCTGTAATGCAGTAAGTTGGCCAGTGTAACCTTTAAGCCTGCCCTGAGGAAAGAGGGAAAAAACTGCTATTGAAAACAATGCTTCTTGTTCTAAACGCTGCTTTTTATGCATGCTATGATTACTTGCACTGTTGTTCCAATTGATTCAGTCTCGTCCTGTGTAGGATTTCAGAGGATTACCTGCATACGTTCTATTTTCAGGAGCATTGCATTCAATTTTTAAAAAATTTTAGATACACGATAAAGGATCTGTATGTGTAAATCAGTAGGAGCTTTGACTGTGATTTTGGTTCTGTTTCATGCATATAAGTATTTCTGCCTATCTATCTACAGACAGTAATGAATGAGAGCTGGAAAGCTGGTGGCTGTGATGGAAATGATCTCTGTCTGTCTGAAAGGGTGAAGGTGAGCTTTTCTTTGATTTTCTTCGAAGTGAGGATTAGGAGTAGAACATGACTGATTTTTGCTTTTTTCATTTACAAAGTACTTGCAATTTGTTGATGTATTTCTTTCCCATCTGTGGGAAAGAAGGATGAGAGCATCACCATCCAAAATTTTTTTGAATGTTAGTGAGTACGAATTTTTAAACTGTAAAGGTTATATAAGTGTTGATGAGAATGGTGTCAAATCACATTGGAAAAAGTTATCTAAGAGCATCTCTAATTACTAAATGGAACCACAGAAGACTACCCAGTGCATATAGTAAATCGTCCAAGGTAACGCTATTTGCACATAGGCTGGGAAAGGCCTTTCACTCTGACCCTATGCATCTATTCAGAGTGCTACCTGAAATAAGAAATGTCTTTTCTTATGGTATGTTTTAGGTAGTTTAGACCGTTTTGAAGGGACATCAGCCTGAAAAAACAGTAGTGCAATGCCCCAGATGGAATACTAAAAATCTACTAATTCTTAGCTTTTTTATTTCCCATTCAGTTCACCATTAGTATCAAAACAGAAGGATCAAGCTCTACTTTGCCTACAGCATGTATTGTCTCTGTGCTATATGCAGTGAGCTTGCAAAACTGCAGAGTAACTTATCATGTATCTTTTTCCTATGAAAATATTTTACTTTTCCATCTTCCCACTAAGTTTCTGAAAAAGTTGCTGTACAGCTTGACCTTCTTTCCCATTGCTGTGGTTGATATGCAGCAATTTTGGCAGCAATTCTTTGCCTATACTTACAAGTATTTCCTTTGGGTTACACATTTCAAAGAAAATTCATATGCTTTCTTGGAAAAATGCAGGGGAGAATGGAGAAGATGAAGGAGACAATGTAATGCTTTTTTGCTTTTCCCTAGATTGTACTATAAGAAATTGAATTAATACATTTTAATCTGTTTTCCAATTTGGGGTTTTTATGGCAGGTGGACAAGTGCTTAGATTTGGAAGATACAGACACAGGCGAAGAGACATGCAGTGGTAGGTTTCCCCCCCTTCATATTCACTATCATTGTCTGTCTTTGGATGCAAGAGTATGGACATTGTTTAAAGCACCGTTTCTCCTCTAAAAAAGATGTTCTTTCTCAGTTCTTCTATTGCTAGAAAATTCCCCAGGTTGCCCAAATTCCCCAAATTAAAGTACTCATTTCCTCACTCTAAGAGGTAATGAGATAATAAATTATAAGGAATATTTATTATACTGTGTCCTGGTGAGCAGGGGTTTTTTTTCCAAGATTTTTCAGAATTACGAACAGTTCTTGTTAGCAACGTTTCCACATTTTTCTGCACTTCTATTTTGTACTGAGATTATTTTGATTACAAAAGTTTCTCCACAAAGTAACGTGGGTGCTAAGAGAGAGTTCTATAAAGTGGAAATATTTAATGAAAATGTTGTCCCTACCTACTAAAGTGATTTCATCCTGGGCTTAAAATAGATGAGACTAATTTTGAATTCACAGTGAACTTCTTTAAGAATTCCAGTTATGAGCATTTTGAGTTATGTTGAGCTGTTCCATACATCTATAATAAATTTAACTCTCCTACCTCTAAAAAGTAGATAGAAACCTAGTGTCCGTAGTTATTTGTCTATCATATGTGCTTGTGTGGCCTTCATTACCACCAGAATTTACAACCTTTTAGTGATTAAATATATTTCCCTCATCTATACCTGTGACTGCACAAAGAAACCAAGCCACACAGATTAAGGGATTTGCCTAAGGTGACTGAAAGAAGCTGTTACAGTTAACAGTTCTTTGGTTATTGCCATTTGATTAGTCTGTCTAATCCATTAAAGATTTGGTTAGCCTTTCCTTTCTGTATGTGCAGAGTTCCTGTGACGTCAGAGGGCTTAGAGACTTCGAGTTGAGGAATATTTGGAGTTTGGCTGTAGCTCACAAGGAAATAATAAACCCATATAAGTCAGGTATACAGCAAATATTCTTTCTCCAACCTGGGTATTTCAGGCAGGAGGGAGTAAGATAACAGTCCTGCATCAGGTACAGACATCAAAGATTTCTTATGAGCGCAGTGTTCATATGTGCCCATTTTTCCCTTTGTAGGACATTGTTCTGTGTTTATGTCTTAAATTCCGGTAATATCTATTAAAAAACCTGGGGCTCACTGGTGGAACCCTAAACCCACATTTCACTTGTATCATCATGAAATGAGAATTGTTTATATCTAATTCATGGAAGTATTGTTAGATATTTCTAGTTCAAAACAGACCACAAATTGGATGATGAGAAATAAGCCCAACACTAAAATACCAAGCAGGGCAGTGAGGAAACAAGAGCTCTGCTAGAGCTTGGGGATAGCTCACCACTTTCTGGACCATGCCAGACCTTGCCTCTCTCCAGGCTTTCCAGTCATTTCCATGTATTTATGTGTGTGCAAGAGTAAATGTTAACCACATACATTTAGAAACCCCTAGTAAAACAGACTGCATTTGAATAAGATGAGAATTACAAAAATGATCATCTGCTTGTACTGTCTGAATACCACTTTATGCAAGTCGCATTGGGAAAACCTTTCAGTTAGTGCTTTTATTGGTGATTATAAAAACAATAAACATAACATTATACCACCACTACTGTAGATTATCAGTGTGCTAACTACTTGTTTTTTATGTGACATTTGATTTGGCTTTCAATCTCTGTTCTCCTCAGCTCTTCCCATGAGACAGCACTCCCTGCACAAACTCCCTGCGCAGACCGCCTCAGTGCAGAAATAAGCCCTATCAACCCCTAAGCAATAAATAGTGCTCACTAACAACATTAAGCATTTAGATTGTATTTTATAACATCGAAACACTGCATAGCCAGAAGCTAATTATTCCTTCTGAACTCTGTAAGGAAAGTGAACAGCATCGAAATTTGTAACTGGGAAACCCACAGCCTGGGTCTTGCCCAGGGCTTCTTCAGTGGAGATCGTTGTTGAGTCAAGATGAAAAATTTCCCCCTGACTCCTGTCATGGTTTAACCGCAGCTGGCAGCTAAGCACCACGCAGCTGCTCGCTCCCTCACCCCCAGTGGGATGGGGGAGAGAATCAGAATAGTAACAGTGAGAAAACTCGTGGGTTCAGATAAAGACAGTTTAATAGGTAAAGCAAAAGCCGTACACACAAGCAAAGTGAAATAAGGAATTCATTCACTACTTCCCATCGGCAGGCAGGTGTTCAGCCATCTCCAGGAAAGCAGGGCTCCATCATGTCTAACGGTTACTTGGGAAGACTAAACGCCATCACTCCAAACGTCCCCCCCTTTCCTCTTCTTCCCCCATCTCTATATGCTGAGCATGATGTCATATGGTATGGAATATCCCTTTGGTCAGTTGGGGTCAGCTGTCCCAGCTGTGTCCCCTCCCAACATCTTGTGTACGCCCAGCCTACTCACTGGTGGGGTGGTGTGAGAAGCAGAAAAGGCCTTGACTCTGAGTATGCACTGCTCAGCAGTAAGTAAAACATGGCTCTATTATCAACACTGTTTTCAACACAAATCCAAAACATAGCCCCATACTAGCTACTATGAAGAAAATTAACTCTATCGCAGCCAAAACCAGTGCAACTCCTAAGTGCAGAAGATAGGATTTATGGTTTGATAGTTGTCTTACATGTCAAAATCCACTTGATAGGCTTCTTAATAAGAGAGGTATAATCTTACTCCTGTAGAAACCATAGCAAGAAAATGCAAAATAAAATACAAAATGGTGTCGCTTCTATTGTTTGTAATAATAAAGTAATATAAAATATATCCCTATTGACCACGTTAATAAAGGATTAATTCTGAAGAATTCCAGTTAGTTTATAAGTGAGGCAAAGTATGACATGAATTTGAAAGTCATTCTGTTGCTGGCCTTTTTAAATGCTGCCGCCTGTATGTCAGAACAAATGATAGATTTAAGAGTTCATATTGGCAAAACCATGAAATGTCATACATTGCTAGTATAATTACAACAAGCTTTTATCTCTACTTGTTACTGGCAGCACTTCAGTATCTCTGTACGTCATTTAGCTTTAAAGGGCAGATCAGTTAGCTAAGTTAGCAACTGTACATTAATACAGTAAATATTCACACTTAAGGGGAAGTGGCTCAAAGTTGACAGTGTGAAAAGCTTGATCGAAAATAGGTGTTAAAACATCCCATCTAAACCAATGCTTTTTGGGAGATGTCCTGGAAAAATCATTCTAGTGGGTTTTTTCTCTTTTTTTTTTCCAACTTATTTTACTGAGTCCAATGTCTTTTAAGGTATGAATGAATACAGCTGCTTCTTAGCCAGTATGCAAATTCATTGTAGCTGTTTTCATTAGACAGCACTGAGCTAAAAGCCTGAAACAGGGCAATGCTTTGCATTGTGGGACTTTGGCACAGTAAACCAGGATTGGCAAAGTCAAATTGCTGCCCTAAACCATAGCATTGTGTAGAGACAGCATGTGTATGGTGGACTGTTTAATCGCTCTTTCTCACTGAATTTATTCTATAAGTAGTTTAAGGCAACAATAGAGATGATCAGGCTTTCTCCAGGGATGGATGGAGAAAGCCTGGTACCTATGTTTTGGCAAGAGAATTCCTTTCCAGGACTGGTGGCAAATCACTTGCTGCAGGGCTCAAAGTATACTTAGGTAATAATAGGTAATATTTGTACCAAGTACAAAATATGTAAAAAGCATGTCTAGAGACCTTGAGTGTGCTATTTTTTAAATACAAGAGAAAATTAAAATAGGACTAATTAAATGTATGGGTGAGGCTGCATAGGCAAGGGTATCAGAGTCTCACCCTAATCCAGCTTGGAGCCCTGAGGTACTGTAAACTTGTCTTTTCAAAGTCCCAGTTCTCTGTAACCCCACAGAGATTGAGGAGAACCCAAGTGACTCAGTTACTTTGAAGCTGAGGCCAAGCATAACTATTTGATGATTTAAATTATTCTTTAGACAAATTATATCAAAATCTGTTATTTTCCATAATCTATGCCTTACCATTTATATTTTGAGCCTATATTTACGTCCAGAAAAAGCAGGTTGAAGAAGAGGATTCAGAGTTAAATTAGGTGGATTTTTTCAAGTATGGGGCTTCCCCCAGCTGGTGAATCTCTTTCTTTTTTTCTCCTCCAGTCTCTACAATCCATTTAACACTGCCTCGAGATGATTTCACACTAGGCAGCTCTTTGGGGCTAACAGCCTGAAGCCTGAGAATCAGAGGAGACAGCAAAATTTAGCTTTCAAGCTTTTTTTGTTATCACTACCTCCCTCCTCAGCTCCCCATCAACAGCATTTTTATGAAATTTAGTGTCTGAAAGTGGCAAAACCTGTGTTAGTGTATCTATAGCTGGGTATCATTTAGCTACAGTAAAGCTAAAGATTCATACAAGACTTTGAACTTCTTCACTCTTGAAAGTTCAAATCAAGTTTGTGCCAACAGATTCTTTTTTTTTCTGTACTTATAATTAATGTCAATGGTACACAATGAGCAAAAAACCCCAACTCAGCAGTGTTCACAGATTTCATAATCACTGTGGCTCTGTCATGGGGGAGGAGAGGGGGGGCATGGGGAAAGAGACTAAAGAGAAAAGAATTGATCAGTTTCCAAATACACCCTCATTAAAGTATGCTGGACTTGAGTGAAACCATTGGAGTTCACTGCCGTATCATCCAAGAAGTTGATTCTTTATGCTATTAGGAGAGATGCATTTCAAAATCTCTTCTCAGATTTTTTATATCACTGCCTGCTCAGTTATCTCTATATATGGTGCTGTTGGCAGTATCCAAGGCTTTCCTGTTGCTAATTAATCACCTCCACAGAGAACATAATTAGCAGCTTAATTGGGATCATCATCCACTAGTGCTGTAGCATCAGCCTAAACCAGCTGTGAGGTACTGGCTAGAACTTACAATAGCCTACAGTTCCTTTGGGAGCTCCCCCTGAGGAGGAGGACTGTCAAAACTCCCTAATTTTTCTCTCTGAAGGAGTTTCTTGATTAAACATTATCAGGGAAAGCCGCATTTACTGATTAGACTTTCATATGCTGTCACGCAGCCAGGATAGAGAGACAAAGCTGATTTCTGGCATGTCTACTGGCAAACAAAGGTTGATTACCACATTCTTATGGGGTGATTGAAGGGAATTTGAAACATTGCATTACTAACGAGCCTTAAAATAGTGGAATTGACATTCTGAGTATGACAAGCACTTTTTGCTAAAAGCAAAAATAAATTTCCTTCTGTTGTCCTAATTTTTAAGAGTTGTCTTTCTGAGCCATTGCCAGACTGTTGCATAACAGTGCTTCCTCCTCATCTTCTTTACGCAGATTGTCAGTTGCGGGCAGTGGGGGGGGAAGCTCTTAGTACAGAAATAATCAGTGTTTATATCAGGAGGTGATACAAACCTCCTGATGTCCAGGCTTTCCTTTGTTCAGTGAGGGTATATATTTAGGGTGCAAGTTTGAAAAAATAGCGGAAGATGCCATTGCCTGTAAATGAGCATTCACCTCTTCGTTCTGTCCTACAAATAGTTTTGACCCAAGTTATGGCGGATCAAAAAAAGCAGTTGCAGAGCATGTGAAGACATAGTGTATATACCTGTGGACTGCACTGTTCTTTCCAGAAAGCTTTCTCATATAACTGATGCAGAATAAGATCAGATGCTATGCTGAGAACAAGTACTGAAAGCACATAGATGACTAGAGGTAGATATAAGCAACCAAGAGAATAGGGATGAAAACTGGAAACCACTTATATGTGAATCACGAACCAAAAGACAAAAATCCAGGAATGAGAGACCCAAGGGAATGAATTCAGCTCTTTTTTAAAGAACATTCTACCTTACAAGTCCAAAGCCCTACTGGCTTTGAAATAGTACACAGTTCCCAGAAGAAAACTAAATGAAGAATTCGATCATGGATTTTTTACGAAGGCCTAGCTAGGAAATAATTATTTTCAAATGCAGATTTACAGGAGAGTGAGAGGTCTGGAACTCCACTACTGTGGTAAAGTGTGCAGGTAGAGATAAATCGCCACTTCTTCCTTTTCATTCTGGATCTGTGTACTCTCTTGTTGGTTCTATTAACTAATATTTAAGCAATGCTTTGAAAACTTTATTCTGAGATTTCAAGAGGAAGTCAAGCTACTAAAATGTAGTATAAAGCTGTAAAGAAACTGATGTATCAGCCAGAAAAAATAGTAGGTAGATTTACATAATCCTTTGACTAAATTGCAAGACATATGGTCCCCTTAAGTTCCTTCATAAAAACATCACTCAGACAAGATGGACACATCTGTGCTGTGGCAGAGCTGAGACTGATTCATGTTAAAAGATATTTCTAAACCTAAGGCATATCCTTCTGAGCTGTCACAGAAAGCAAACCCACTGTTCCCAGTATGAATATTTTGCTTAAGTATGTAAAGGAAAGGTGATTCAGAAAGTCTGTGCATTTGTGAACTGTGGACCAAAGCCTGCCCATGTGGAAAGATTACATGTTCTGTGTCCCAGATATAGGGAGGTCCTCTCAAGTACCTCTTTTTGGAAAGCTCAGGGAGGAGCAAACATCCATGAAATATCCTTGGTCAAGAGAGTCATCTGGCACTGTAGTGGGGAATATTAGTACTTCTACCAGGTATTTTTACTTAATGTCTCAGGAGAGTCATGTTAAGATGCTTTGCAAAGATTCTTTATGCCCAGTGTACAGGTGGTAAAACTCTAGCAAAAGAGAATTGAATGAGACTGCCCGGCTAAACAATGGCAAGACCAGGATTCAGCCTGGTATTTTGTAACTCCTACTGCAGACATCTCTGCTCAGGACCCTCCTTCTTTGTTATGAAAGAGATGAATCTAATCCCAGGTGTTCTCTGAGTTTAGGAGCGTCTACATCCAGATTTTTAATTCAGTGTCCTCAAGAAAGAAGAGCTACCTGTCTACTTTCAACCAAGTTTGATTTTTCCTTAGTGTAGTATATTTTATTATCTAGATTTTAGCTCAGGACTGCATGGATCTGTTTTAAAGATAGCTGCCTATATTATATATTATGCAACAATAAGTACAGCACACTTTCACTAACAAGCTTCTGCCTGTGTCTGAGCACTACAGCATTTTACACAGGATTTTGCTAGGTTATACAGTGAATGGAAGGGTAAAGCTGACTATTTTTTATTCAGCAGGGTCATTAGTTCTCCCAGGAGAGGTGGAACAGACAGTGACTTACTGTACACCCTTTTTTGATAAGCCTGTTCAACTGAAGTTCGGAACCTTGTCAGTTCCACAGCCATCTGACAGCAAAGCCCAAGAGGTATGAGGTCAGATTTATTTATTTAAACAATGGGGGTTGAGGGTGGGGTTTTTTACCTATTGGCTTTTAATGTTATTTCCACAAGAACAAGAGGATATAGACGGAGTGTGTGGAACTGCTTTGAGTTAACAGATCACATTATTAATTTTTAAATTATTAATGAATTCTTAAATACATTAAGAATTGAGATAAACACTCTAATAGAAAGGTACTGTGTTATCTTGCACGCTGCTACTATATAATCCTACATTTTCAAAATGTGTACTTCAGTACTTCAAACTGTATGTGGGCTTTTTAATATTTAATTGGTGTAACTCACAGAATATTCAAGTAAACTCTTGCACTTCCTGACCTTTTAACAAATCATTACTTACATAGAATGATGGGCCATTTAGTTTTCCAGTGATCTCATCATCTTACAACATCCTGCAGTTCTCATTGGGCTGAGTATAGGAACCATCTTCTGCAATGAGGAGGTAGTGAATGATCCCTTTAAGGTGACATTTAAAAGAAAAACAGGTTTTAGAATATGTTGTGATTGGAATGGGGATTTGTCCTCTTGGCAAAGAGTAGTAGCAAGATGCTGCTGAGGAGCTGCATTGCCTAGGTCTGGTGTGGAGAGGTTTGCATTCTGGAGTCTGAGTCTTTTAATCAGACACAATCAATACGAGCTTTAATTTAGAATTGCAGTTTTCCCTCAGAATTTCAGTTCTTTTCCAACTGGAACAGAAGGTGTGGATTGCTCACAGGCTTATTTTAAGTCATTAAATTTCCTATCCAAATAGTGTGAGCATTAACTGTTTCTATTGTAGAGAATTCTTCACCTCTCTGCCTGATCATTGTAATAGAAGCTGAAGTTAGCTTCCAGCTAAAATGAGCCAGTTTTGATAGTTTCATATGCTTATTGATGTCCCATGAGGCTTGAATCAAGTTTATAAATGACGCGTGACCAGTGAAGGATTGATGTTATAGCCATGCATATGGTGCCTCCTTTCCTGAGCTCAATTGTGTTTAGTTCTTTGCAATAAACTCTTTACTATAAGGAACAAGTCTGCTTTGGGAAAAAGTAAATGTTCTAAAATGACCTTTCAAGCTTTAATACCCACCATTCTGTGAATAAAAATACTCACTCTTTTCCCTAAGGATTGACATATTTCAAGGTTTTTACCTTAAGAAATATCCATTGGCACACTCAAAAAAACCCTAGAATGAGGTTTTATAGTTTTCTCATTTGATAACTTCTGTATAAAAGCAAAGAAGGAGGTTTGTAGCAGCCTGCAGTGTTCATAAAGGATTGCATATGACTCTTTAAACTATAATTCATGAAAAATAGATGAAGATCCCACTGCATGCAAAATTAATTTCCATTTGAGGAAAAGTTGGGTTATGAAAGAGAAACTGAGTATTATTACATTGGTTAAGGGTTGCTGCATTTTTCAAGAAGAAAAACTTAGGATTTTCACAACTGTTTAGTTGGTGCCCGGCTACTCAAGATGAAGGCAGTCTTTCCTCTAAATTATACACATATTTGTGCCTTCATTTAGGTAATATAACTGTTGCCTGATTTTTACAACTGTCAAGACTGAACAGGCCCATTTTATAATCCCTCAGTGCTTCAAATTGTTATTGCCTTGAAAATTAAGTCTTGCATTGCTTATGGCAGGACTTGTTTAGAAGGAGAAAAAGATTTTCCATGGAATAGAATCATAGAATCGTTTAGCTTGGAAAAGACCTTTAAGACCATTGAGTCCAACCATAAACCTAATACTGCCAAGTCCATCACTAAACCACGTCCCTAAGCTCCATGTCTACAAGTCTTTTAAATACCTCCGGGGATGGTGACTCAACCACTTCCCTGGGCAGCCTGTTCCAATACTTGACAACCCTTTCAGTGAAGAAATTTTTCCCATTATGCAATCTAAACCTCCCCTGGCACAACTGGAGGCCATTTCCTGTCGTCCTGTCACTAGTTACTTGGGAAGAGAGACCAATACCCACCTCGCTACAACCTCCTTTCAGGTCTCCCCTCAACCTCCTTTTCTCCAGGCTAACCAACCCCAGTTCCCTCAGCTGCTCCTCATAAGACTTGTGCTCTAGACCCTTCACCAGCTTTGTTACCCTTCTTTGGACACGCTCCAGCACCTCAATGTCCTTCTTGTAGTGGGGGGCCGAAAACTGAACACAGTACTCGAGGTGCGGCCTCACCAGTACTGAGCACAGGGGGACGAACACTTCCCTACTCCTGATGGTCACAGTATTGCTGATACAAGCCAGGATGCTGCTGGCCTTCTTGGCCACCTGGGCACACTGCTGGCCCATGTTCAGCCGGCTGTCGACCAGCACCCCCAGGGCCTTTTCCGCTGGGCAGCCTTCCAGCCACTCTTCCCCAAGCCTGTAGCATTGCATGGGGTTGTTGTGACCCAAGTGCAGGACCCAGCACTTAGCCTTGTTGAACCCCATACAGTTGACCTCGGCCCATCGATCCAGCCTGTCTAGATCCCTCTGCAGAACCTTCCTACCCTCCAGCAGATCGACATTCCTGCCCAACTTGGTGTCATCTGCAAACTTGCTGAGGGTGCACTCAATCCCCTCATCCAGATCATTGATAAAGATATTAAACAGAATCGGCCCCAGTACTGAGCCCTGGGGAACACCACTTGTGACCGGCTGCCAACTGGATTTCACTCCATTCACCACCACTCTTTGGGCCTGGCCATCCAGCCAGTTTTTTACCCAGCGAAGAGTATGCCCATCCAAGCCATGAGCAGGCAGTTTCTTCAGTAGAATGCTGTGGGAAATGGTGTCAAAGGCTTTCCAAAAGTCCAGGTAAACAATATCCACAGCCTTGCCCTCATCCACTAGGCGGGTCACCTGGTCATAGAAGGAGATCAGGTTGGTCAGGCAGGACCTGCCTTTCCTAAACCCATACTGACTGGGCCTGATCACCTGGTTCTCCTTTACGTGCTGCGTGATGGCGCTCAAG
>WAAD01032544.1:162670-190716 GCA_013389945.1 Fregata magnificens | reverse complement strand
GATCTGCTGGAGGGTAGGAAGGTTCTGCAGAGGGATCTAGACAGGCTGGATCGATGGGCCGAGGCCAACTGTATGAGGTTTAACAAGGCCAAGTGCTGGGTCCTGCACTTGGGTCACAACAACCCCATGCAATGCTACAGGCTTGGGGAAGAGTGGCTGGAAGGCTGCCCAGCGGAAAAGGACCTGGGGTGCTGGTTGACAACTGGCTGAACATGAGCCGGCAGTGTGCCCAGGTGGCCAAGAAGGCCAGCAGCATCCTGGCTTGTATCAGCGATACTGTGACCATCAGGAGTAGGGAAGTGTTCGTCCCCCTGTGCTCAGTACTGGTGAGGCCGCACCTCGAATACTGTGTTCAGTTTTCGGCCCCCCACTACAAGAAGGACATTGAGGTGCTGGAGCGTGTCCAAAGAAGGGTAACAAAGCTGGTGAAGGGTCTAGAGCACAAGTCTTATGAGGAGCAGCTGAGGGAACTGGGGTTGGTTAGTCTGGAGAAGAGGAGGCTGAGGGGAGACCTGTTCGCTCTCTACAACTACCTGAAAGGAGGTTGTAGCGAAGCGGGTTTTGGACTCTTCTCCCAAGTAACTAGCGATAGGACGAGAGGGAATGGCCTCAAGTTGCACCAGGGGAGGTTTAGATTGGACATCAGGAAAAATTTCTTTACCGAAAGAGTAGTTAAACATTGGAACAGGCTGCCCAGAGAGGTGGTGGAGTCGCCATCCCAGGAGGCGTTCAAAAAAGGTGTAGACGTGGCACGTTGGGACATGGTTTAGGAGTCATGGTGGTGTTGGGTTGACGGTTGGACTTGATACCTTAGAGGTCTTTTCTAACCTTAATGATTCTAGGATTCTAGAATTCTAGGATGATTTATATGGTCCTGCATCAATTGAAGCCAATGTAAGCCAGGTCCCTAGAATATTAAGCAATACAGATGATTAATTAAATTATACAAAACCAGAAAAAATATTTCCTGATCAATCAGGCAATATGACAATTTATTAATAAAGGATGTAGATATTTGCAAGATACTCGGTGCCATGTCTGTCAGGTGCCCAGCCACCAGAGAGCAATCCAGCTGCCACTTCTCTGTTTTGTTAGATGGCATTAACTGTGTTAATACAGCTTCTTACAAAATGTTACCAGAAATTGTGTGGGATACTGTGGCTTCTAAACTGAGCAGTGACCATAAGATGCTAACTGTTCTTCCTCCCTTTCAGCAAAACAAATAAATGTATTCTTAACTTTAAATATGTCAGTAGTCATTGGCTTCATTGAGAATTCATCAGAAGTTTGAAAAAATAAGCATGTGTTTAAATGTTTTGCTGACTTGGTACTGAAGTACTTAAATCTTTAAAACACAGAACCTTTGAGGAGTTGTGCTATTTGACATGGTTGAAATTTCTAGACATTTTGTATTAACTTCTCAAAGGATAGGGAGCATTCCTGTACACTTTGGGCCGTGAGGATGTGTTTCCTGTGGAGCTCTGGAATTATTTTTATGTAACTGCTTACCATAAACCTTTTGTGTCATAGCCCCCTGCAGCTCCTTATCAGTGTGCAGCCTACCAAAGTTTTTTGTTTTCATTATTTTATTTTATAGGCAGAGCATTTATTCTAAGATATTTCAATGAGGAGCAATACAGAAATGCTATACACTATGTCAACAAAGCAAATATTGGCAAATGCAGTAAGAGGCTATGTTCATCATGCAAGAAATCCAAACCAGCCAATTGTATATCTCTGAGATGGTGAAAAGAAATTGAGTCTGAAAATGGATTATTTGTCATTTTACTCATTCCAGGCATTTCCTTTGCTGAAACTGTGTTCTGGGAAGCATGTTACATTAGTATCAGATGCATGTACACTAGAGCTTTATGTGATACTAGCCCAAATTTTAAGGATATGGAATCTGTCTTTGAAATTTAACATAGCTGTACATAACTTGTCCATATCCCCACAGCCCTGCCCCTACAAGTGGCACGTAGTAGATGTGTGCAAGGGAGGTTTTTAGATTCCTTGCCTTGAGCAAAATTAGCTAATGATATTCATTCAGATACAGTACAGTACAAATGGGGCACATTAAATGGCTTAAATTAGGTCAAATTGAATAATTGAATTTATTCTTTTACTTAAAAAAGAGCTTAATCAGCTGAGAGTGCTAGAGTCAGAAAAAACTGTTTAATTAAATATTAATTAGAAGTTTATATTTTGATCTTCCTTATCATCTCTTGCAGCAATATTATTTATGTATCTGTTTTTCCTCATTACAGCTACTAGAGGATGATGTTCAACCATTCTCACTTGATGAAGAATTTGATTATGACAATGTGGCACTGACCCCTAAGTTCTCTGAAGCTGAGCTGAAGGCCATTATAGAATTGTCTGAAGAGAAGAAAACGGAGACAGATGTCAAGTCAGCACGAGCTGAAGACTGAGTCAAAGGCATTCTGTGCAGTGCTGTTGAAATAACATTTTTAGGGGGTAAATCTAGCTCTTCGTTGTACCCTTATTCAGTGTTTTTACGTATGTGGCCGGTAAATGACATCCTCGAGATTTTTTTGTTTGTTCTACCAAAGTGCCTGGGAGCCTGAGGGTGCCTTTCCCTGTACCTCCTCCTAGTCCTAATGAAAACACAGAATAGGAAGGTGGTGCTTGCCCAGAGTTGCTTGTATAGTAGCCATTCAGCCAGAGAGGAAGTATTTTCATCCTTTTTATATGTCTGTACACTGATTTGCTTAGGCATTCAGGTTGGCTAAGGAGGTCTGTATTTGTCCCTAAACCCAATGGGATTTTTGTATAGATCAGTGACCTTTCATATTTTTAGGCCCCAGTGCTCAGCTACTTTGTTGTTTTCCAGGTGGTACAAGGCAGTTGGAAAGATGTCTCAAATGACAGCCATAAATTCCCTTTTGTAGAAAAATCCTTGAGCGGGGTGAACCCTGTATTGGCTCAGGCTAGGTATGCTGGAGTAATTGCTCCATAGGACCAAAACAAGCTGGTGGAATTCAGAGCGGCACTATGGCTACTCTGGCTTATATTTGGTGCTGACTCAGTTCCTGACTACTGCAAAGCTAGTCCTAAAGCTGCCTTTTACCTAGTTCTTCCAGTAATGCAAATAAGAGCTTTTTGCAGCTGACAAATCAGTCTATAAAGTCTTTCCCTATCATTATAAGGCTTAAATATACAGAGTTATATGAGTGAATAAATCTGGGAATGTTGGCATTTTTTCTCTGTCTTTTGGGTTACTTCAGTTCTGCAGAGAAATAAATATCTGTTTCCAATAAAGTTTTTGAGTTGATCGAAGTTGGCGTGGTGCAACTCCTAACAATTAAAACATGAACTGCTACAGAAAGCCTTCTGCACAGAGGAAAAAATAGTGATCTCATCCGTTAAAGGAATTGGCATTGAAAGGCTGTCAGATTTTACATTTTTTTTTACAGGAGATGATTCCAAATACCAGCTTATGGCTTACACTCAGCATCACTGAAATACAGCAAACTCTGGAGTTGAGTAAAGGTCAGATAGTATGGGTGGGAGAGAAGAGTGTGCATCTCTGACACAAGGTAGTATGTACTCTTGCTATGAGGTGTTTAGAATTCCTTTTTTTTCAGCTTACTGGAGAAGCTTTGCTATTGAGGCTTGGTTTAACATCACAACACTGAACTGTATTATTGGTCTTTTTCTCGTATAACTCCATTAGCTGAAGTTTATTGACCAGCATTTTGTCCTTGGCCTATCTCCATTATTTCTGAAGTGGGTGATTAACATGATGGATATGGGAAGAGTGCCTGAGCAGACAGACTAGAGACCAAACCAAAAGTTGTTTAAATGCTCTGGATGAAATCCCTGTGGCTGGTTGGCAGGTCCATTGTCAGCAATTTATAAAAGCAAAGAAAGGTGCTTTGATGCTCCAAATGAAATTTTCTGGATCAGTAATTTTGTAGACCATAACCACGGAAATCTGAATAACATTAGTTTTGAGGAATGGTATTTACCTCAATTAGGGGGATATAATTTAAGAGTGAGATTAACAACAAACAGAAAAGAAAATGGTCTCAGACAAGATTTTTAAGGAGAGTGATATAAAACTACAAGTATGTTGTATAGAAAAACTGGTCTGTATAGGACCTTGCTAGTAGAAGGTAGTGAGAAATTTATTTTTAACATCTACACTCAAAAGGATGCCTCTGCTGTAGTTAAAACAGTTTTTGATGCAATTGCTGTACAGCAGATTCTGCTGTTGTTTGGGAAACATCTTTTTTTTTTTTTTTTTTTTTTTTTTTCTAAAAGTGAATTTGTTTGAATTCAATGAAGTGTTTTGTTGAACCCAAGATATTTTGAATGAAGTGCTTCAGATCCAATTGGAATTTTCCAGTGAAACATTCAGCTAAAAATTCCTGAGCAGATCTATTTATTAATTCATCTTCTTCTGGAAGACACAGATAATGTGTATTAATAGGAGGGATAAGAAGTAAGTTCTGGAAGAGCTCCACGAGCAAATCTGGGAGGAAGAAATTGAGAACTGCTGTACAAAGATAGCAAGGTCAGCCTCTAAAAGCCTCAACAGAAAAATAAGGGAGACAACCTCATTAACATATGTATGTATAGCAAAGATAAAGTAAGGAACCTTCAGTCTAAGAGACCTCTGTGTACAGAGTTTGCTATCCTGCAGACAAAGAATCAACCATAAATAAAGGTGGACTTTTGTGGGTTTGTGGAATGATGAATTCGGCACTTTTTTGGTATGTTTTTTTAGAAAGGTATGAGACACAAACTGTAGATTAGTCCTGTTGGAATCTTATTGCCAGTAGAGTCAATGAGAAAACTTGTTCAGGGGTTCATAATGATCTTCAGGCCAAATCAGCTCCGGAATCTCTAAGTGCATTTTCTATTCATTTCATTATCAATTTTTCCCTGTACATTAGGGATACATCCAGCCATTCAGTTCCTTCTCTCATAGGCAGATGATTCTCTTACCAAATGTTCAGAGTACCTATTATGCTCCATAAGTGTCATTCAGTATAGTCATTATATTGTTCTGTTTGATATAAAGAAACACTTTGCTGCAGAATACCCAACAAAATTGGAACTCTTTAGTGACATCCATCTTACGCAGAGAAATGGGGATAATTCACTTACATTTACACCACTCATGAGTTAGATTTTTGCTCTTTGTTAACAGAGATGAATATCACAGTGGAGATTAAGCAATGTAGGCTACATTTTCTGAACATGTCATTTTATTGGCCTGCCCCTGTGGTTGTTTTTGGCTTGTACCTTTCATTTGATTATCCTTCACAGAGGGGCTATATTTTCCTTTTCTTCGTTAGCAGGCTGTCATTTTTAAGAACATACTTCATATGCATGTTAAATTTTATACATGTACATGGAGTTAGTTACCTGAAATTCTTTCAGTGTTTGCAAGGTGGTTTGGAGCCTGAATAATATATATCTTTTCCTCTTGTAGCTTGTATTCTCTTTAATATTTTCAGCAGGGGTTGGTGAGGGACATTCTCCTTTTTTATTTATGGTCTTTTCTAAACATTTTTCCTGTTTTGCAAAAGAATTAAAGGCAAAACTCAGGCACAGAACAGGAAACGTCAAGTGCCACTTGGAATTGAGTTAGGGGCTGCTGCAGGAGGGAATAGGATTTTCTCCCTATCACACTGACAAGGATTTTGAACTGCAACCTGTTGGAAGTGAAGGCTGTGTGATGCAGCTCTCTAATCCCTTTGTATTCATGACTTCATTGATGTCTAAAGTGCAATAGAGATATGCATCCATATCAGTCAGTGAGCTTATCTGTATTAAACTTGTTGCTTACCTGGGTGTTACCAGAAGGATATTGACTGTTTCTTTCCACAGTCTTGATGGATCCTGAGTTATGGGGAGAATCTTCCTGAGTTTTATGGGAAGTGTAGTAGTCCTTCCACTGGGGCAGGAATCTGAAGGGTTGTTTCTTTGGCTGGCTGTGGTGCAAGCTTGGATATTAATGCTCAGAGTTACTCCTTGTGGGTGTAAAAGGAAGAGTAATTATTTGCTGAGATAATGGTTGTGAAAGAATAAGATAAAAATTGAAGAAATAAAAAGAGGTGCATACAAATCTGACTCAGACATTATTATGGTTCTAAATATATTTCTGTTAATGCACAAAATACACACTTGTATACACACAGTGCCACTGAAAGAAAATAATTTTAGTATGGAGAGTACTCACCAGATAATTCAGAACCTTTTGAAGAAGATGGCATGGAAACAAATCCTTGCTCTTATGGAAAAGACCCTTTGATCCTCTGGCCTTCATTTTCTGGTGCTATAAACTGGCAGAACTCCACTGAGGCCACTTATATTCATACAGAGCAGACAGGACACTGATATTTACAGTCTTAGCTGAAAGAATACAGAGCCAAATCAATTCCTGATTTAACTTTACTGAATATAAAGCTATGTATATGACCCATTATCATTATTGGAAAATATTTAAATGCAGAGCCAATGCAAATGAAATGTAAAAAACATATCTTTAACTGTTCAGTTACTAATTTTACACAGGTCATTTTGGAGTTTCTGTAGTGGTGTGTGCTTAGAACATTGCTTTTTGCTTTAACAAAAATATCACATACATTTTCAAGTCCTGTTCAAATCATGAAACTTGATTACATACATAACTACTAAAGATTCCCGCCTCCCTCTGCATTGTGGCAAGGATTGGAAATGGACTTTGCTTTATCTTGGAATTGTTTTAAAAAGATCTGACATCCTTGGTAAAAACATATACTTTCTTATAAAGGCGTACTCTCTCAGTTAGTGATGCAACTCTAAAGGCAGAAATAAAAATAGGACCAAATTCCTACTTACTCAGCAACTTCATGTACATCATGGTGTGGCTAAACAGCCAAAGTGTCTGCTTGGATAGCAGGCTGATTTGTATCCTGTGGTCCCCTACCTTCAGTTTTACTCAGGAGTCTAAGTGGTAGCTTGGTCCTACCTAGGTAGGAATTCTTACAGCCCTGCAAAGAGACTGCAAGACAATTCAGTTATGCTGACCAAAGAAGCTGAATCAGCAGTCTTGTACCAGGGGTCCATGCACACTTCAACCTGCTGAATAATTTAGCTGAGTGTGGCTATTCACCTCTGTTCAGCAGAGATTTTTGTTACACCTGTCGTGAATGTGATACTCCTGAAGATGTGCGATGGAAAAGTGATGACTGACAAGAGTCGGAGCAGATTCATTAGACCCTGTTCACTTACTGAGGCTGTAATGAAGAGGCAGCTTACTACCCTCCTTCACAGGCTGCAGTTCAGCCTCAGCATGTTCAAGCCACGCAGTAAAGTGAGGAAACCTGTGATAAGGGTTCTCGCTGGCCTCAGCAGGCAAGCTCCCTGCACCACAGAGCTGAGCGCTTGTGATAGCAAAGGGCATTCCCACTGCAGTGTGCTTTCTTGTGGTGAGGTGTCAGTTAGCACAGGTGGGTGTGAGGTGCCACATGTGTCCTGGGCTCCTCTTGGAGGGATGCACCCCCTCACTGAAAAGCGGCTGCCTTTGCCAGTCTTGGGCACATGCAGTTCTCCCAGGTGCTAAATGTCTGCCTATCCCTTGGGAAAACAAGACAGACAGTTTTCTCTGAAATGGTATTAAGTTGTAAAACATCTCAAAAGATGATGAGTTTGGTAAATTTATGATTGCTGGCTGTTGGATGTGACACCTTGTGTTTTGCTCGCAAAGTACTGTAAGCCAACGTTGCAGGTGTATGAGCTGTGAAATGCCGTGGAGCGAGGCTGGAGATAGTTTTAGTGCTTGTTTGTGACAAGTTTGCAAGAAGAAAAGCAAGTGTTAAAAGGTACTGTCATTTTTATAGACAGGCTACTTTATTTGCGACTGCAGTGCCCCACAGTTAAAGCAGAAATCAATTTTAATGTCTTATGAAAATGCAGAAATATTTGTCTCATTTACAGCACTTCCAAAAAGGATAGATAATAAAATCCCCCTGATTAACGATCTGTAATTTTATGTGCTCTGTGGTATCTAGTTCAGTACATCTATCCACATAAACATTTCAAAATAATTTTTATTCAGTTTTCAATTCCCAAATTCAATTCAATTCAATTAATCAAGATAGATCTGAACAAAATCCCTAAATCTATCTTCACACTGATTTTCAGGTTGTAGAAACTCTATATATATTCAAAGCCCTCTTTGATCTGAATATTCCCGAACTTTGGGGAAGTAGATACACTACTTTAAAAATCTCTAACCAAACATTTCTCTAGGAACCACTTAGTACCCATCTGGGCTACAAAAAACAAAGAGTCAGGGACATGCCTATATAAAAAAGAACCTGTGGAATGTAGCAATTGGAATAACTGCACTCTATAGGAAGATAATGGTATTCTGTAAAAGGACTCTAAAGGTAGAATTAAATGGAAAATGGTATTTTTCTAGAGAGTGAACCTTAGTGAAATAATCTGTTGACTTGATACAATTCTTGAGAACCTTTGAATGCCCAACTGAAAAATTAGTGTAATAATTTTGTAATTCATGTGGCTTTACAACAGTTATCTCTTGAGCCATTAAAATGAGATTAAAAATTGTGTGGGATTCTTCAGTGTATTTTGTGGCAGTGCTAACACCATAAATTAAGGCTTTAGCTTCATTCTATCATATGTTAGAACAGAGTTTGTTGTTTTGTGACTGTTGTGGTTGAGGACTCTGGTGGCACTGTTTCTGGTGTGCAGGTGTGTACTTGTAGCAAGTAAGCCTTAAGTTTAATAAGTTTTCTTGAATCCATCTGCTTTTCTGTCCATATGTATAAAACCTTGTAATATGCAATATGATATGCATAACTCTTAGAAAGAGGCAAGTGTCATTTATTATGTTGCTTATACTCCTCAGAATAACTTAGCTAGAGGGCAAATTCTACTGGATACTTGCAAGTGTTGACTCTCTCATTCAGATTTGCTGCAGATTGCACATTTGTTCTTTGAGAGAGAAATGTTGAAATGCATTTTTTTATCCTCTTATTTTTGTTTTTGTGTTTCCTATGTCAGATTTGCAACTAGCTTTCTTAAACTTGACAAGACACGACATTAATTTGATGAGCTACTTTAGTGCTGGGTAAGATTTTAAAGTAAAAAAAAGATGGAAGGCTGGTGTCTGAGCCAGGAAACATCAAAGCACCGTTAGCATTTCATGCACAAGCTTAGCATTTGCAAAGCTTTCAAAACCAAACAATCAGGAAAATACAAATAATGGTCAGCCTGCTTACTGAATGAAAATTTAATTCCAAATTGCCTTTGTTTAAGTCAGCTGCTTACACTTCAGCTCCTCTGCCCACCAAGGATTCTGTTACCTAACGTATTTCAAAATCCAGACTGTCAAAAATACTGACAGCTCGCAATAGCTGAATAGCATTTCCGACAACAAAATTGTGATCCATTTAAGGCTCTTTGTTTCGGGTTGTGAAACACTTCCTAATCCCACATATTTATTTGCCATTCATGAACACTAATAAAGTAAACTGTACAAAAAATAATGGCCCAGTGGATATCCTTCTGCTCAGAGCAGGAAGAAGGGAGCTAGTGGGAAGAGAGGTTGGCTGAGCAGCCAAATATTGTCTGTGCTCTGAATGTGATGTTTGATGTCTTGCTTTTGATTCTTTTGCAATATTTGTATGAGAATCCTTGTTGTCAAAAGAGCTGGCTGAATAACACTTCTCCACCCCCCACCCCCAAACCCACGTGTATGAATGTGCTGGCAAACAAGCTATTCAAATTCAATTGGCTACTATTCCAAGGGCTATATTATTCATTCCAGGGTGTGCTTTACAAGGTGCTTGCAACTGAGAGCGTTTACTAATTGACAGGATTAGGCTCTGATCACGAATGTTCAAATGAGTGTTTATCTGGTATTGCTTGTAATCCTATACTTCCCAAAATTTCATTTTTGAAATGTGTATTCTTTTGATATTTTTCACTCACTGCCCCAGAACCAACAGCTCAAAGTCATCCTTCAAAGATGACACTGAAAAAACATAACTTGGAGTGCTTTGAACAGAAGTGATGAAATTAAGTATGAAATAAAATTAAGTAATGTTAAATTTAGGAAAAACAACTTGCTGAAATTCAGATATGCTAGACTCTGCAAGTACCACAAGGGTAGTTGGCGTAGCTGATTTGCTAAGGTCAGTTAAAAGAAATCTGAAAAAAATATTGGAGAATATGCTATAGGAACAAAATACTGCATCAGCCAGGAGTTGGATTTGATTAATATTTTCCATCTAAGACTAAGGTACATGAGAATGAATGGTTGAAGTCTGAAGAATTTTACTTGTTAAGACTGTTATTGTGTTGGGATTCCAATTCTGATAATGGAAAAAAGGATGGTTCAATTTAGTGATGCAGGTTCAGTCTGACTGTTTTTAGCTCCAGAGCATCTCTACAAACTCTTGATTTGTACACAGGCTGGCAACCCATATATGAACCATCACTGCCAGCATTTGCAAAAATAAGAAATGATGTATTATTTAAATATTCTGCTTTTCTGAACAGTCTAGTTGCATTACAATTGCACAGTAAGATAGGAGAGATGGCATTTTTTTCCCTGATCTTAAAAAAGCAGCTTAATTTAGAGGTGAGAATTTTGAAGTGGATCAGAACCACTTAGGGCTTTGAGAAAACCTATGTCTGCATGTAGATCTGTGGCTCATGACTTCATGGCTCAGCCTTGATCTCTTTGCTTAAGTAAGTGACATCACATTTGATCTTACTTTGGAATATGTGAAGTTACTTTTTTTCTAGAATCCAAAACCACTGTCAAATTTATATTTGTAGGACATGCTTCTTTTACTGTTTTTTCTCCTTGCCCTTATTGGTCTTAACTGTCACGCTATACAGCAATCAATATAATGTAATATACAGAGAACAGGGTATGGCATTGCTATGTTTTTCAGCAGGAAAAGGGAACCTTCTCCTTACTGAGAGCTAAAGAGGCCATTGAAACCCTTTGGTTGGCCACTTGTCAATTTGAATAGATGTGTATTGAGTTAAGCCTGTATTTTTATGAAGCATTTGTATTACCCAAATCAGGGAGGTGCTGTTGGTTGAAATAATGTGGAACAAAACTCAGTTCAATCAACTTCAAAATAGTATGTCTTTTGGTCACTATAAATTCCTTTTGATACTCCCATCCCACTGTAGCTCTATCAGAATCAACATAGCAAACACACGGACTCTTACTGCTGTCTCTTGGAGTTGGGCTCTTGTATAATGTGGCCAATTCTCTGGGGCTCTTCCAGGGAGCTGCAGCTTACCAAAAGGTTCCCTGGAGGAGAATGTAGTTTTTATTTATTTTCTGTTCCAAAACATACCTCCATGTAACCCTGCCTCACCCTGTCCTCCCCAAAGGAATGGCTAGGGGAGAATACCAATGCCTAGACCGATTACCACTTGTTGGTTTAACTGAGTGTTCAATTTTCAGTTCACCTTCCCTAACCTTACTTTTCCAGATGGAATTTTACTTCTGGTGCCAGGCACTGAGGAAACAATGTGTGTTTCTTCAAACCACCCCCATCCTATTAACATTCAGAAAGATGTTTGCTGATGTATTCCATAGGAGAGGAAACTGATTGCTACCTCACAGTAATGTTTCTCTGTTTTAAATGTTAATTGTTTTAAGCACTCTGGAGTTTTCTGTGACCTCTAGGTCTTTTTTTTTTTAATGATGGTTGATACAATCTCTCAGAAGAAGGGGAGAAAAAAAGTACTTTGCTGGCCTAGTTTCAGGTAACCTCTAAAAGTTCAAGTGGACCAATTATACATAAAAGAACAACAACTTTTGTAAAGCTTCATTTGAATCCCAGAGGGGAAAAATGATAGAAAATCAATTAACTTTCCACATGAAAAAATAGCTCATATTGCTAAGCTTTCCTTGCATAGTTTCTTGATTATGTTTGGAAGCAAATTGCCTTGATTATACCTTTGACGGGAAGGAAAGCCTTTTAATTAATTTAATACATGCTATAGCAGTGCTAAATTGTATCATGGAACAATTAAGTGGGCCTACACCGATATTTTTGCCCTGTTGAAAATGGATATTGCTCACTTAGTGAGTCATGCTCTTGCTGGGTTGACGCAATTATCCGTTTGTTGCAGAGTATGTGACATAAAAGCTATTAGGGCCCTTTATATAGAAGAGAGGCTAAATGGAGTAAACAAAAAGCCAATTTCAGTGAAGAGTCTGAAATGTCTCCTCTGGTCAAAAATGTGGAGAAATCTGAGCTAAACTTCAGAGCCGGTACCCCCACTGGGCACTGAACCAGAGCCCCCTAAGAAAGCCCCTACTTTGGGAATATTCAGACTTCAGATCTATTTTCTATTTGTCCTGGACTGAAATGAGGAGTGGAAGTGATTCTCTGTTTGTCATGTACTAACAGATGATCTTCAAACTCTTGTGCAGCTATGAACTATCGATAGCAAATTTGTAGTAGCATCTACAGTAGCTGCTGCACTAGCTGCTTCTTAAATCAATTTTTGCCTCAAGCTCTTAGCTGAAAACAATTACATTTGTTGTGTTTGCTGAGAATAGGATTTTTAAATGACACTATTAATTCAAATGTTCTAAATATAACAAGAAACAACACATTCTTTTTTTACAAATAATGTGTGTTCTTGTATCATTAATGATGATACATTATATTGTTGAAAGAAAATAATATTGAGAATCTTCTTGATTTGTCTCTGTTGATAATGTTGATAATCTTGTCTTGCTGAACTGGTACAACTGGGTCACTTTACTTTCCCTGATGGATCTTGCCTTTTGGGAATGTATTCACCTGCACTGTGCTTTTCATACTGAGGTCTGCTGGGTCTTTCCTGGTGAGTTGTAGAATCAGATATCCAAGAGCTGAATAATAAAGGAAAGAGTCCACCACCACAGAATCTCTCTTATGAATTCATTCATAGCTGTCTAAACTCAGATAAAATATTATCACACATTTTTCTAATATCCTGAGGCCACAAACAATGACAAAAAAAACCCCTGTACAAGTGAGGAGCAATACTCTCATTGCATGCTCTCTGTTCTTTCTGATTTCCTAGAGAACACCCAACTGGTGAGGGATTTGTTTATAAAAGGAAGCTAGTAACTATGGCTAGGGAAAGACTTGAGATAGATAGGAGAGGAGGCTTTCTTGCAACAGTGTGAAGGGGAATCTGTGCTAGAAATGAATGTTAGAGGTGGAGAATCATGGCTGTGAGTGCTGTACCACAGGACTGGTATGTTCTAAGCTAGTGTGTTCTACATTATTTAGAGATTTAATTTAATTAGAAATCTTAGAATTAATAACTAGCATTTTGAATTGTGACAGAATTGGGCTGGAAAACATCAGTATGCAAGGAGCACTGTCAGATAGGCTCTCTAGGCTTGTATACCAGTAGAAACATTTAGTATTGACCAGAATGGCAAAGCCAGTAACCAGAATGGCTGCATGACATTGCCTGGCACTAGGTAGAGAGGTGCAGTTTGCATTCAGTAAAGATTGACTTTCTCGAGGATAGGTTTCAAATCTGCTGGTGGCTCACTGAGGGAGCCAATATGGTGAAAGGGCTAACTCAGTACCTGCCCTTCCCTGGTCCCAGCTGGTTGCTGCCGGTCTTTTGGACCAACTGGGGACTGTAGCTTCAGTGACCTTGACTCTGATGTTCAGGCTTAATTGACTGAGTGCAGTCAGTAAATGTGTCTGAGAAAGCAAATGTATTTGTCTTCCACACTGCTGGTACAAACACATATTTGCTTTTTGTATCTGTGGTATGAGTGGTCCAGTGTAGCCCTCTACCTTGCCATCAACAGGGATTACGCAAAAAACCCTCTTTTTCTTCTTTCGTTATTTAAATTTGTCTTTCCTATCATCACAGATGCCATACATTTATGTACTTTTTTTAGTTCTCCCAAGTGAAAAATAGCAAAAATATAATATGCATTCATACTACTGTATTTTGATTGCATTAAGGTTCTATTTTTAATGTTTAGCCTTCTTCATCAAGAGAAAAAAAATACATTCTCATCTTGTTGAAAGGCAAAGATAGATGGTTTGGGAATTCTGTTAGTGCTGGGATCAGAATCACAGTTAGCCAAGACCTAACCCCTCTGAAAGACAGAAGAGTGTGTCAAAGATGATTGAAAACATCACTGATGCATAAAGGCCATCGTGTATGGCTAACCATTCCCACTGTAACTGGAATGTGATTTCCATTGGGTTACTCTAGGAAAGATGCTGCTTGACAGTTTCAGCAAAAATATTAAAGAAAGACAGCATTTTTAGAAAAAAAAACCCCTGATCTATTTCAGTTCTTGAATTTTCCATTTAGGCCTGGGATCATTAATTCCTAACTCAAATTGTGCCCCACGAGAACAGACCAATAAGAGACTCCCAAGTGTGCTGCTAGCTGACTGACTCTCTTAAGAGGCTAAGGGATGATGGGCAGGGTTTAAGGGAAAGCTGACAAAGGGAGAAAAGAAAGGTCACTAACTAAAAACTTTTTTTCTCTTGGACAAGAAAGATTAAAGGGGTGAGAGCAAATATGTTATTCAGTTTGGAAAACGGGATTACAAGATCAATGTGGGGCTTGCTGAGCATCATGCTCTGGCCACTGTTTCCCAGTACCTAAGTCCACAATAAAAAAATAATTTGTTGGGGAGAAATTACTTAGCTACCCTTAATTTTATTCTTATTTCTCTAAAATGAGAGTAACCTGTATTGACACCTTAAAACCAATTCTCAGTGCAGAACACATGGTGGCAATGTTGCACCACTGCTGAATGACTGTCGTATGGCACTTACCCAGCCAATATTAATTTACCGAGCAATAAATAGGTAGATGCAGTAGAGTGCTGCTTTACCCAGGGAATATTATACTTGTACATGGTAGCACTGACTGTGTTTTCTATTAAAATAGAGAGTAAGGTATAGGAAAAATACTTTTTTTCCTTTCTTTTTACCACTCTTGTATTATTTGCATGAATCCTAGGCACTCATACAGTTTAAGTTTTGCAGAAGTAATGTAACTGGTATTGGGAAAAGATATGACTAATTAGTTTCATTCCATAAAACTAAATACACCTGCCTTAGAGGAGCACTTAGGATAATAAAAACCTCTACCCATCATGCACACAGAGAAATCAGGAACTGTGAAGGTTTCTCCCTCTCAAAAGAAAGCTTTACTGTTCAAAGAACCTAGTCACTTT
This sequence comes from Fregata magnificens, assembly GCA_013389945.1. NCBI lineage: Eukaryota > Metazoa > Chordata > Aves > Suliformes > Fregatidae > Fregata > Fregata magnificens. The sequence continues at coordinate 175,478 of WAAD01032544.1, read as the reverse complement.
CAAAAAGATCTCTAGCCTAAATATAAGCTTCCCTAAATGTCTACGAAGAAATGCAGAAGAACTTAGCAGGAAAAGTTTCGGGCACATGTAAGGGTGAGTTTCTGGGTTCAGCAGCTGTGGACGGCTCTCAGCACAAAACCCCTCAGAGCCGGTGTGGTTTGGCTGAACCCTTCAGGTAATGACTGCAGCAGAGCAGCCAAGGGTTCATGCACCTGTGGCTTTCTTCTCTGTTCAGCCTGACAGGAGGGCCCTTCAGAGGCAGACCGAGTAGGAAAGGACTTACACTACAAAGAAAATGCTGACTGCCAAGCATTTCAAGTCTCTGGGGCTGCTGTCTTTCATGTTTGTCCTGCTTTTGGTGTGCTCTTGCAGCTCCACCAGCTTGGTTCCCAAGCCATGATCTTCCCTGGTTTTTCCTCTGCCTTTGTTGAGCTCTGCGCCCCAGCAGACAAACCCTTCTCTGTGCTTCTGTCACGGCTGAGCTGATTCCCATTTTACCAACACAAAATTAATGAGGTTTTTTCTTTCTGTTTTCCAGCCTTAGGCCTAGACATGTTATCAGCCACTGCCGGGTTATTCTGATCGTCCCTAGCTCTAAGAGTCTGGATTCAACTCTAGATCTTGGTGACAGGAGCAATGCACTCAACAGGTATCCCCAAACTACCCTCCATAGCGCTGCCTTACTCTCCGAGTGGGAGAGGTCTAGGGCAATAGCAAAGCTATAAGGGTTCAAGATGCCTTCTTACAGTGCAAGAAGGAAAATGCAGGATTTTTCAGGTAACAAGCAATGCCGTCCTGTCTTTTTTCCTTTCTCCCCATTCTACCAGACACAAATGTAAAATAAAATGAAAAAAACCCAAATCCCAAAGAGTGAGAGCAAGCACTCCAAGTAAGCCACACTCAACCAACTGCTTAGATTCATGCCTGAGAGATCAGTACTTTCAAACTGGTTGGTATAGGTTGATTTTTGTGAGCAACACATACCCACACAGGCCAGCAAAAGATAAATATTAGGAATTAAACAAGTATTTGGATCATGTTGCTGGTAAGGTTGCTGTAAATAAAAGCCAGCTAAACCCACTGAAAATGTGTTGAAGTAACTGATTAAGCAATAGTGGGGAAATTAAGTGGGGTTTTTTCAATGCCTAAAGTCCTTTTTAGGTGGACATTTCCAGGATGAAGATCAAGAGCCCTACAATTCCATGTCTTCTTTATTGATTCACAGGAGGCATAGCTTAAGTGGTAGTGGAAAAAATCGGAATGGAAATTTGTCAACAACTGCTAATCAGGGATTTGGTACCTTAGTAGTTCCTACCTCTCCCTGCATCCAACAACCAAGACTGAGGCCTTCGGAAATGTATTGAGGGAGGAAACATAAATGCCATACAATTCTTCTAGCTGCGTAACATAACCGGTATGTTGCGATCATTATTAGGTGTGTAATATAACCCACATGTTATGATCATTATTTCTACTGTCAGTAATTTTTAACAAGAGAAATGAATAAGAAGTGGCCATGGTAATGAATTTTCTTGAAATGTGTTTTTCTTGAGCAATTCAGCTGGAACTGTAGAAATCCCACTTCAATCTCTGCACCTGAGCCAGAAGACCTGCCTCTTATACCACTGTCTTCCCGGGGTCAAACTGACACGGTTACTGATCTTTCAATCCTATTACCCACCCCTAAGAGCAGCCTCTCTGTGTGGCTGGTGAAGCTTGCCATCTTCCCTGCCTCAGAAACGCAATGATAGCTCCCATACTCCTTCACCCAGTGCTTTTTTTCTTTCATTTCTCCCTGTTCAGCCTCTGCCAAGTCCCCACTTGCCCAACACCTCTGTCAATACTGCATTCAGGATTGTACTATTTTGTGTGATTTTCGCACTCTTTGCTTTACAGGCCACAACGCTGAAGATTAACAATCTGGACGAGTTTCATTAGGAGCCCTTGGCCCAGACGCCTACAGTCACAAGGCAAAGAAATGCACCACCTTGTATGCCTAAGCGATTTGGTTTATCTGCATCTTTCTGGTTTTATTTTGAACCTGAGCTTGAACTGACAAGAAACAAACTCAAACACTACTAGTAAGAAAATGATAAATCCCTTTTGTAAAAATGATCATCTGTGAAGTGCAGAGAAATAGCTAAGCTAAATATTTGTAATTTAGAAAGAAGGACATTAAGAAGAACCATTCCAGAACATTTAAACATCTTAAAAAAGATTTCTGCTGGCTTTTGCTTGTTTTTTCCCCTCACACGTAAGTACAATATTAGTTCCCTAGTCTCAAACAAGTGCTAAAACCCCAAACATTTATCAGTTGCTCTATTATTGCTTAGGATAAAAAATTATGCTTTTGGCACTTTGTATTAAGGGCACAATGATCTTCTGCAGCATCTTCTGCGAATCTTTTTTAAAGGACAGTACGAGTGTCATTTTCGTAGTTGAGGCATTAAGTCCCCAAGATGCCCAGCAAGGCCTTCTTGGTGTGCAGATTTATTTCCACTGAGCAGCTAGGAGTATTTCAGCAAGGCAAAGATGCTGAAGAGAAATACAGTAGCTATAGATAGTAAAGGCAGACACTATAGAGTACCGGTTGAGGGCTAGAAAGTTACAGAGATTGTGATATTTAACGGTCATCACTAGTTCACAGCTGATGTACCTTTACTCTCCTACCCTGATAATATTTTACTTGGTCAAGGTTTGATGGTAACAAACAACAACATCCATAGTACATCATATATTTTCTTTTTCGCGGGAACAGCACACGGAAAAAGTGTGAACTTCACATACAGATGCTGAATTAACAATCCTGTTTTCATGAAATACATAGAAAGAATTTATTGGGTGGGTTTCAGATGTAATATAAGGTCTTTTAGAGGCAGACGGCGAGATTCCCCATTCACTTCTGCAAGTACGGATGGAATAAAACATGAGTAGTTCAGACAGGACGATGGAAATGCAATTGCCCAGCCTGGCTTGCAACTAAAACCAGTTTGTCCTCATACGAAGTGACACAGGCTAGAAAATGGCTAGTGGAGAGAATGTCTCTGCTATCCGGATTATCTTTCTCTTTATTCTTCTCTGCTACCCTGCAATCACTGGGCAATCTGTTTTGTAGCAAACACCATTTGAGGTTGCATTGTCTTTGGGTCACTTCCTTTTCATGCTTTATTACATCTCAGTGGAAGCTGCTTGCTTTGGGTGGTCTGGGCATCTGCAGCAGTAGAAGAGAGCTCCTGCAAGATGCTTAAAATATATTGCAACATTTTCCATGCTATTCTGTGACAGATGTTTTGTCCAGTCATATTAATTTATTGGCTTGAAAATTAGTTCCTATTAAAGAAAATGCAGACCTCATTTCCCCCCCCCCTTTTCCTTACTTCAAATATCTGTTCTAGTGCTTTATTGAGGTCAGACTAGTGGACCAGAAGTAGCATGCATTAATTTTTACCCCTTCCATAAAGGTATTATCTTTCTGTTCCTAGTCATATAATATTTTCCAAATTGAAAATTTATTACAAATCCTTACTACTCAGCTTGTGACTCAACCTACTGGGTTTCTTGCAGTTCTGGGATGAAGTGTATCTGGTTCACTTTACTGAGATCAGTGGGGGTTTGCTTCTTCCCCAGAAGCCGTTATTCTACTTTTGAGATCCTCAGTTCCATTAGCAATCATGCTTTTGCCCTCATGTTCAACATTGTTGTTGCTACTGAAAACAAAGATTGGGTTTTAGTTTGTGGGCTATAAATAGAGTGGTTTTGATCACAGAATCATAGAATCTCCTGAGTTGGAAGGGACCGACAAGGATCATCGAGTCCAACTCCTGATCTCCCTGCCATACTCCTTGCCCACTGCATTATGGTCCCATTTCTTTTTTCATTAGTATCATCTGTGATACAAAAAGGATGTGTTTGCTAATAAAATTTACTGGTGGCAATGCTGGGCAATGCTTTCAATGTAGAAAAGGGCCAGAACACCACTTAGGGGGCAATGGTTTCCCTTGAGAATAGAAGCAACATGAATTAGATGAAATTCAGGAATATATAGTGAAAGGAAATTCATGTGAGGAGGGATTTGCCAATAACCAGCCCTCCTGGGAACTCAGCAGACTTCTAGTAAGAAGAGTGGGAATGGGACTTTGAAGTTATCAGTTTAACAGAAATTCAGCCCAGTTTCAAGTCCAATCTTCTATCCTGGCCCTTTAAAATGTAGGCTTCCTTAGCAAATAACTTCATGGACAATAACGAGGAATTAATGGGGTTTTTTTCCCCATGATATGATAAAAGCATCTATCTGTTCATTTAGTTTATTAATGGCTCAGTGGTGTCTTTGCAATACAAGATTTTTGCTGTTCCAAACATTTAAAAGACAGAGGGAAAGAAAAGTCTATTGTCTAAGTTTTTCTTTAAATGTTAGCCCTGAAGGTGCATGTATTTGCTTGAAAATAATTGCAAATATCACAACTCTGATTTCAGTTTATGTGTCACCTGACTTTCAGGGATAACGGCACTTAAGTTGCTAGTAAACTCCAGCCTAGAAATACTCTGGCCTTTTCAGTTCCTAAAACATATTTCATAAGCAGCATTTCCCTTCTAGCCTGCAGCAACAAGATTTGACATTTATATATTGCCCCATACATACATCACATAATGTTGCCAGATTCTTTATGATTAACTGATGTAATTGGCTTCTGAGATAAAAAGAAATTTATGTGAGAGAATCCACAGAATAAAACAAAGTTTCAATTTTATTCCAAAGTTGAACCAAGAAAAGGAGGAAATAGATCTTTCCTGAGGACAACCATTCCTTCAGGAACGCAAGCATAAGAAAAGCCACTGCATCAATACGGGTAAGAAGCAAGGGCATACCAAATTTATCCCACGCCTAGGCAGTGTATCAGATCAATGTATGAGAGAGAATGCAGGAAAATACAGAACAGACATCAAGGAAGTCAGAGCAGATAAGTAGCATTCTCCAACTTTGCAGCAAGTCTTCTGCCCTCAGGAAGGACTGACTTGCACTTATTTTTTTGAACTAAACTTTCACTGCCCAAGTATTAAGCTTACTGATATGATTCCATGCCACATCTGTCTAAATACACCTGCCTTGCATCTGGATGTATTCCTGGTGTTGTTAAAAAAAAAAAAAGACTTGAAAATATACAGTGGATGTGAAAATCACCATCTTGCACCTGAAATTGCAAGGCAGGGGGTGTCACATGACATTCTTTTACTACCTGATGTGTTGAGTGGGATTTTTTTACTGTCACTAGGAAAATTCCACAATTAAAGCATTGAGCACTACTCCTAACAAATATTTATAATTTGATTTGAAACCACCTAAGCACCTCTGGGCTCAGAACTGCAGATTTCTGCAAGAGCTTGCAACTCTTGCCTTTTACCACTGCATAAAAGACTATCAGGATGAATATAATTTTCCATTTGCTTGATGATGAAAGGGTGTCAAAGTAGACAGACTGATAAGAAAACAGCTTTTGTTGATTTATTTATTTTTCCCATTGGAACACGGTATGATTCTAGAAAATTTATCTTCCTGATGAGGACAAACTGTGAGATCCCACAACTCCAGAGGGGCGATCAGTGATGCTGGGGTAATTTGTATCCAGGGAGCGCTGTGCTGTGACTCTTATTTGAAGAGTTGAGGAAGCCTATCTAACCTTCCTCACTGCATATATTAAGAGCTCCTTGTTTTGTTTCATATTGCAGCAACCAATCACAAGGAATAACAGACACATTGCAGAACTGAACTTCAGCAAAGGGAAATAAATAAGAATACTTCAAGACCTAAAGAAACCTGTTGTTCTTGTGTTAATAAAAGAAAATTGATCAAAGGAAGGAATACAAGATAGAAGATTAAGTGACTCCTTATCTCATAGTGCAGTGGCATTTTCTTATTCTTCTTAGAATTCATGGCCAGCTCTAGGAGGTGTGTCAGTAAACTTGTCTATTAAAACTCAAACTACTTGCTGAACTTTAAAATATTTTCCCTAATGCCCATTAGACTAAAAAGAAATCTTCATTATTTCTCTATTTGTGAATGGCTTCCTTCTGTCAACGTTATTTTGCGAGTCACCAGTAGCTGATGCGTTGCTTTACTTTTATTTAGAGTGGTTAGAAATACAGAGTGATACATACTATGAAGTAAGTAATAATTTATGACAAGGTGTGCAGTATGCAAAATGCCATATAGTTTGCAGAGATTAATGCATGAGCCAAGTGCAAATACATTAACTTAACCAACTATCTGGAAAGCAAGCTTAATGAAAGAGGGAAATGAATGCAACATAGGAAGAAAAAGGCATTGTAGTGACAGAAAACTGTATATAGCATATGCATTTAATATAAGGACCTCTATGAATTAATAGCTCATCTCTGAGTTCAAGTACACAGATACTTGTCTCTGGTAGGGATGGTCATATAATTCAGAGTGGGCCAGTTATGCCTGACGATCAAAAACTGAGCACTGGATGCTGAGTTTAGCAAATCTCAGTCTGTTCCAGGATGTCACACATCAAGGTATAGCATTTCAAAGCATGTTTCTACAACATTTTAAAGCAAATATCCATGCCTCATTCTGCTAAGTCCCATTTCTGCAATACAGATTAGTAGAAAAGGTAAGACAACTCAGTGTCTTCAAGTCTGTGCATTTCTAAGGAATTCCTACACGTTGAGATCTTGGGGAAAGATCTGCTTATACCCTCAGACACACATGTAAAACTATGACTGCAAATTTTTTGAATAGGTATCTGTGGTCCACCCTGAAGTCATCTTCAAAAGACTCTAGGTTTCTTGGTTACACTCTAAACCTGGCATGTTTTCTGTGATAACCCCAGAATTTACACTGTAAAACTCTTGACCTTCAAGTCAGACGTTTTCCCTGAAGTCTTCTGTGTTGGCACTACTCGCCTTACTATTTACTATGATTGGCACACACTAATTTCAACCTTTACAGATACCAGGAAGCTTAGGCTTAATGAAGGCCATCAGAATCTCAAAAAAACCACCATCAGAAATGCAGACCTCCCATCTTACTCTCTCTTCCTATGGTGCCTGACTCTGTTTTCCCCCCAATACTTCTGGCTTCAAGTGCTGCAGATTGTTAGGCTACAGAAGAAGCCAGTCTGTGTTTCAGTAACATTTCATGGTTGCAGGCCCATGACACCCAAACTTTTATGTGAAAGCAGCAAAGACATGAAAGAAAGTAAGCTTGGAGAAACAGGTTTAGAGAAAAGCAACCATTCTGGTTGATGCCCTTCTTCTGTCCTAGAAGCTGTGGCAGTCCCTACCTGCGTACCCTGTGGGTTCTGCCAATATGGTTTCTGAAGCTCGTTACAAATTGCCATAGGTGATAAAGTTGACCAGCTATGTATTTACTCCTGCATTGTGGGCTACAGTGTGAAATTTAAGAGCCCCTCAATATATAGAAAGTCCAACTAGATGATTGAATGGGCCTTTCTAGCACCATGAATCTCTGTCTATAGATATATAACCATTAGGATCCTGTTTTCTGTAGACTGCACCATTAAATTTATGGGACTTGGCAGTCTGCAGAGGTAGCTGCCATCCTGTGAGACAGAACAGATGCTTCCTGCTACACTGAAACACACAATACCTTGTTCTGAAAATCTTTGTGGTTCATATTAGTCTAAAATAAATCAAATATATTGAAAACATACCCTAACTTTAGGGGCAAGGACAAATATAACGTAATCTTGTTTGACTGACTTCTCCCCATTTGGAATTTGGAGCAGAAATCATAAAACTGTAACCAGAGGATGTCCATTAGAAATCAAGATTTCCTCCCATGGTATTTTGGCTTTGCTTGTAGTTTTATTTCCACAGTAGCTATTTGGAGTGAAATCTTATACCTAGCCATTCAGATACAGTCTCTCTTGGCAGATAATGTTCTCAAAAACACCGTATGTAAAAGACTATCACAATGCCTGTGATAATATTAAGACACTGTTAACTCGAATATGCAAAAGTAGAAGTATTAAGTCTTACTAATCACTAATATAGTGATTATCCATGTTTCAGGAAAATACAGTTTTAAACTTTTGTATGTGTAATTAAAAAAAAAAAGACACTAAGGAACAGAAATATTTCCTATTTTAATTCCTGATTTTAACTGACAATAAATAGAACTGCTGACAACAGCAACTATTTTTCCGTATCACTAGCAGAAGGGTAAGCGTTATATATGGAATAGAAGAAGTGTATTATGGACTGGAAATTGTATGTCTTTAGCAAAACATACCTTGGAAACCATTAACTGCAATTATTTATTTCTCAGTCACTAAAAATATGTGTGGTCTGCATTTTAACTAGCTTATTCATAATTTCCCTAAATAGTTGCTTAGTTAATATGGTAAAAGAAAGAAGACATTCCAGTTCCTTTTTTATCCTTTCAAACCACATGTCTGTAGCATGCATGTAATTTTGAAACCACATAGTAAAAAGCTTTTTTTGTGTGTGTAGGCATGACTGAAAAATGGTGAGAAATAAGAAAAACACATGCGAAAAAAGCCATGTCTTCTGCTCTGTCTTTGCTTCAGGGACTTGGATGACATTGGTAAGGAACAACAGTAGCTACTAAACTGGCTTGCATCTGGATGAACAGGAACAAAAGTCACCTTGGCTAATGATGTCAAACAGTGGGTCTGAAGTTTATAATCAGCCCATTTCTGGGCCCAAGATTCAGGGAAGTCCCTTCAGTGAAAATCATTTATGGATTTTTTTTCTCCCCACACAAGTTAAAGAATTCCACGTATCCTGCACTCACAGCTGTTACTAAGCTAATGTATGTCAAAAGTTTGTGTGCGTATTAGAGAAAAAGATAGGTCATATTCCTCTTAAGTCCGCTCTGAATGCTACCTTTTGCCTCACTGTTATAAAATTCATTAATTGGCTTTTTCTTAACAGTGCGTTCTCTCCCACCTTTTGTTGTGTACACTGGCTGTTTCGATTGTATCTAATCATAATTTTCAAGCGTTGTTCAAGCCACGAGGGAGAAACTGTACTGACAATAGTGCTAAGCATTGTTTGCTTCCGGCAATCTGGAGAGATTTGTTGGTTCATTTCTTTTCCCCACAGTAACCTCATGATATCCATGCTGCCTGATAGTTCTCAAAAGAAAAGCATTAAAAAATACCTGTTTTTTAACTTTAACTAGAGCCTGTTTACCTCGTTATTTCTGTTCGTATCCTCCTTAGAATAAGTATTACCTGGCTTTAAACTCTTTTCAGTTATTATTGTTTATATTTAGGACATAAAAAGCTGTTCAAGGAATCTGCTTCTGACTCCCACTGGGAAAAATATATGAAGTGAATTAAGCCATATATATTTAATGGATGAAAATCCATAAAATATCTTTTATTAATGTGTGTCTATTGATAATCTGTTCTTCTTTCCATTTTGTCAAACAAACTTGGCACACTGAATCCTGCCACTTTTAATTATACTGCACTATTACACTCGCTATGCTTTTTCTTGAGGTTTGCCTCGAGGACTCTCCCAAAATAAGACTCACTGCCCAGCCGGAGAGCCTGCCTGCTGGTGCAGCCGGAGGGCGTGCTCTGGATCAGGACTTGCTGCTGCCCTGTGCCTGGGCTCTCCCGGCAGCATGGCCGCAGCCACGCATGCCTGACCAGGCAAGGCTGCTGCACATGCAGCCGTGGCGATGGTAAGTGAAGCAGTGAGCTGTGCATCCGTGAATCACAGCTGCTCAGAAACTGCTCTAAGGTGGCAGTGCTCCTGCCTCAAGGGGCAGTGGTTGTAGTCCAGCTGGGGCCAGGCTTTCGTGAAGAACACCGTAAACTTAACATTGGGCTGTAGGCAGGGTGGAAGGAGAAGAAAGGAGACTCAAATGGGAGGAATGACTCAAAAGGAGGAATGGGGCTCACTCTGCAGCATGATGCTTCCAGTGTCTTGCTCCAAATCACTGTGCTGGAACCACTTGGCCCTCCTGAGGAGGGCAAACCCTCCTGAGACCACTCGGGCAAGGTTTGCTGAAGGGAGCCATCCTGTTTTATTTGCATGGCTTTCAGTTTTTCTAGTGGCTTACAATACCCAAATGCCTTATACTCAGCCTCAGGGGATGGGCTGCTTCCTTTGCTCTTCCTTGGCACACAGTGCTGGACGATCTCCACGGCGTGTTAAGGGAGCAGACAGCCATCCGGATCAAGTAGCTACTCTCATAACAAGGCTACAGGGAAGTACAAATGAACCCAGCTATGTATGAGATCAGTATCTGCATCCACAAAATAAGACAGAGCTTAACAGGTGCAATTTAAAGACCAATTAGTCATTTCTGCTCAGTAAGTTTTGGAACAGCCTCAGGGTTTGGTTATAAGGTTACATGTTTTTGGTATCCTTTTCCTTCTTACATGTTTTGTGAAATTAGATGTCATTCATAGAGGTGAGGTTAACAATGAGAAAAAGCGCTAGTTTCTTTTATCTTCTACTCAGTGAATGTACTGTGATTTTTCCTAATTGACCAATAAATGATATACCCTTATTAATTCTGTTAATTTTCTGATGTGCAAACTTTTGATCTCATTATGTTTAACTATGTCCATTATAAACTGAATCAGCATCCACAATAGCATCATTCCACACCAGGCCTGCATAGTATTTATTCCACAATTTGTGGCTCATTTGAATTTTGAGATGTAGTTATCGCCCAGTTCCTTCTGTCTTGAAGAATGATAGTGAAAAATACTGAAAGAAAACTTTATTTCATGAACTTTTATTTCAATTATTTCTATTTTGTCTGCTAAGAACAAGGAAAACTGCTTCAGGTAAATATTTTATTACTTGATGAATCACTTCAATTGCCTTAAAATCAATCTTTGAGAGATAACTATATACCTCAGTCCCTTTTGTTTCTGTTCAAATATATCCAGAGTACCAATACTGTCTGTATTCCTTCCACTTATCTTCATAACTTTTCTTTCATGTCATTTATCTTATAGCCAGAAACTGAGCCATATTCCTTTATTATTTTGAATAGTTCTCAGACTGATTTTGAAGGGATTGAAATATCCTATAAAGCAACATCCACATAAAAAGGAAATTTTATGAATGATATTTCCTGGTTTTATTAGCCTAGTTTTTTCTTCCTCTCTCTTAGACTGTCTGTCAGTGGTTCTGCTGACATGGCAAAAGGTTCCGACAGATACCCCATTGTGGATAGGGCTCAGCATAAATAACTGAGCTGTATGTGAAATGTCCCTGCTCCTGCTTTCATCATCTTCCTTCTCTCCAAACAAAAAAATGGAGCAAACCATGGGCGATGTTGGGAGTCATGTTTCTGAAAGACAGTGGAGGTAATAGAGGGAATGATTTTCCACGTGGGTGAGGCATAAGGGGTATAGGAAGGGGGTGACCTTCCCTACAATCTACAAATTGCAGAAAGAAAGTCAGAGACACAGGGGAGAAATGTTAATCTCAGAAGATCCCCTGGGAAGGATATTTCTGTGGTTATCATGCACAAGTGGGTGGTGAAACGTGTCAATTCACCACCCTTTCTTGCCACAGGATTCTTTCCTCTTTTTGGAGTAAAGCCAGATCTGCAACTAGCTAAAAATCTGCCGTCTTTTAAGGACTCCACAAATCAAATGTGGAGGCTCTGCTATTTTCAACAAGTGGTCAAAACATGCAGAAACTCAATGATTGTTGGTAGACAAACAGGTTTCAGAGTTTAATGTTATATTACACTATTGTTATATTTCTCTCCCCTCCCTCCCAAATTGTACAGAACGTTACAAAACTCACTGCAAAATCTTTCTGGCTCAGAAAGGAATCAGGCAGTCACGACTAAAGACACAGAGTTTGGGTCAAGTAGGTGTCAGGACAGCTGGTTTCTTATGTGTTTTATAATAGTTTATAGTACACTGTTCTTTCATGTAAGGGTGCAAAGGAACTGCCTGTGTCATGGCTCTTGAATGCTGTGATTTTCCACAGTGTATCACAATTACTGAAAAACTTCTGGCTCAATAACCATGATCAAGACCTTAGAATTTTCCTTTTCATGTCTCCTGTGTGATGGTTTAACTGATAGAACTGACTGCTGTTTAAATCACGACTGGAAATGGAAACCACGAAAACTATGTTCTCACAAAGCTACTGGTTAGATCAGAAATTTCTCTCTCATTCTTTGCCATTTCTCTGCAGCTAAGGCCAGCTGTAAGTTATAATGGTATCGTATTACTATTTCCTTGAACCTCCAAAACTGACTAATTGCTGGAAAACACCAGCAAGTCTCTCCATGCAACCCTCTACACTGTGCTCTACCTATCTATAAGGAAGCCAGGGACTGTGTACAAAAACCACTAGATAAGTGTGCATGGTTATGTCCCTCTCTGTGGGTGGCCAGCCTGTAATATGTCGTATGTAATACTGTTTACCAGACACACTCTTCTGGAGGCAGTGATGGGAGGCCTACGTTGAAGTGCCTGTCTGTCACCACCCACAGACTACTTAGAGTAAAGCTTATTTCAAAAGGAAAAGTGTGAAGCTGGGGTATACTGCACGGGCTGCATGCAGCCACACACATCAATTAAGCCCCAAACCTTCCTTTTAGAAAACATAGGGTCTTATACATTAATCACAGTTGAATGAAAGATGTGGTATGGGATTTTACTAATCAGAGATGATTCATTTCTCAAATTATTCAGCAAATGTAGCAGACTTCTAGCAAAGATATAGGTGCTTAGAAAGGTACACTGTGTAATCCAGATTTGTCACTGTACTTTGTGGAATATATGGAAAGGAAAGGAAAGGAAAGGAA
>WAAD01032544.1:124280-162627 GCA_013389945.1 Fregata magnificens | reverse complement strand
AGGGGAAGGGAAGGGGAAGGAGAGGAGAGGAGAGGAGAGGAGAGGAGAGGAGAGGACCTGTCAGCTATTTTTTCAGGCATTATCTCAGATCCAGCTCTAACGTCAGAAGAAAGTCACACTCACAAAAGAAAACAGGGCTTTTGGTAACAGTAGTTATGGGCACAAAGCTGGTAATTCGGATGATTGAAATTCAGTCCTAATCCTTACTGGGAAATAGTTACATTTCATATAGTCCAAAGAAAGGCACAATGGCATAAGAACAGATGAGTGCAAAGACTGTGACAGAGTTGGTGGGTGGGTACAGCAGATGGAGGGCTGCAGTGAAAAGCGGCACTGGGAAATGGCACTGATGGGTAGGGTTGGTGTGGAAACACAAAGACCACAAAAAACAAACACGAGGGGTTTTGTGATTTTGTCACCCAGTTTTCAGCTGATATATTGTATTTTGCACTCCTGCCCATCTCACTGTCCAGCCAATGCCATTGGATGGTCCAAAATAACTGTACAAAAATAAATGCTGGATAGTCTTTCCTGTTCACATGCAGCGCACTGACAAGACTGGGACTGATTTACCATTTGCACAGACTTTTCTCTGAAAGATTAAGCTCCCAGACTCCACATGAGAACAAAACCTATGAGGAGCAGCTGAGGGAGCTGGGGTTGTTTAGGAAAGGAGGCTGAAGGGAGACCTTATCGCGCTCTACAACTGAATGAATGGAGGCTGTAGTGAGGTGGGTGTCAGTCTCTACTTCCAAGTAACAAGTGATAGGATGAGAGGAAATGGCCCCCTGTTGGGCCAGGGGAGGTTTAGATGAGATATTAGGAAAAATTTCTTCACCAAAAAGGTTGTCAAGCATTGGAACAGGCTGCCCAGGGAAGCGGTTGAGTCACCATCCCTGGAGGTATTTAAAAGACATGTAGACATGATGCTTAGGGGCATGGTTTAGTGGTGGACTTGGCAGTGTTACGTTTATGGTTGGACTTGATGATCTTAAAGGTCTTTTCCAACCTAAATGATTCTATGATTCTATGAACGTGCCACGCCAGCAGACTGTCAGGTAGGCTTGGGAAATGAGAATGAGGTCCTGGTGCGGGCTGAGGAGGGTGACCACTGCGTTGCCTTGGAAGCTGCACTGCAGCCAAAAGGCAGATGGGCAGTGGAATCCCTCTGCCTGTTCCTCTGTGATCTGGCTCTGCAAGAATGAAACTGGCTGAGGAGGATGGCAGCCTTTGGGCTGGCACCATCTTTATACTGTGATGTGTGCTGAGGTACAGTCAAATGTGCAAAACCGTTGCTAATCAACAAAGAAGACCCATTTTGTAAGGGAAGCCATGACCTACTTCTGTGAAGATGGCTGTTCTCTTTCTGATACGGAGAACAGCTTATTCTATATTTAATACCAATGTTCAAGGAAAGTGTAGCTGTAGTGAAGGCATTTAGAGAGGGAGAGAGGAAGGAAGGAGGGAAAGAGGAAGGAAGGAAGGAAGGAAGGAAGGAAAGGAAAGAAGTACATTTGGGATGGAAAATCATTAGATCTGTTAGACCTGTTCAGAGAGCAGGTAGGTTTCATGCTTTCTAACCTACTATTAAAGACTTGTCTTCATAGATGAGTCTCCCTAGTATTATCCAGTGTAGTTACTGTCTGAATGTACACACATAATAAAACCAGGCTATGCTTCAGATAACGTAGTCTCTACTTGGCTTGAGGAACAATCCTAAGGTGGTAGCTAGGTCTGGTTTGTGGATGATCTGAGGGGAGGATTGGGAATGGCCCCCAAAAATGGGCAATTTGTTGTGACAGTGATTAATGACCTGGGAAGACAGAACATCAGGCATACTTCTGTGTTTGCCTCCAGGTGATGAGGCATCCAAACCCAGGAGTCATGCCAACATGAAACCCTGTTGGCTTTCTGCGTAGCTTGCCTAAAATGGCAGTTTGAGAGATGAAGCTGAATAGTCTGAACTGAGCTGTAGAGGCTATTTAGACATACAGATTCTGGATGCCACAGTATAATTTGGTTTCCCTCCTTATACTGTAGTCTGCATTCCTTAAATGTGCTGAGGAACTGCTTGAGTATTATGACCAAAGAAGCTGAGGCAATAAATGGAGAGAAGAGGTATACCTGGGCCTAATACTTGCCATCAACAGTTCATGGCTGTGATTGGAAGCACCTATAAAATCTAGGAACCAAATTGTTCTTTAACAGGTAGGAGAGAAAAAATATCCCCTTCTATACCGTTGAGGAGGAGATGAGAATCATTTTTAATTCTAGATGTATTTTTTCATCTGCTTGCTAATACAGCTTAATTTAACAGGGCTTCTTAGGAAAAGCAGGTGAAAAATGTAACTATGGTAAGAGATTAAAGATACCACCTGGGTAAGCAACATCAGGAAAACAAAGGAAAAGTAGTTGCTAATTATGAATTGGCAGGGCAAAGCTTAAGTAAGCCATGAAAGTAAAAGGCAACCCTTGAAAAAACTAATGAAGTGTGTCACACCTCTCTGGAAGCACAGTGTGGCTGCAAAGACACTATTCCTGATACTCATGGTGCTCATATAAGTGAGCTCTTGTGCCTCTCTGGGGAGTGCCTCACGACAGAGGTAATACAAACCTATTGATGCAGATGCAGTTAGAAATATTATAAGAGATGTAACACAACTTTGTCTCATACCTGCCATAGTATTAGCAAAAACCCCAGAAGTTATGGCTTGGTGACTTATGCAACAGTGGCGTAAATGCCAAAGTTGCGCTTTTGCGGAACAGCAGGTAGGGCCCGATCTCTTGAAGCCAATGCATGTGAAAGGGAAAATTCTGGGTGCAGCTTGCCCTGAGCTGTTCCTTTAGGATAAGGGGACTGCAGTAAAACCAGGCTAGAATTTTTATGTGATTTTCACACAGCCAGACTTTGTAGCCTTTAAAACCAGTTTGGGCATTACGGCTCACACAAATATCAGATGCCTGGGCTTTTATTCAGTATCCATTTACCCTGACATCTGGAGAGTCAAATGAGTTGTTTAGGTCAGCTAGAACTTTGTATGGAGATGTACATACAAGGTCATTAATACCCTTTCAGTATCTGCGCATCAGTATGCCCTGCTGCGTTAATGTTTTCGATTCATTCAAAGGCTCTCAAGGGCACATGTTGAAACATAAGAACTCAACAGGCAGTGAAGTAGTGAATCTGAAAAGGTGAGATGCAGTGAACATTACACAGTAAATGTGTCTCGTTTCTAGTTTCCTGGATAATCACAGCTTGGAACAGAGCTGCTGAAATATCTTAAACCTTTCTGTAGACTGAAAGCAGAGCTTGTGAAGCACATACAATCATATTTAAAAAGGCTTCTGAGATCTGTCGTTTTTTATAGCAAAGCAGTGAAGGTGTTTTAACAGACGGAACCCTGGTATGCCACCTTAAAAGGAAGAAAGCCATACAACACCTACCCACCCCCCCCACCCTGCCCCAAACAATGGTTTTCTGCATAGGAAGGTGTCTGTAAAATGATAAATTCACCGTGGGTTTATTACTCTTTGTGAGTCTTGCAAAATGAGCTACTGAACATGAGACTATTTATATTACTCACCCTTGCAAAAAACAAGGGCGTGTGAGCAATGCATTGAGACTATGCATAGAACCATCAGAATTCATTCATCCAATACATTCATTTCAGAAGGCCATACATTTTTATTGCCAAGTTAATGCATTAGCTTTCCATAATGCAAAAGGAACTGAATGTGTCAAGGAACACAATGGTATTTTAACATACAGTGAGAAGATCTGTATTAATAATAGGCTCATATCCCAAGGCAGATTTACTCTGTTTAATTTTGTCTGTTGCAAAGGAGAGGTTAAATCTAGATACATTATAAAGCAGATAAAGCAACTTTTTATACAGTGCTTAGAAGAGCAACATCAGTTCCTGGGAGATTTGTCATACTGCACAGACAAACCACATGTTTATCAAACAGCTCCTGGAGCAGCCTTATTAGCTAATGGTGGACTTTATTTATTTATTTATTTTTAACAGTAGATCTGAATAGGAAGACAGTTTTCAATCATTCCAAAATCAATCATTTTTTTTTTTCTTTTCTTCCCCCAAATATTTTCTTTTTGTATTTTTCAAGAGGGTGAGGAGAGGGAAGAAGGAGGCAGCAAAAGAGATGAGAAGAGCAAACTCGACAACAACACTGTGGTTAGAGGTGTTTCCTGGACTCGGTTCCTCCCTGCAAGTGAGGGGACTCAGAGCTGCCCCCTCCATCCCAGCTGTGCTCAGAGTCTGGGTCAGGTGCACATGTTTCATACAGGAGAAAGGCAGTTGAATGCCTGGCCTGGAGGTAACATCACTTACAAAGATCTTATGCCTGATTTGAAGCAGTGAAGTTGAATCAAAATTAGGTCTTTTCTGTGCCATCACAGTGAATTATTATGTCCAGATAGCTAAATCAAATTTTGTGGCAGAAAGCAGGGATCTGCCACCAGGCCAAGGTCCTGGAAGCTGGAAGCAGAGGCAGGATCTTCCTCGCCATATGTGCTGGGTGATGAGCTCTGTAACATGCAGGTTTAGTGTACAGTCTTCTCGAGTACACAGCACAGTAGTAGGTAGTTGGAGCAATTTTGGGGAAGAGAGGTATAATGCCTTTTCAATGGATTTGTTCCCCAGATAACAGCAGTTAGTTTGAGCTTGATGTTTCTCATGGCAAAGTTCACTTTTATCTGTTTTTTGGAGCTGAACTGCTCTCTAAGCTCTTAGAGGTCAAATGTGCTGCCTACAAGCAGGACTATTTTGTCTAAGCACACAAAGTATTTCCTACCTTCACACTGACACTCAGGCACAGAGTATCTTAAACAGACAGCTTTAGTCTAGTCTGTGCTCCCCTTCTTATCTTTTTCAAGCTTATTAATTATTCCTCAGCAGACAGATGGGAGATATTCTATATTTCTGTGTGTTTCCACAGAGCTGAAAGATGAATGTTACTGGTGGCTTCATAAAATTCATGTCAGATTGTTGTTATGTTTTATTTGTCAGAGTTGCTTAGCTTGTGACATCCACAGGGTTCAGAATATATTGCAGTCTTCCCTGGGAGAGCAAAAGAGGTGTTTGCCAAAATAGAGAGCCTGTTGTCTCCCCTGCCTGCACAGCCAACTTCTCTTTGATGCTGAGGGAGATGAAGACACATATCAAAGGGGTGAACTGATGCCCTACAAATTTACAAGGCCTGGGGTCAAAGATAAAAAAGCATCAGAAGGCACCAAGTTGTAAATAAACAAACATTATTGGCCTTGACTTTCAGCATACACTGAACTGTGTACTTTAGCCTGTGAGAAAGAGTAGGAAAAAAACGAAGACAAATTTACATTGAAGCTACTACACTGTTTCATAAAAGATATACTTGGGTATATGCATATAAAATATGCATTGATATACATAGCAAAAACACCTACCACTAAAACCAGGCAGTTTTGAAACATATTCTGCCTTTTGTGACTCCTTATAAGAGTAGATTTTATTTTTTAACTAAAAATATACATGGTTTTGATAGTAATAATATTTCAATACTTATGCTACTGAGGGTAAGGGCCTGAAAATGAGAGCTGCAGTAGGAGTTATCAGGGATACATTCCCTAAAAACTAAGGTAACTTGTCCAGTCTTGTGGCTGATAATAGGAAATGTTGATCTAGTGACTTTGCATGCATCTATATTTACATGGTTAGTTAGACCTTTAAAAGGCTTTTTACTGGGACAGTGCCCTGCACTTCTGCATATGTATGTTGAGTGCTGAGAAACAAAGTCTTCCAAAATGCCTTCCCACTTTAAGAATTCACATGACTTGGCCTTCTTGCAAGAGGCATAGTTCCTTTTTGTCATAGTGTATTACAAAGTTATGACTCCATTATATTTTGTATCTCTCTTTCCATAAGCCAATTTAATCAGACACAAAACACAGAAGTCCTTTCACTTCTGCCTCATTTTATTACACTGCTGTTAGCAGATAGTTTACAGTAGTGTCACTGGTCCTTATTTCTGCTCCATGTAGCCTACATTATTCATGTGCTGTGTCTTATTCATTAATGTAAGGCCCTTTGAAGTTTAGAGTGGCTTAGCTTCTCTGTGGACTTATAATAATCCAAAAAGGGAAAAATGATATGGAGCCTTTACGTGCCCCTCTCCTCCTGAAAAATGAGGGGGCACATAGGATACACAGGAGGCCCACCAAATTCTGGTTGCTATAAAACTGAAAATTTCTTTTTTACAGTCCTCAGGGACAAACTGCAAGGAGTAAATCCCATGACAGTATCCATTTAATGGTGTGTATTTCAAAAGCTGTAGACCAAAGAGAGAAAGAGAGGCACTCAGTGTGCACGAGAGAGGTGAACGTGGAGAAATGGGAAGGACTTGGTAGCATTAAATTAAATGACAGAAAAGTCCAATATTAACTGCTCTGCAGTAGAGCTATTCAGAAGTTGTATTTCAAAGTCCTAAACTTGGCAATGAATGGCTTATAGGGAAAAATAAGACTGGATAGCAACTTATTGCATATATGTCAACACTGCATAGACAAACTTTATGCAAGATTTGTTTATTTTGTGTGTGGATCGATGTTTTATGGGGACAGGCAGAAGTTTGCATAGAGGTGGGCCCATAAAATGGATCTTGCAAACTTTTTAGACGAGCAGTTTTCGATCATGCAATAAGCCTACTCAGGGGACACTTCAGGCTTACAGACATAAGCACAACCCATTTCTGTTGCCCTGAGAGTGAGAAGCCAGGGATGGATAAGAGCTATGGATGGAGACCCCTATGGAGAGCTGGGCGGTGTCCTTTTCCCCAGTGGCTGCCGGAGCCAGCCTTGGCGGCAGGCTTTGAGGCAGCAAGAGCAGCTTCTGGCATGGGCAGTGCTGTCAGCCCTGCCTATGCCCCACAGAAGCTCCCCACCCCTCAGGAGAAGCTCTCCAAGACAAGCTAAAGAAACAGGCCAGGCACTCCTATTTTGCTGCCCTTGCAAGGGAGCACTGCAGAGAACTGTCTTCTTTGCTACATCCTGAGATTTAGTTACGCAGTTACTAAGATAGAAGGAAATAATTTACAGGTAGGGAAAAAAGAAGCAGCAAAAAATATGGGAGTGCAGCTTCTTTTCCTCTCTAAATGTTAAGACCTAGCCTGGCCAGAAGGACCAGTCATTTTTAACATTGAAGGAATGACACTGTAAGGCTGAAAGGATTTAGAAATGGAGATGGGGAGGTGAAGGAAAGAAATACATTACTCCAGACATGTTAAACTATTAGCAAGAAAGATTTTTTTTTTTTTTGGTTATTCTAGTCAGAGAGTGTCTCTCTGCCAAATCCAGCACAAGAAATTCTGGTAATTAATCCACAGAGACACTTATGCATCTAATCAGATTCGAGATACCTGTGTTCTTGGCACAGGTAATGTTTCCTTGTTACTTAAGATTGGCATTTAGCTGAAGCTAGCACCTGCATTGAACACGTGAACTTTTGCTTGTCGGTAAACTACCTCAGACTTTTTTGATAAAAGAAGCAGAGAGGGAGACATAAGAAAGCACTGGGAGGTGCTGAAACCTTCGATCCCAGGTCGATAAAGCAGTAAGTGCTGCTGTAAGAGCAGACAGCAGCAGTAAGTGCTGGTAAGAGCAGACAGCATTACAGACTGTATTTTACCCTCTTTCCCCAGAAGCTGCATCCCAAAACAATTGCCAAGCCCCAGCTCTAATCACATAGTTCTCATGCCAACTCACTGCCCAATGGAAAGAAAAGCTGATTTGAACTCTGATTACGATGATCATCATTACCCTGCAGTCAGAGGTGTGCCAGCAGCACTGCGGCTATATTCATGTGCGTGGGAAATTGTCCTCCGGTCATGCATTTTGCTATGGGGGGGACAATCCCCTGGGCACAGGGGAGTCTTCAGCAGACCCAGGAATGTAATCTGTTCTCTCCAGCAGTCTCTTTAAAAGTAGTTCATCCATTTTCATCATGTTGAGGAAAGATGCAAGGACAACAGCTGGGATTCATCACACCTTGCTTAAACAACTTACGTGCCTTAAGTTTGGGATATAGCTGTTATAGGCATCTTGTACAATCAAGGAAAAAGAGATATTCTGTCCACCTGTCACCACTGGAGACGCATTATTTATTTTTGTAGACTAAAGAGAAGCTTAAGGCATTTATGCTTCCAATCTAGAGACCTTTGTCAGGTGCCTGAGGTTAGAGCGGGTAAAAATGTGTCTACCAAGGCTGTGAAAGGTGCTATATCCTTCCTAAACCTCAAGGTTATTGGCTCTGTTCTGTAGTGACTGTATGTGTAAGTACTGGAAGATCAATATTCTTTAAGCAAAGGTTTCAGTGTTCGGCAGCTGGTAGGGATTAGCAGAAGGCAACCATTGGTGGCTGGCAGGACTTTGAATGTGGACCACTACATCCAGTGACCTCTTTATTTTAATTTTGCCAAATAATATCTGCATAGTGATCCTGATAGCCAGTGGAGATTTGTTTAGGGAGTAAATGAGACTCCTGAGCAACGATTTTGTCCAGTCATCTCAAATAAATATTGAAACTAAGAATTTTTAAGGAAATATTTCAGCGTGATGCTTTAAATACTATCTTCACATGATTCACTATCAATAACGCATTCTGGAAAAATGGAATCGTGACATTAAAAGCACACTGGACTCAGCAAAATAATTTCAATTTATAACGATCTGAAAAGTCTTTGTACTTTGTAAGGCGCTAAAAATGAACTGGAAAAACCCCTGATATCTCCCTATAAACTTAACAATTACAGTTGAAAATAGACTATTGTTGGAAGGCATATTTAATACTGTCACTAATTCACTCTCAGAAACAGTGCAAGAAGCGAAGGTTTTATTTCCCTCAAGATCTAGAAGTTGATGAATAGTAAAAAGAAAAAAAAAGAAAAAGAAAAGAATATGATATTCCTGTGAATAAATTCCACTTAGGTCATATTCATTTTGATGGAATTGAGGATCATCTAATAAAAAAGTTTTTTAAAGCAAAAATATCACTAATATTAATTAATTAATTATTAATATCACAAGTATTAGTCCACTATTCACACCTAAAATGTCTGACATTTTGAACAAAACAATTTATTATTTTCACATGCAAAAGAACTATCTCTAGCGATTAGTGGAAGCAGTAAAAAGAGTTATTGTAAAAGATTTCTCATAAAACTTATGTTATCCAGTCTGAGAATCAAAAGCTACCATGTCACCTTGACATCTGACTGCATGGTGTGAATTATGTGCTAAAAATCATCAGCGTGTCCCGAAACAACAACTTAGTCTCAACAAGTCATAAAAAAATGTGTATTGCTGATTGATTGTCAGTTCTTGTCTTCATGGGAAAACATTCATCAAGCAGGAGGGCCAGATGAGGGGTTCAGATTAGACACTGTGTGAAAATCACTGCTCTCATGAATTAGAGAAAGTGAACCTCTGGACTTATGTGATAGGTTTTTAAAACAGAGTTGACATAGTCTTATAATATAAAGCTTCCTGTAGTCACTAAAAAGTGCTTTTCTTTCTTGAATGCAGACAGATTTTCAAGCAGAAGCCACAATATTACCAAGTGATTTACATATAAATTAATCCATATTAGACCATATGAATCATTCACTTCTTCAGGGGAATGATCACCATCCAGTTGGTCTGATCACCTAAGCCAAGTGAATATATAATGTTAATTGTGGTACACGCTGCCTACATATCCATCATAATCATCAGTTTTAAATCATTAGGTAGACACTCCCGTGAACGGGTCTTGTGTTGTAGTTCTGCTGGAGATGGGCCTAAGTATCAAGTCTCCAGTTATTTGGCAAGATCAAGAGTGATACTTAAATGTGTGATGTTGCTTCAGACCGTGCAAACGTGGTCTGATGCACAGGAATGCCAGGGAAAGCCTGGACCTTGCTGGCCTCCATTATAGACTCTGAGTCAAGGTAACAATGCTGAATGCCCTTCTCACACAACATCACCCAATCTTCACTGTTTCCAGCCTTTTCTTTAGCAATGATTGCCTCTAATTTCTGCAAAAGAAACTGCTCACTTTACCACTCTGGCACCAGGAGTTTAATTTTCCTGGCATACATTTCTTTCTCTGAAGTGGATCTGCTTAGGTTAAGGAGTGTAGGTGTTTCGAGAAACCAGAAATTGCTGGGTACTGTAGCTATGAGCCTGACGATTCCCAAACTCACCCAGCTCCCTCTGGGAGTTACATGTTGGTTTCTATCACAGAAGACAGTATTTCAGAATTAAAAAGCAAAAAAAACAACCAAACCACCTCCAATCAATCTTGACTAATTTGCTGCAGCAGACACCATGTGAAAAATGCACAGAATTAAGGAAGGAGCTTTTCTTTTTTTTTTCTATCTCTGGAGTCAAGTTAAAATGGAATACAGTCATTAAAAGGTTATCTAGTGTAACAACCTAGCCAGTAAAAGGCAGAAGGAGAAGGCTATATTCTTCTGTGAATTGTTTTATGAAGTATCTCATGGTTGACAATCAGTGAACTAAATCCTTCGACAAGGAGAGATTTACAAGGACTTGTCTACAGAGACAAAGTGTTTCTACAGACTTCAGGCAGCCCTGGGACCAGGGATTAGCAGAACTGCACATAAATATGGCTTACAGCTACAGAATGCCACAACTGGGAGCCTTCAACAGGAAACTATGCGTAAACATGCCTATGGAAACAGGCTTCACATACTGATCATTAAATGTACAGGGTTTTAATAGCTTTACAGACCTTTGTATTGGACTTTGAAAAGGTACTTTCCTTCATTAACTCTCACTATGTTATTTATGCCCCTAGAATTTTGCTGTCAGACATTTTTTTCTTCATGGCTATTTTGAAGTCTCCCACTTGGAAAATCTCAACCCATGATACTCTTGTTTGGATCAAGGCTGAGTGTTGTTCTCCACCTAACACTGTCTTCTTAAGGGGCTGCATTTTTGTTTTTGGTTTTTTTTGTTTTTTCTTTTAATGAGTGATGAGCATTAGAAGATGGATCAGATAGAATTTAAATATCACAAGCTGTTAAATACTAAACACTTGAGGAATACATAATTAAGCAACAGTACGCAGCAGGCAGTCAGATTTTGAGTGGCTATTGCATTCCTGGGATGGTACCACGCTGGAAAAGACCATCTGATTACCTTTATTAACCACCTCAGAGGGGTAGTAATTAACTACTACAGAAATTTACTGTCTAAAAAGCACATTGTTATCAATGAAACGAATGCAAATTTTCACAACACTGCACTTAATGGGCATTACTGCCACTCAGAAAGCAGTACTGGCAAATCATTTCGCAGCCCATTTGTGTTCAGGTAATATTAAAGCTGCTACATAATACTGATTTTAAGCAGAATTCAGCTGGGTAAGTAAGTAAGTAAGACTGCTGCTACCTGTGTGGTGCTGGTAATCTGTGACTAGCATTCTTTGATAAATGAAACTGGTGAGTTTTAAGTCTGGTCTTCAGAGACTGTGGCTACATGCACCCTGTGAAAAACATATTCTTATTGCATGACTGTACTTTGACATTAATTACCAAAGCTACAGCCACTGTGGATTTGATGTGGCTACGCATATCATCACAGCAAGAAATTCATTCAAGAATCACCATGTCAAGGCAGCATAGTGATTGGGGTCTGGTGTACTGCTGAAAGTACTGAACTTCCTTTCTGAGCAAGAGAAACTATCAGACCCCAAGAATTAATGGTCAGTTTAGTCATCACATCCTCCATCATGTGTTGGGGCTCCTAACCACATGTGTTCAACAAGGAACAAGTTACTTTCCACACAACTAAATCCTCAGTAGAAGCAAGGAAAGATGCATGCCAGTGTATCAAAGCTGCTGATTAAACACATCTCTGCATCAAAATCTTAAGTTGGCTCGCTCTTCTTTCAGCTGGATGTAAGATCCTTTCCACTTCTTGCTGTAACCTGCTGGGCATCATATGTCCATGCACTGTAAAACAGTTACTACATGTACCTCACAGATGATTTCTGGACAAAATAATCTCTCCATTTACTTAGTTCTGTCTTTCCAGAATACATTAGTATGCCAGTGAATGAACTATTCCAGCCCCCTGAGCAGCTTCAAGGACCCACCATCTCTTTTAAAATCTCTCTGACAGAAAATATGTCTTTCCTCTTCCCTCAGGGGGGGAACAATTACCCAAGCCATCCAGACGGAGCTCAGGGCCAGCAATGGGTTTCCTAACCATAAAAATGACATGACTTTGACGCCCGTTTTCTTGCTGCCTTGGTGGCCCAGAAAGCAGCAGTTTCATCCTTCTTGAAAGGGAAGAATTGCAACTTGCTAACACTTGCTTCTGAACTCTGGAATGGGCAGAAACAATGAAAGTAACGTCATGACACTGGTACAGTTAAAAAAGGGATTTGAGAAAGGATGTTGTGACGCATGCTGAGCCCTTGTGCTGTTTGAGTCAAAATGACTGAAACATCTGGCTTTACTAGATGGGTTAGAAAAATTCTCATATAATTACTTACAATTACCTGAAATAGTCTTTTTCTAACAGTTGTAGTGAAATGACAAAGGAAGGAAATGGTGCATGTTTGTATTATGAGCATTTTAAACCACTGCCAATCACCTCTTTGTGTCATACTTCACCAACATATATTTCTTATATATCAAGTTAGCAAAATACTCTAGTATCCTTCAGGATTATAAGCATTACATCAGGGCAAGATATTATTATTTAATAATATATTTAATACATTAGTTATCAAATAAATCAGTGTTACTCTCGATACTTGCTATTTCATACATGCTAAGCTTCCTAAGGATTTAACACTGACTCATTTATGCAGGTGAAAAAGACAAAAAGGAAAGACAGTAGCTTGGGAACCAGGAGACATTTTTTAAACATGTCTTTAAATTACACTGCTATTTTCTAACATCTGCCTTTAGCAGCCTTTCCTGCCTCAGCACAGTTACTAGTCAAGGCATTATTATTATTGCATATAAGATGAGGATGTAGGATACTCTTTAAAAGGCTTTATTTAAAAGAAATAAAATCTGTAAGCACTCTCATTCCCAACAGCACAGTAGAAACATTCAACAGAAACAAAGCAACAAAAATCTAGGGACCAGAGCGTGAAAAAACAGGAGTTGAAGTTCATACTCATTCTCATTAAACAGTTTCATCTTTGCTCTCTGTAGTATTTACTTATCTTATTATGAAGAAAAATTTGAGTCCCTGAAGGGGGACAGTGTAGATGTTCTAGCACTCAAAAGTGATTATAAAGAGACTGATAGTAAAAGTAGCAGTGGATAACTTGACTCACACCAAGTTACTACCGGCAGTACTGCACCACCAGCTTGCCTGGTGCACAGACAGATTTTTAGTTCAGTTCCCAGATTCCTGCAATTATGATGTTGTCTTAAGCAAAAAATATTTCAAATAATGATAGCAATTAACAATGAAAACATACGTTATGGGACGCATGCAGTATGCTCAAGTCATAAGCACACAGAATCCTGCTTTCTCTTGGTACTATGGAAATATCTTTATGCTGTAAGATAGCGTTTAAAGTCTCCATATATTCTTTTCCTTTCAGGCTTGAAAGAAGAGTTTGCATTGACAGAGTGAAGCTTTCAAAGTATGCTTAATGTCATTTCCAAAAATGAACTCTCAATATTTAAGCCTTACTGAGCACCAGGGGAACATAAGCATCCTGGAGCTTTGGACTCAGACCAACAATCAAGGCCCAGGTGTCCAAAGTGAGATAAGGTGGCATTGATGTGCCTGAAGTCCAAGGCTGTGATCCTTAGACCAGCTCCCTGCTCCTTATAGAGATGAAGTTTGCAGGAACACGACCTTTTGGCAGGAGCATTTCCTGGGAGAGCTGTCTCCACCTCAGGGGTGATCTGCACCTTTTCCTTTCTCAGCCTGAGGAGGGCCAAGCCTGTAAGCAGTGCCTGTGGAGTGCTGTGCTGCTTTCAATGCACTGCCTGAGCCCTTCCTGGCTCCTTCAGATACCCCTACATGAATGCAGCACTGGAGACTGGAATAAGTTGCAAAAAACACTGTCTAAAACCAAACGAGCCTGTAGGAAATAAAAGGCACGACTTAGGTGAAATGGTTTGGCATTTGCAGGCCAGTTGACGAGGGAGTGGGGCGAGTACTGAAACACAGACATCTCAGAGAAGTGGCAAAATCTTTGTAGTCTCGAGCTATAACATCACTAAGAAATAGAAAGCCTTTAATAGAACAGAATAATGAAGATTGTTCTAATTCTATTTTATTGCTCATACCAACCAATGTTAGTGACATGTAAGAAGTGAGAACTTCTCTGTTTGTGCTATTAAAAAGATACTAGAAAAATTTAAGGGTGATAGTTCTTGAAACAGATCTTTCATACTGGACACAAAGCATCAATGCAGCTTTCTCCAAGAGTTAAAGATTTTAGATTCTCCTTAAAATCAGCAATTTAATAGGAAACCCCCCCTTCATGCTACAGTAAATTTGTTTATTCACAGTAGGTATTTAAATTTTTAACATTTTTGTACTACAAATGCACACTCTTATCCTCGAAGTACAGAAATAAGCTTTTTCTTCCTTTTTATGAAATGAGATTTTGATTCAGCTAAGACTGTGGATTAATGCCCTTGGACTTGCTGTCAAGGCCACTCATTGTTTGCAACTCCCACTGAAGTCAGTGGGAGTTTTTTCACATACTTCAAGAAGGGATTTAGATCTGCCCTGTTGGCTCAATTAATGGTAGCAAAAGTACTGCTATAAAAGCAGGATGTCATGACACCAATTCTGATTGCTCATAGCCGGTTTTGCTGGTCAGTCGGGGCGAAGTCACGAACAAATTTAGGAGGCTAAATACAAAGGGAGCACTGGCTCCCTTGAAACACATTTAAAAGAAAGGTTACAAGAAGAGACCTAATTTTTAGGAGGAAAAGGAAATAAATACAATGTTTTAAAAGAAGCCATAAAGGAATATCTGTCCCCTCATTTGTAAGACAATTTACAGGTATTTGAGCTGATTGAGGCAGGAATGGGGGAGCAGGGGAGGGAGGTATTGCTAAAATAGCTGGAAATGAGGAGGTGGCCAAAGTCATGCGAGCAGCTGAGGCTTTGGAGAGCAGTGATGTGGATGGGGGACATGCATTTACAGGAACTCTGGTGGCTTGATGCCAAGCTTTGAGCTGAATTGACTCCTTCCTGGAAAAGCCACCACATGCTGAAGGTGCTCCCTCAGCTGGGGTCTGGAGGGCCAGGAGAACATTGCTCATACAAGTATTTAGACAACTTTAACTATAGCACACCTGTGTCAGTCTGGTTCAGGTCATTGCTCTTCTAGTCTCTGCAGGAGCCACAGGCTACTCTGTAGCTAGAAAGATATTTTTTTAATCTAGGTCTCCTTGGTGAAATAGCATTTAAACTGACAGGAGGAGGTAGCTGGTGGTTGACATGCTTAAGCTAATTTTGTGATACTGTGTGAACTGAAGATATCGCCCAGAAAGGTTTGTAAACCCATAAAGATTGCCTATTCCTAATTATTTATTATCTTTGCTGTTATAGACTTCCCTTGTCTTACATGTAGGACATTGCTTCTTTTGCAGCCATCTTGTGATAACTTTAATAATCCCCTTCTTTCATTTATATTATCTCCTTGGAAATATTTATAGACTATGTTCATATTCCCCTGAGTCCTTCCTTCTGCAGAGAGAATTAATTTTGTTTCCTCAATCACCCCCTCTCTTACGTATTAGCCTATAATCCTTCCATAGTGTCATTTTCTTGCCCTTCTTTGCATTGTCTCTGCTTCTACAATATCATTTTTAATCACGGACAAGAGAACTACATATAACTTCTTAAATATAATTGAATACATGTCACCTGCTCTTTTAGCTTCTTGACTGAACAAAGTGTAAGGTCAGGATCTTACTTTCAACTTCCTTGTTGTGCCAGAACTCCCATTTGGAGACAATATATTGCACAAACCCCTGAAATTATTTGATAGACATATGGGGAAATGCAAGAGAAAGATTTGGTTGTCTCTTTACATCCTACAGAAGGCCCACAATTCAAAATGATCAGATGTAATTAATATCCATTAACGATCTTGGACAGACAGGATAATAGATATGGTCCAATCTTCTTATCAACATGAATGGCATTGTGTGCATTCTTGATACATTTCTGTGGCTGTACTCAGCTCTGCACTGAAGGAGACAGACTACACCGATAAATAGTTTTCATATTTCTTCAGCTTTATATAAAAAAGAAAAAGATGTCACCCAAAAAAATTCAGGAGCTCTTGTGCTGGCTCCAGGAGGACGCCTTACTGTCTCTGTGCCAGCTATGTATGGCCATGCAGCACCAGCAGCCACACCAACCCACATTCAGCAATCTCAGCACAGTGAGCAGGCGGGGTTGGACCCTCCTGTATAGCACCACTCATAAAGCGGGGTAAGTGTCTGTAAGGAGGGCGACACTGGCCTTTGAAAGTAGAAGGACTGGGTGTCCCTCATTTGATAGGATGAGGCCTACCTGAATAAGGCAGGATGGGATGATTTTTTAGGGGTATGCTGAGTGCCACAACATTTCATTTGAAATGCTACACTGTACTCACATTATTTTAGTCTCAGAATACTATGGAGAAGAGATTTTCAGTCACACAGCGTTAATGTTTCCAACAGGTGAACAAAAAGGGGCAGAAGGAATGAATTTTAATCCTTTTTTAAATAATTTCACTTGCGAAAATGGAGCCAGAAGGTGCTATCATCAATACTTTTACGAAGCATTTTTCAATTCAATATTGGAACAACCCCTGAGGAGGATTTCATCTGTTAATTGTCCTTTAATACTTAGTAGGTGCCCAGCTATTGTTCTATAATCTAACACCTAAGCCAGCACTTTAAGTTTCATTCAGATAGATGTTCTATACAGGAGTACTGGTTCAGTTTAGATTAGAAAAATTATTAAGACTGCAATCTGTTCTTGTGATTCATATATCTGTTCATTTTTTCCTGCAATAGTACCACATCTACCAGCCTCATTAACCATAATAGACCTTTAAGCTCCTGGTGGGTTATAGGTTTCTAAAGTGTTACAAAGTAATTCTTGTCACTATAATTTAAACATGATGTTGTTGTTATTACTGAATCTATTTTATGAACTTTTTTTTCCTAGCTAGATATATGCAGAAATGCTTGGTTGTATATTGCACTTGGCTGCAATGGTAAGAAAAATCTCGGTAATTACAGGTGATGAATGGTGGATACCGAGCTCTTGAATATGTAAAGCAACCTTCTGCCCTAACACACCTCATAGTGAAAGTGCTCCTGAAAGTGCTCCGGTATAATACTAATGAAGAATATTACATACCTGGCTCTGAAAATGAGCCCAAATTGTGTTCATTATGCATGAAGATACCCATATTCACTGTCAGGAGCTTTGCCAATGAACCTTTTTGATATGATCAAATGACAGAGCATCCTAAGGCGTTATTGAAACCAACACTGAGATCTTGGAAGATTTTTGCCCATAGAAAATAAGATTGGTCTAGTCATTAATCAACAGTAGTCACAAGAAAATGCATCTTCTATTCAGTGCAAGGAGATTCCAGTCAAGTCCTAGATCAAGATCAAGACATTGCTTGTATTCTGCATTATACTCTGTCCCTGAAGAGTAGCAAGCAAAATAATGTATTTTGCTTTTATAATACTAATAGCATTTCTTCATCTCATATAATCATACTTGTAATTATTCAGCATCTTTCACTCAAGGATCTTAAAGCCTTTCTCAGCATCAGCTAGTACAACCAAACAACCCCAGTGTTTGTTAAGTATGTTCACTGTTGCTATTATTGCCATTTCAAACGTCTGTAGTGGTGAGGTGATTGTTGGAGAGCCAGTCTCTAATATTCAGGGTCAAGCCAGTCCCAGATCTTTTAGATACTCTAGTTGCATAGGGCAAACTCCAGTCAGCATCAGACTTTCCTTCAAAGAGCATGAAGTATGCCAAATTGCCCACTACAGGTGACTGTTTCCATTGACTTCATGCTCTGAAGATATCTCTCTATCTCATTAAGCTATCCCAGCCTGGGGAATAGTACATTTTTTCTCACATGAGGGCCTGAAAAGTGCTTAGGAGTGCAATAAATCAACAGGGATCGGTTGGCATTTCAAGGCAGACCAGGTGAAAGTGGACACAAGAGATGTAGCTAAACTGAAAGTCAAGAATTGATAATCTTCACTACTTGTTAATAGATTCACATTACCTCAGATGTAACAACGCACTCTATTTTTGTAAAACCTGGGTAAACAGCATGAACAACATGTTTAAACTATTCTGGAGTAGTTAGAACAAGTCCTGCCTATGCTCCTGCAAATAGATGGTCAAAACCAATGGACAAACATCATTTGTATGCAACAGGAAAAGGAATACTAGGCCATTAAATGCTGGAATTGGAAATCCTTTTCACTGAAGGACACTGAAGGATGCACAACACATGGATTAGCTAAAGTACATGTTCACAGGAAAAACATAGAATCCAGGAGAACTAACTCAGTCTGTTTCTGCCCAGTATGTTTTGCCTAGATTGTAGGGTACCCTGCAAGGTTTTGGGTTTTCCCAGCCTGTGTTATCAGTAGTTCTGGTTAACAATCCTGTGAAGTTCTTCTTTGCCTCAGATTTTTTTCCAATAACATTCACTACTTTTGTTTCTGGGATTAATTTATCCTTTGTTCTTGTCGGGGATGGAGTGTGAGTGCACTTCACTCATAAGAGAGAAGCAAAATATATTTTATTGGTCTAAAGTAGTAAGCTAACAAGGTTCTATAGTAAATGTAAATGTGACAGTGATTTAACAAGATTTGATGGCAAGGTACACTTGGTTATTTACTGCATAGAGGACAGGGTCAGACAAAACTGTCAGGGAGACCCTCCCATTGAGTCATGAGGTTCAGAAAGGATCCCCTTGCTTTCTAAACTCCTTCTCAGAGAGGAGTCTAGGGGCGGCTAGATCCAATCCTAGTCCCAGACTTGATCAACGGTTTATGTCTAAAGGATTATATACGCGCAATCAATCCTTTATATCACTCAGCTAAGACTTCAAAGTTTAGCATGCTATCAGTCACTTACTGAGGATCTGTTAGGCAAGCAATGTCTCAACCTCGAGGAGTAACCCTGAGAGGCGTCCCTACTCAAGGGGGGATCCTGGCGTGCAGCCCGCTGCAGTGCAGGAGAGCTCCAAGGGCTCTCGGGCTGTTCACTGCTTATGGGTGGGTAAGATGATTGACTCATAGTCATGTTTGTATACCGATCCCAGGTCCCAGCCTCTTCACTGTGGTTAGGTGGGCATGCTGCACAATAGCCCTTGACTATTGTGTTGGTATGTGTCTCCCGAATCCACTTTGAAATGATGCAGTCAGACACGTCTATTACCACTGCCGTTGAGGGTTATCACTGGAGCAGGATTACTGGAGATAAGGGTTGGGTTCAGGGCGGGGCCAGGGGGAGCACACCATCACACTCCTCCAACAATGGTACATAGCAGATCATAGAGGAATATATACAATCCAACATTACTGGTAGCAACAAAAGCCTTTGCCTGACAAACTTCACATCTCCTTATTGTTTTAATATTTGTTTATGATATCTCACACTTTGTGGGCCTGTCAGGAATGTCACAGAGTGGCAGATCTTTACTTTTTTTCCTTTTTTCTGAACTAAAATGAAAAAAAAACCAACCAGAGAATATAATTAGTTTTCCTAGTGTATTAGATTTTCCCTGTGCTTTTTCTCTCAGTCTTTCTCTCAGTCTCCATGGGAGATGGAGACGGAAATATTTGCCAAAACTGTGGTATTGCAAATATGTCAAAATGTTCAAGCGAACAAGCCGATTATTAATAATCTGAAAGGACTCAGCTGGCAATCCATAAAAGGCAAAAGTTTTTTATTTCTGTGAAAAGTATCTATTCTCTCAAATTGGTTCCTCTTGGCAGACTGACAACTTTGGGTCAATAATTCCTCCAGCTGTTGAAGCTGATTTTGAAACCTTAAATCAAATTCAAGCAGGACCTGTTGTATAATAACCACGAGCTTTCCTACTGTTTATAATACTAAATAGGTCACACATAACAGAAAACCACACATGAAACAGAAGTCGGCGGAAGCATCTTGGCTAAGATACAAGTAACAGACCATAAGACTTCTTAACTGGAATCTCCTCACACTTCCTACTCATTTACTGTTTCTAATAAAACCTCAGGTATTCTGGAAAATGATCAGAAAGAACGTAACACTCGAAATAACGCTGGGCAGCTCAGAAGATGAAGGCAGCCAGAGCCATATTTTATGCCGGGGACAACACTATGAATCTACCTTCAAGCCAACACTGGTAGAGTTCATCATTCAGTGAAAATTCTCATTGATTCAGAAATTTTATGCCATTTTAGAAAAAAACTACAAAAGGACAAGTTACTCTTGACCAATAGTGGCCTACATCTTCAATCAGTGAAGCCATTTTTCAAATCCATAAAGAGTAGAAAATTTTGATTGCTCTTTGTGAAACTGTGGAGGCTCCTTTCTGTGCAGGTTCCTTCTTTTAAAAGTGCAGAGGAAGATTATAGCCTAAAGGGAATGACTGAAAGCACCAGAAGGAAAGTGAAAGCAGTGCTGTCTTCTGTCACTGGAAAAATGTTTGTACTGCAAATGTATGTGTTTTTCTGTGTGTATATTTTCCCATAGAGAGCATGGGTGGAAAATAGTGACAAAAATGAAAAAAAAAATTCATCACAGAGTTTCAGTGAGATAAAAAAGTTTAAACAACTTTGCCCCTCTGTCTCCTGAGCCTGTCTGAATCAACAGGGAGAGCAATAATGCTGGGAAGGAGGTCTTGCTGCAGGGCAAAGTAGCCTGTCCCAGTTGGCATGGTTATTAAACTTTGGGATTATTGCTGAGGTTATTGCCTCTGAGCAAGGCTGGATTGTGACTGAACACTTAGGTGTGCCATGTCCCCACCACTGCCCATTTAAAGTCTACATGAAAGCAATCCTGGTACCCCTATGTCTGGCAAAACATAACTATTCTGTTCTGACCTGAAACAATGAATGCGGTCTTGCAGCTGAAGATGCCCAAGAGACCAGAAATGCTCCTCTATCATCACCACTGCCGAGGAATCAATGTCTCTAACAAACCAGGCTTCCTGTTGAGAACTCACAAAGTTGAATACCTTCAGTACGTATTGCATTAATGTTGATTCTCTTTTTGAGCAATCAAATCAGATGTTTGGGGTTGTTTTGGGGGAGTGGAGAGAGACAGGGAAGATGCAAGGTTTTTTATGTGCCAAGTAGCTTGATTCTTTAGATGTCATTAAGCTACAACACCAGATGTGAGTTCGGCTGTGAGAATTTTGAAGTGGGTTGATTCCTCTACGGGGGAAAAATGAACGCTGCATATGTTTGGGAAATTCTTTTAAGGATGTTCTATTCACAAACAACAGATATATAAGGTCATGTTCACCTTGTAAAGAGATTGCAAAAGCAACAAGCAGCCTACACATAATCAATCCATCATCAAGACTTCAGCTGAAAATGCACCTGTGTCCCAGGCTGTGCTGATCAGCAGCTGCTGCCTGTCTTTGTCACCTCTTTACCAGCACTGTGATCACCTTTAGGAAATATTTTGCACTGGTTATTTTTGTATAAATGGATGTTTTGGATTTTGAATGTTGGAATAAATTGTTCCTGCAGACCACCAGTATAGATGGAATTTAGCCCATGATATCATGTTTGCTGCTACTGGATGTGTATATTACTATATCATCTCTAGTACAAATCAGCTGTAAACACACAAATTTCTGTCAAAAGCCAAGCTCAAGTATAGTATTCAAAACCGGTGCTCTGATTCATGCTAGTAGCAAGCAAGGTGTAGGAGGAGAGAGACCAACATGGCATAAAATATACTTACCCCCTTACATTAAAAAAAAACCCAAACCCAAAACAAGCCAACAACACACATTTGAATGGGTAGAATGTCTTTGTACTGGTTTATGACTTTATATATGGTGGCAGTGACTTTTATCCAGTACCAAAGCCTGATTCAATGCCGGGGGAACCACAACCTAAGGTTATTAGTCATCATGACATCGAATCTGTCCTACCTACATGTAATTGGTATGAGCTGCTCTCTTTCTACCAAACTTTCGCTGGCAGTGTGGTATTTAAGGGGCGCCCAGAATTTGACCTGCTTGCGATGCTGGCACCCTGCCTGGCAGGCTTGGTTCTGTGGAAGGCAAGTGGAGGCAGCAGCTGGTGGGCTGCCACCACAAACTCCCCAGTCTCCTTACCCCATGCCGAGGTGAATCTGGTATTGGAGTAGTAGGAGCTATTTCAGAAAGCTCCTTTCTCGCACTCCACAATGAGAGAAGCCTGTTTGAAACAGACTAAACTCTCCTTCTGTTTTGGCAATGATGCATTTACTGAAGATCCAGGGTTCTCACATTTAATTTCTGGGAGAGATACTACTGGAAGGCAGAGGATGGTACATAGCCAAGTACTGTGGGCTCTGTCCCTCAGACTTGAACAAGTGTATCAGAATGAATAAGATATCTGATGGAAGACAATATTTCATGCTAGATATTTCTAATTAAAAAAGAAGATAAAATTGCATCCCTTCACTCTACTCCCAATCACTGGAACAACACATATACAATTTCAGTGACATTTTCTTTTAAGGCTGAAGGGAATTCTTACCAAGGATGAGTCAGGTGGGGAAGTGAGCACTTTTGTCACTAGGAATAATTTAAGGAAATTCATTTTGGTTTAAAGGCCTGCCTTCAGGCAGAGCTGCATGTTGTCTTGAAGGCACTCAGTCAATAAAGCCAAAGAGTTCAGTAGCGCTAGGCATCTCCAGGTAAGGCTATACATAACTATTGGGTAGACTAGAGCCAAATACATGTTTTCCTTCAAAGGATAAAGTTTAAGAGTACAATAGAGTTCAAAAGCCTTAAAGATAGTACAGCAATAAAATACCACTTAAACACAAGTAACAAGTCAGTACTGAATTATCATCTGACATGAGCTGTGCAGGGTTATAAAAATTAGCTGCTTCTTATGGAGACACACCTGTGCTTATTATTGATGAAGTTTCAGAACAAAAAAACCAAATTACAAACTCCATAGCAAATCTGTTATATTTGATCATAATTAATACTCTTTGGCCATTTTTGTGTGCATTTTGTGGTCTAGCCCTTCTGTGTTAGTATTACAAAACAGTATGTTTAGTGGCTTTTAATGTGTTATCCAAAGTTTGCTATTAAAAGATCCATCTTACTATAGGAACCAACAAATCTTATACGTCATGAAGGATCCTCTTCCATTTCAAAAGCCAAGGTTTTCCACTCTTGTAACATCAATAATTTTTCATAATTGCAGTCCCATAGAGGTCACATACAGTGAAATCGAACCTCTCTTTTTCAGCTACATTAACAGTTCAGTAGTTTCACTGAATTGACTAGAATTACTATTTGTGACTCAGAAAGCTCTTCCACAGATTTGATTTCTGATGTTGTGTAGTTAACATAACCTTATTCATTACTTAGTTTCTCCATACTTATAGCAGGTAATATGTTCTTACCTGTCAGGTAAGCTATGTTTTACAACCATGTTGGTATACTCAAATACTTAAATTATGGTGGGTATCATAAAAGTCTAAAACTGTGTAATTACATCTGACAGTCTCAAAAAGTATGGCTAGTTCTCTTCCACTGTAACATAGAAAATACTTAATTGTGCACCAGTTAGCCTAGGAAAATGAAATTCTCGGAAACACCGTTATGTATTTGTTGAAATTTAATATGAAGGAATAAACTAAACTACATGAATTTCATTTGCAGAAAAAATAATGTTGTATTAACAAATAGATAGATAGATATGTTTAGTAAAAAAAAGTCCTCTTCTATAAAGTAAATGAAAGAAGTGTCATTGAAAAATGGACTGTCAGATTGGCGCTGGTCTAATGCTGTTCTTTCTGCAAGGAACATTATGCATTAGTGAGCTGAGAGCAACAAGCTGGAATTATTTTGAGATACTACATATTATTTCTTTAGAATAATACAATCAACTATTCTATCTCAGGCAAATCGGTCCCTTAAGCTATAAATGTATCCTGATTATTTATCTCATAAGCAGCCAAATGGAACAAAAAAAACCAGGAGTTGTGCTTTCCTACTGAATTTCTCCTGTGTGGTAAACATGCTTGCAGAAACAATTAAGCATCCTGAAAAGAACATCTCTCATTTCCTGTGATGCATAGCTGAATTTGGGAACCAGCATCTGTGAATACAAGATTTACATATTACATATTTACAAAGAAATTGTCATTTACAACGACCTTCATTGCATATGAAATACCATCATGTCTATTAGGCAATTTTATCTTCTTTGCTTTCAGTGAACTATATAAATAGATGAAATATATTGTACGATATATTTTGACAACATCTGTCTTTTATTGACATATGTCTAATTAGACTGGGCCTAAGCCTACTTGCTTATTTCTGCCTACTTTCTAGTAAAAACCTATGGAAATATTCCCATTCTTGATGGAAGCAAGAAATGAACCCCTCCTTGTTACTCCTGCACTGTAATTCCTCATTCTATGGGATTCTCCAGTTAGAGCATAGCTCCATCATCCCAGCTGCTGTCTTCAACTCCACAATCTGAGGGCGGCTGGGGAGAGATGTGCACTCATCGTATATGAGCACAGCCACCGCCCTGGTGCAACCGTGAGGGATGCTGGGGAGCACAGTGTATGGCACAGCCTTTGAAATGCAGCAAAGAAAGGCTGGAGTTGAAAAGCATGCACTAAATCCTCTTTGTACCTAGTACAGTGCAGAAGACATTCAAAAAAATTCATCTGAATGAAAACAAATCCTCTGTGGGCCCAGTGAGGTATTGTAAATATGATCTTGAGGCATGTCTGGAGGCAGACTAATTAATCAGCTAACTATTACTTGGTTAATAGTAATGCTTATCTTCACCTCCATGAAGCACTCCTGGCTAAGGGATGGCTTGGGATCTAGCGGAATTTGGACTTGCATTCTTTGCCATTTTTATGGTATTACCTAAATGCAGCTCAGAGGAGGGCTGGAAGCTGTGGTAATGCTGCTTTATCCTAGCAGAGCTAGCTGGCTGGCACTGCAGAGGACTCCCTGTCCATAACCACCATCACGTTTTCCTCCCCCCTTGTGTTGTCCTCTCCCTGGGGAAAATGGCCTTGGGTCAGTCGGAGCCTGGAGCCCCCTGCCCTCAGCTCTCCACCAAGGCCTTGCAGGCATTGCTGCCATGCGAGCAACACAGAGGTGAAAATGCCCAGGACAGAACAGGGGTTTAAACCTAAGTTTGGGCTGCATTTACAACATTCAACCCCTCCAGGCCTAAGTCCCAAGCCTTTCTGACTGCAGCATTTCTAGACTTGCTCTTCACTCAGAATCACCAGCTTGGCTTGGGCTTGTCTATTTAAACAGCTTGAATGAGCTCATATAGGGTTTTTTTCAAGAATTTTCTTTCCTGGGTCATTAATGCTGTGAATTTCCTGAGCTCCTCTAGTTACACCTGAGTACCATTTAGCTCTCTGTCTCACCGGGCTAATGTGACAGTTCGCAGAAATTAAATGCTAAAATTTCAGCAGGCAGCTGAAAAGCAGCATCGTAAAACTACCTGCACTTACACAGAACCAAGGAGAAACAATACTTCTATGGAGTGCTAAAAATGACTGCCGTAAAGTTTATTTGCTCCCTGCTCTCACCTTCACACCTTCCCCCAGAGTCTTGCTGACTGCACTGACTCCTGTGGACTCAATCAGAGGTTTTGAAGCACAACAATTCATTGAAGAACAGCTGAAAAATGTCAGTTTCTTTGTAAGAGAACATAAATGGTATTTATCCATTACTGGTAAACAATTAGCAGCAGCTACATAACAGTGTTGAAATTTCTGTGTTTGAAAGCAGGCAAAATGACCTGCAAAGTCAGGTCTGGACACAAAACGCTGGCATCACCTAAGCCAGCGTGTTGGCTCTTTTGCCTCTGACCTCGTGACAAGGCAAGGTGAACAGATAAATAGGCAGGGCCGGGAAAGGCTAGGCTTTTACACAGAAGTGGTAAAAAAGTATCCAGATTTTTTTTTTTTTTCACTGAAGCATTTCTAAGTAACAACCAAAAGGACAGTCGCTGAAGCTCTGGCCTGTCATCTTGATTGCCGTAGGCTGATGCTGTCACCAAGTCATTTGACCGGGCTCCTCTCCCCCTCATCTGCAGTCGAACCATAGCACTTCTAAAGGGTGCTGTTAAGCTTAATTAGTACAAAGCCCTTTGAGCAGAGATTAAAGGAGAGCAGTGGCAGATGTTCCCCCTCCTCTGACTTCAGGGCTGAGTCTGATACAGAGCATTGCCCTTCATCAGCTGGTGCTACTCGGGTGCCAGGTAAGGGCACAGGCTACTCTCAGAGCCTCAGAGAAACCCCCCTGTGATGGACAGGATTTTCAAATGCATCCAGTGCTGGCCCAGCTCCATTTCAGCTGAGTCCAACTGTAAATGTCGCATTGGTAGAAAAGAGCAGAATTAGGGCACGTGCTGAATCCACTTGGACAGTAAGAAAAAGCCTTGGATGTAAGAGATTTCCTGAGAGACACCCTCAGCAAAAAACCCTTCTCCTGTGGTGGGAAGTCACTGGATGTGTTTTCATAAAAAAACAAAGAAATAAATCAATGCTTTATTTTCACAGGGTTAAAACCTGTGAAAAATTTGTGAACACCTTGTCATTTAAAGCATGTCCTGAAATTCCACCCTCAAATAATTCAACAAAACAGCAGTCATAGGACTAAGTTTATTTTATACGTCATTGTATAATAAAGTCAGTGGAAAAAGGATGTGAAAATTGGGGCTGATAGTGCCTGCTGGTGAATGAATGATGTGGAAAATATCCTAAGAGGTCCTAAAAGAAAGCAAGCAGAATAATGGAGAAGATGATGTGGCATCTGCATAAACGTCACAGATGGGAGGCTGAGAAAAATTCTGGTCTTATTACTTTAATGTAAGTCAGGAATAATTCCCACAGATCATTACTACTACATAGGTAAATACCAGTGAGAAACCAGAATCAGGCCCAGGAGGTGGATAAGAAGTGAGAGCAAGGAGATAAACATTAAAGGGTGCACGTTTTTACCTGCCTGTTGTAATGTGTTCTAATTAACAACAGTAATAGGATTCGCACAGCTAAACCCCTGCACATCACACTGAAAATTCACTCCTGATGCCTGCCTGCAAGGAGATGGGTGTGGGGAGGAGGAGGGCAGGGAAAGGAAGTAAAAGAATAATAAAAATGACATTTCATCCCGCTCTTTTGGAGGAATCATCTCGTAATTACTGAGCAGGACTGGCAACTCCCTTTAATGTTAGATTTTCTGGAAAGGGCTCTCTTTCTTTCCTTTTACTATGG
Organism: Fregata magnificens; assembly: GCA_013389945.1. Classification (NCBI taxonomy): domain Eukaryota; kingdom Metazoa; phylum Chordata; class Aves; order Suliformes; family Fregatidae; genus Fregata; species Fregata magnificens. Next base: position 135,101 of record WAAD01032544.1, on the reverse strand, counting down.
GTGGGGTAGCAGAGAGGGAGGGAGGGTGAAATGAAGGATTAGTGTAGTCTGGGTAAACAATGAAACCCGAATCTGGATGGTTTAAAACTCAGGATAATCCTAGCAAGTTGGGAGCTGTGCAGTGGGATAATTTGAAATGTAAATGTGACATTCTCCTCGGTAAATTAACAAGACATGACTGCAGGCTCTCCTTGTTACTGCAGTCACATTCAAGAGTCACTCGTTCTCTCTCTTCTCATCTAATGCTATGACAATAGACAATCACCAGGAGCCTTCTTCAAATAAATATACAATCAAGCCTTTACCGTACCCAGAAGTGACATATGCACTGAATTATCTTTTATTCATTTTACGCAGAATCTTGTTGCTATAAACACTATATTACAGGATGCACCTGGGATGCCATCGCCTCGCCCCCATCCCCTTAACACCAATTTCTTGTACGCTTCCATAGAATAATGGGCAGAAGGTATCTAATTCATGATTATGAAACAAAGGTTTAAATTTTATTATGCAATTGCCTAAGATAAAATGGAGGAGATTGATCTTGTTTTGTTCCTGAACATCCTGAGAGCTTTTTAAAAATTATTATTCTATTACTTTAAAAACTATTGAAAAAATGCCCTCGCCTAACATAAAAATGACCTTACCTTAACAATCACAATTGATCATGTCAGATGACATGATATGATATCTATACAGTACAACTCCTGCAAATTCAATCTGTCCAGAACATGGAGGCATATTCTCCTGTTCAAACAGAAATGAATGGTAACGTTTCAATTATTAATGTAGCTTCTCTGTTGCTTCCCATTTTCTTGTGGGAGATCTGGGAAAGGAAATACTATGGAGATGGCTCTTGCCCTGTGTTTTTTCCCAGTCTTATGGCAGTTTAGTGCAAACTTGTCTATGGTCCCTCAAGGAGGGTCATCAGGAAATAGCTGGCATGCACTTACCACAACCTGTCTCTACTCTTAATGCCTTTTTGACCCCAACATGCTTTTTAGCCTCTCTTCAGCATCCAATTCACTGTTAAACTATCTTTGGAGAGGTGCCAGGGTGGGAACACCTAGCTTTTACAACCAGCATTTCTTAGTGGTAAGGGTTTATTCTTCAGAAGGTTTGCAGGGCACCTCTGTCCTGGTTTCAGCTGGGATAGAGTTAATTTTTTTTTCCTAGTAGCTGGTATAGTGCTGTGTTTTGGATTTAGTATGAGAATAATGTTGATAACACACTGATGTTTTAGTTGTTGCTAAGTAGTGCTTACACTAGTCAAGGACTTTTCCAGCCTCTCATGCTCTGCCAGGTGCACAAGAAGTTGGAAGGGGAGGGAACATAGCTAACACAGTTGATCCAAGCTGGCCAAAGGGCAGTTCCATGCCATATGACATCATGCTCAACATATTAATGGTGGGGAGCTGGCCGGGGATAGCAATCGCTGGCTGGGCATTGATCGGCGGGTGGTGAGCAGGTGCATCACCTGGTTTTTTTTTTGGTTGTTTTGTTTTGTTTTCTTTCTCTCGTTGTCTTCCTTTTCATTACATTATTATTATTATTATTATTATTATTATTGCTATTAATATTATTATTATTCTTTTATTTTAGTTATTAAACTGTTCTTATCTCAACCCATGAGTTCTCTTACTTTTGCCCTTCCAATTCTCTCCCCCATCCCACTGGGGGATGGGGGGCTGAGTGAGCAGCTGTGTGGTGTTTAGCTGCCTGCCAGGTTAAACCACGACATTACTGAGTGTATAGACAGTGGTAGAAGGATCTTCTTTGTGAACTTGATCAATAGCTCCACGGTAGTGATGTCTCAGCATTTCAGAGACAAAATATGTTTTAATAGAATATTTGAGCATATCTTTTTCTCTTAACCTGAGAGCTGCCTCACTGTGTTGCTTATAACCCACAGGCTGTCCAGAGAAAGCTTCTAGCCAAGTTCGCTGCATTATCTTAGACAACCATGCAGACATTGCCTCAGTCAACCCTCCTTTAAACTTGTGACATGGTGGTGCACTACATGCTCAAGCTTGCACATCCTCATCAGAAAGAAATGCTGATCTTTGCAAAGCTCTAATGAGTATTATTCTGGTTGTACATATCTGCAGTAAGGAGATAGCTGTTTTCTGACTATGGCTTTGGTATTATTTTCACATGTATTTTAAAACATATGACAGAGATCAAGGTGTCTGAAAATAAATTCTCAGAAAGGAACCATTACCAATGCTTTAGCACACTCATTAATATCTCAAAGCTAGGCTGTTCCACAATAGAAGCTGGCCAGTTATCAACAGTGATCCTTTCCCAGAGGGTTTCATGTAACTTAAGCCTTGCCCATATGCTGAAATAGCTTCAATTAAATATTACTTTCCATGTGCTAGCACAAACTCTCATGTGTCTAAACAGAGATTTTTTTTTCTACTGGTGATTTTATAGACTTCCATCATAGTAATTACTCCATTTCAAAAGTGAAATATGATTTCTGTATTGTGAGAGAGGGATCTAAACAGTACAAGCTGTCAAATGCTTGCTAAAATGTAAGGTTTCTAAGTCTTTTGCTAAACTGATGGGCAAACTTGGACATTCCCAGCAACAGCAGCAGTGCTGTAATAAGGCAAAGTCTTTAAGTAATGGAGGACCACAAACATCCCTAAGACATTCCAGCAAGACCTGCCTCTTCTGTGGTGATCCAAGTAGCAATTCCCATCCCAAAAATGATTTTCAAAGATCCCTTAATGCAGCGCTTTTGCCATCAGCAGGATTCTCGGTGTTTTCTTGCAACCAAGTGTATCATCATGCTGTAAAACATGACTTCTGCATTTCTGGATACTTTGTTTCCCATTGGTTTTGCTTGAAAAGGATGTTGTGGCCAGAAAGGACATTTGAGAACATCCACGTTCAACAGAACCCCGGTAATACTAGCATTCCCAGTCCCGCAAAAGGGACTGGGATGTAGACATCTCTAGGCAGAAGGCAGACAATGGTGACTGTGTGCTAACAGAAACCAGCTGCATCCCCACTACAGCAACTCATTATAACACATACCATTCAATGCCAACTGGAGGATGAAGGGTTTAGAAATGAAGATTGTCTAATTTCCTGGCCTGGTTGGGTGTGGTAGAAAACCTGAATGCAGTTAAAAAATTCATCATAAACCCTGTATTGCCAGGAGAGTTACAGTCACAGAGTTTCAGTGCTGCAGATGAGACAGTAAACTAAGGACTGTGCTTTCTGACTTCATTATCTGATCGAATGCTGTTTAAAATTCCCTTGATCTTTTCTCAAAGGGAAGACATGAGTTTCTGTATTTATGTTCCTTGTCAAAATAATGTGGGTGCTAGAGATCTGGAGCAGTTCTACTGTTTAAACAGGACATCATGATTCGTGACTTCAGGAGTCTGTTCCCAGTCCCACGGTGGCTTTTTTGGCAAGTCACTCAGAACCAGACCTGCACGCACCTGGGCTCATCACTCGACCGTGGATGAAGTTGTTGTAAGTGAGAGCTTGGCTTCTCAGTGCATCTGCGGTGTATTCAGCAGCTGAGTAACTCTGCTCTTTCTAGGTAAGGCTGCTCAGCATAGCATTGTCCTGAGTGAATGAGCTTGCCTGATGAACTTGTCTTTTTGTCACATTCATGTGATGCTTGGCTGTGGCCAATAACCATTCTGATTCTTCTAGCACACAGACCCCCTGTGCCATGCTTTACCTGGCTTTAACAGTACTGACAATGCCACAGAGGTCATATGCTGTCAGGCTGAACTAATGCACATTTGTAACAATAACCCTTTGGGATCTGAAGAGAGAAAGAACTTACAGAAATGCAAAGTAGAATAGCCTGGCAGTGGTCACTATTTTTAATAATTCCATGATTGATTTTGAACATAGCGATTTTATTTCATGATTGAAATTTGCCCTTGTGTTTGACAGGAAATGGGCAACATCAGAGAAAGCATTGAAGTGACTGTGTGCACTTACTACTAGAACATGCATGTTGACAAGTTGCTTTAGAATTCAAAAAGAATTTTTAATGTGATGTCCTAGCACAGCAGTCGATTCATATATACTGGCTTGTGATCTGCAAGTTAAAAATGCTGATTAGCTATGATGCAAGAATGCTTTAAACTAGAATCCTTTGATTTCCATATTTTCTGACAGATATAAACTAGTTATTGAATAACACTTGCATGATTTGCCTGTTTTATATCCTTAATCAAATTAAAAGATTTAAAGAACAATTTATTCTTTATAATGGTTTTATGTAACAGGGTTTCATCTTAGCCTTTTGAGTATTTATGTTAAGTACAGATATTTTGAGAGAAGTTGATACTGCCCAAAACATGAAAAAAAAAAAGGGGAAATATAGTCAGGAGTGCTTAATAGCCAGGAGTACTCCTTGACACTGTTGGAATATGAAAACAGCAGCAAGAAGAGTCTGCTGAGGATCTACATTTGACACATATTTCATCCTCTCCAATCTTTTCCCTCACATGTGCTGCTATGTTACAGCTGAAAGTTTTTTGCTTCCTCCACACCACACAGAAATGACAATGGACCGATGGTGTAATTAGTTTTTGCCTGGGATATTGGACACTGTGATCAAATTATGATGTTAAAACCAAAATAGCATATTGCCAATGGGATAACAAATATCATAAATATCAGAATCAAATGAAAAGGGGTTCTCTAGTAGATGTCTTTTCAAAGAAATATACTAGTCCTCAAACACTGTGTAAATGGTGATATTGCAAGAGCAGGAACAAATCTTTTTTGTCATTAGAAAGATGGTATTAATTGTAAAATTAGAAATTCATCAGTTTTGGTCCACAAGACCATCGAGTAGCCTCACTTATTCACATTACAAATCATCCCTCCTTGCATACCTGGATGGACTTTCACCCAGTTTTCTTATTTTATTTTTTTGTAAATGGTTATCTTACATTCATTCCTATACTATATATCACACAGTACATACAATGATTTACAAATCCCATAAAATCAGATGTCTCTTTTCATTGACTTGTACAGAACTTTAATATTGATATGGCTTCATTCAATTTGGCTTGGTTCGATCTTTTCCCCCTCTCCTGTCTCCCTCAATGCCTAAAGACTAAATGACAGATTTAGTGACCACTGGGCAAAACAATTGATTTGATTTGACATCCATGTTCCAATAAATATAACACTGTCATTGTTTTTTCCTTTCAGCAGCTGAGAAGAAAGATATTTAATCTTATGACAAAGTGTCACTTCAGTGACTTTTGGATCAGGAGGACACATGAAGCAGTTAGGACTGTATCAAGAGCAAGGACGAATGAGAACATAAATATGTTCAAAATACAAAGGAGGTCACCTACACTGCAGCACTGTACACAAGCCAGGCTCTGTAGTGCTCAGCCATAATAAGACCAGCCAACTTAACTCCTGTCACAGGAGGTACTTTGTACATGTGTTCCCTCATGGCATGATGGTGTCCTAAGAGACCAGGTCTCATAATGGAAGTTGTACTGGCAGTTACCAGATTTGTCGTAGAGCCCAGATCAGATGCATGACCCTGTTTTTTCCTTGAATTCTTATTAGATGTAACACCAGCAAAAGCCCAAGACCCTGCCATTGAAAATGTAACCTAGCACTCTGAGAATGACCTAAGCACTTGGAAAGCCACTGTTTTGGTATGCTGTTCCAGCTCTGGAGGGCAGTCTCACCCATGAGTCAGTATTGAAGAACAGCAGTCCTGAGGGACCAGAGACAGATGGGAACAGGAGGAGAAACAGCCTCTGCACATGAGACTTAATAGTGCCCATGCACAGGTTACCACAGGGCACATGATCAGATGGCCAGCACTCACACCTCCTGCCCACCGGGCCCAACCTCTCCCACCCCATATGCAAGAAAGAGAGAAACCTCTTACCTCAACACCCAGCCCCAAGCACCATTTCTTTGCACATATTTGAGGACAGTGGAATAATTGTTCTGAAACAAAATCACTTTTATTTGGAACAATTTGTCTGCCCTGGGGAGAATAATCTGCATTGTAAAAATGGTAAAGTTATTCTGTTACAGTGATGACAGTCTATTTTCCTATGCAGCAATTCCTAACTAGTTCTTGATAGGTGACTGATCCACACAAACACGACTCCAAATGATTTACGTGAAGACAGGTCTGTGAAACCAACTCGGAGGGCTTCCAATTAAATGGATTCATGGAGAACTTGCATTAAGACAATTTTGTGAAGACAAAACTGAACGGAACTGAATAAGCAACAGGTTCAGGTCCAACAGGGTGAGCACTGGTTTAAGACTCAGAAGACTGCAGGATACACTTGGCTTTGACCGTGCTTGACCTGTGACTTTGGTTAAGTCACTTCCCTCTTCTTGGTCTTGTTTCCTAATCCGTAAAATGAGGATACTGAAACTTAATTTCCTTATAAGGTACTTTCAGTTTCCTGTCCGAAAGTTTTCATTAAAAGCTGGTCAGTTACCCTTCAAGTCTATGTACTTTGAAATTTCCGTATCAAAACCAGATTAATTAGTCTGTGTTAGTTTGCTGTCTCTCAACAGTGGTCAATGATTGATTCTTCAGGAACTTAAGTGTTTTATAATGCACGTAATTACATTATAGATAAAAATAATTCCTCTGAGACAACATTTCTTCCTGACTCAAGCTGGTGATCGGCTTACACCTGGAAGCACATGGACTGATAGCCCTTGTAATTTTATCCTACCTACTGTAACTGCAGAAGCTTTATTTACAGTATTCATATGTGCTGAATCCTTTTTTTAGAATCTTGCTAAGCTAATTGCCTCAATAATTCACTTTACATTTGCTCAAGTTCTGATATAGGTGAAGATTTATAATATTCAGGACTGGTTCCAAAGCTCAGCCTCTTGGTTCTTCAAAATTCACAAAGATCCTTGCCTTGTTATTAGTCATGGTTTCTTGGAAAATGTTGTGATTATACAGAATAAAATGAGGACATTAAACAGCATCCCAAGTTTAGTGGTATGCCTACTGTATAATGCAGTGCCTTGTTTACAAGGTAGTACAAATGAACACACATCTATTAACAAAATTAATGATGAACAATTGCTGTAATTTCTCCTTGCTTGGAAAATACCTCTTGCAAATAAATTGGGTTAACAGTAGCTTGCTGATTGGCTTTATCTCGCAAACAAGACAATGAACAATGTTAATGAATTCACTTCAGTAACATTAAGATTGTGGTATAAGAAGCAATACAAATTTGTGGACTGTTATGGGGAGTGGGTATAAGCAAACAAAAGCCAGAGGAGCTTTTTGTGCTAGACATTGTGCCTTCATTTCTGAGGTTTGTAGTCGCAGTGGCATAGTAGAAATGGCTTAGTGAGACACAAGCTGCTCATCTACTTTACTGAGGAATCTGTAAAGCATTTATTGCATGGGTGAATGGGTGCCAAATGCAGGAATGAAAATATTTACTGCTGATACGAGCAGACCAGTGTCTTCACTGGCAGAAATACATCATATAGAATATGCATGGAGAAGTGTCCAGGAGAAAGGACTATTACACGTTCCCTGTGTCTTCACATGTACTTACAGCCTGCTGTTTTACGATTAGGTCGTCTCAGACAGAGGTGTATTGTATTTTGAAATAAAAAGAATGGACAGAAAGAAATAAATGAAAAAAATGAATAAAAAGAATGGAAACACATGGGCTTTCCTAATTTTCAGCATTAGGGAATTCCAGGGCTGACCCTTTGCTAAATGTGCTCCTCTGCCTAATACACAGAAGATTTACTTCGACTTCCCGTGGGGATAAACACATTGGTTTGGAAAATGTTTTGAAATACCAGTATGAATATTTGGTTTATGAATGGATTAAGTAAGATATACCTTATTCAAATGGATCCCAGAAACACCAGTACAGCCACTGCTTCCAGACCAACATTAAGGAGGGCTCAGGAAATTCAAGCCTTGCTCTAGAGCCATGTCTAGACTAGATCAGGAAATGCTGTGACACAAAGCAATACTGAGGAAAAGTGTGTTAAAAATTTTGATAGATAACTCCTTTCTGATTTGGGGCCTCATATTTAACTTCCTTTGCCTTCTCTCTTATGTACACACACAAATGGGAAGTCACTGAACTAACTGTGAACAAAAAAAGTTTGTGAAGAAATACCTGGACCTCTTTCCAATCAAGTTTTTTTCTAGTGTTCTTTCCTAGTAGGATACTGATCTTCTCCAAAGTTACAAAACAGGACTCTAAGCAAATCTGTACAAAATCAGGAAGCAGTCATCCCTTTGCTGAAGACATAGAAGGGAAGGACTAGAGACTGAGACTGAAGGCAGTGGGAAGTTAACAGGTGCTCTGGGGCATCTGAGCATCATGTGCACTCATACATAATTTGCATGAGAAATCACATCTTTGACTGTGTTAATTTCCATCTTTTATTGCCTTTTTTCCCCCTCATTTGTGAGCTTATATGTTTGGGAGAAGCTGTTGTGCAGCAATCCTGGAGAATTAAGTTGTCCAGATAGTCCCCAAAGAAACGTGGCATGAGTACTTAAATAGTCTGAAATTTTCCCATTTAATGGGCCATGAGCTCATCCTGCTGACTGCACGTGAGAGAAGACTAAGCCTATCTCCACTGTGTCCTGTCTGCTGCCTGAGTCAGAAATGTTGCCAGGTAATACCCATTGTTTTTCTTTCTCTTGGGATTATTTTTACGATTTGGGTATTTTCCTTCATGAGATAGGCTAAAACCACAAAATGCATTTCATAGTGGCTAGGAAATCATTCTGGGCAATTATTCACTGATAGGCTGCATATTAATGAATTACTTAGAAATATTTGCTTTATGATTGTTTTAGTAAAACAACTTCACATTATTTTTCTAAAGAACATACAAATACAGAGTTTGCAAGTGAGTGCCACCGTGTCCAAAAAATTGGTCTCATAGGCAATGGTGTGATTAAAAATCATTCTTAAGCTCAGAATTGATAATTATAAGGCAGCTCACATTTTCAAAGTAGCGCAAGGGCCAAAATAATATATTCCATGTACTGTGACTAAGTGTAATGGCCTAAAGGAAAATAAAATGCTAAACAAGAGAAAACAAAATACTAATTAGGTAAAGTTGGGAGGACAGTTATAAAAAAACCATTTTCTCATAGCTGGACATTTCATGTTATGAGGATTAATTGGTTAAGCTTTTTTCCCCCTTTGAAGAATGGTTAGATCTAGCCATCCAAAGCCATGTGTGTTCTCTGGAATTCCCCCTTAACAGACCACTTGTTAAAAACTAGTTCCGTATCATCTCCAAACTGATTTTCTGGAGTGTTGAGCAGTTCTAGCTCCCCTAAACTGTATTGTCTACCGCACTAAAATTAGATGCCTACTTCTGGGCAGAGACTTACAAAAATAGCCTATAGCCGCTGTAACTGCAAATGAATGAATTTTGAAAAGAAAATCACTCACTTGGAATTTAAAATCTGCCTAACTTAGACATTCAGTGATGAAAATGTTGACATGGGCACATAATTGCTTTCTGACAAATGGCTAAATAAAACCTCCTGCCCAAAATCTATGTTAATGTTGCCGTTCTAGTGTCACTTTCTGCTTATGTCTGTGGGAGTGAATCCTGCATCCTGAAACCAGAGGTGAGACAGCCTTCCCAAGCCTGCTGGCAAGACACTGAAGAAACTCTGAAATGGCCGGTCTGCCTGAAAGACACAAATTAAGCAGCACCTCAAAAGTGCTCTACAAAAAGCATGGTAGGCTACAAGAAATCTGTAATCTAGCCATCTGAAATCCACTAAAAGACCAAGTGCCAGGTCAAGCTCTGAGGCAGGTGGAATAATGTGCTCTTCCTTGGCCCTATGACTAAATACCAAGGCCCTGAAATCCCTTGCTGGGAGTCTGACTTAGCATCAGGAAGGTGAAGAGCTTGCTTTACATCAGCCTTGACAATCTAATACTATATAATACTATACTAAACCCAAATCCTCTTTAAATCAAATCAACACTTTTTCCCATGTAATTTTCTGTGTCACTGAAATTCATACAGATTATAGAGAAAATGGAAAAGGCTGTTCATTGTTCATTAATGAAGCACAATTACAGGTATAAAAGGAAACAATTTTCTTAATGTCTGTTATACTCCTGGAACATAATTGATGGTTGCTGTTACTAAAACAACAGAGAAAAATCACTTAATGACAAAATAATATTTTTGTTAGGCTGCAAAGATGTCACAGGGATTGCTTTCCTCTAAAGCATGCATTCTTGCTAGCAGACCCCCCGAGGATTTCAGGGGTTTATTACCATTCTGTTCTTTTTACATAAAGGAGCCCAACCCAGGGAGGAAGCAGAGGCACACTAGAGATCCTAGGTAAAAAAAAAAAAAAAAGGAGAAAAAAGAATATTTGCATTGAGGAGACTAAAACCAGAAAAGGTTAATACGCAGTTATCTGTGTAATCTGTCCATCCATCTCTGCTCCTAATTGACTTCATTAAATGAAACCACTTTTAAAATGGGGTTTGATGAATGGGATTGAATACTGTGATTGCCTGTGAGAGTAGGAGAATGGACTCCACATCCCTTTCGGTGTTGTGTTTCTATGACTACTGCTGTGACTAGGAATCAGACAGAACAAGTCTGGCCTCCCTGGTGTGCCTATCGTCATGGTATCTAGGTACCACCTAATATAATTCCCGTCTGTTAAAAGGCATGGACTTTGTGTCATGTAAAAAGTAAATAATATTAATTTTAGTAAAGGTTATTGGAAGAAAAGCAGCAAGCTTCGATCATTATCATGAGAACAGTTTCCTGATCTATTTG
>WAAD01032544.1:94640-115461 GCA_013389945.1 Fregata magnificens | reverse complement strand
CCCTTCTTGTTATCCTGGACATCCCTTGCCAGACTGAGTTCCAAGCGGGCCTTGGCCTTCCTCGTTGCATCTCTGCATACCCTGACAACATTCCTATATACCTCCCAAGTGGTGAGTCCTTTTTTCCACATACTGTAAACCTCTCTCTTGCTTTTGACTTTTTCCAGGAGCTCTTTGCTCATCCACGTGGGTCTCCTGGCTCCTTTGCTTGACTTCTTCCTCCTAGGGATGCACCAATCTTGAGCTTGGAGGAAGTGGTCCTTGAATACTGACCACCTCTCTTGGACCCCCCTGCCTTCCAGAGCCCTAACCCATGGGATTCCTCCAGGCAGGTCTTTGAAGAGGCCAAAGTTGGCTCTCCTGAATTCCAGGGTTGTAATCCTACTTGTTGCCCTGCTTCTACCATGCTGGATCCTGAACTCCACCATCTCGTGGTCACTGCAGCCAAGGCTACCCCCAACCCCTCACATCCTCAACTAGACCTTCTTTGTTTGTTAGTATAAGGTCCAGCAGCACATCTCGCCTTGTTGGCTCCTCCACCACCTGCGTCAAAAAGTTATCCTCGATGCTCTGCAGGAACCTCCTGGATTGTGCGTGCCTCGCCGTGTTGCTTTTCCAGCAAATATCAGGGTGGTTGAAGTCCTGCACAAGAACCAGGGCCTGCGATTGCGAGGCAACTTCCAGCTGTCTGTAGAAGGCTTCATCAACTTCCTCTTCCTGATCAGGTGGCCTGTACTAAACACCCACAACAGTGTCACCCATATTTGCCTGCGCCTTAATTTTTACCCATAAGCTCTCGACGCAATCTTCCTCCACTCCTAGGCAGAGCTCAATGCCTTCCAGTTGCTCCCTCAGATAAAGAGCAACTGCCCCACCTCGCCTTGCTGGCCTGTCTTTCCTAAAAAGCGTGTAGCCATCCATGACAGCATTCCAGTCATGCAAGCTATCCCACCATGCCTCTGTAATTGCAATGAGATCATGGCCCTGCTACCGCACACAGATCTCTAGTTCCTCCTGTGTATTTCCCATGCTGTGTGTGTTGGTGTACAGGCATTTCAGAGAGGTAACTGAGCACGCAGGTTTCCCTGGAGGGGTGCACAGCCATACACACCCTTGAGGTGGTTGGTCTTCTGATTATCGTCTCGTGAAGGTGCTAAGGCACCTCTGTTGCTGCTCTGGTTGGCCCAGCTCATTCCCCCATTGGATGTGATGGCACTAGCATTGCCACTTTGGACCCCGCCCCCCGAGTCCTTCAGTTTAAAGCCCGCCTCACCAAGCTGGCCAGCCTGCTGCCAAAGATTTCCTTGCCCCTTCTAGACAGGTGGATTCCATCCCTCCCTAACAGGCTATGGTTGCTGAGGAATGTCCCATCATCATGAAAGCCAAAACCCTTGCAGCACCACCAGCCTCGTAGCCAAGAGTTGATCTGCATTATTTGCCTATTTCTGGCTGCCCATTGTTCTCCAGTGGGTAAAATGGAGGAAAAGATGACTTGGGCACCAATATTTTTCACTCGCTCCCGCAGGGCTTTATACTCTTCCTTGGTTCTTCCCAGGCTCTGGCTTGCAGCATCATTTGTGCCCACATGGAAGAGTAACAGCGGGTAGTAATCTGTGCTCTTGACGAGTTGTGGCACCCTCTCAGCGATGTCTCGGATCTTAGCTCCCGGAAGGGAGCAAACCTCTCGTGACTCCCTGTCAGGTTGGCAGATGGGCGCCTCAGTGCCTTTTAACAGAGAGTCACCCACTACGAGCACTCGCCTCTTCTTTTTATGGTATCCGCTCTGTGCTGCTGGTACAGTTGCACCTTGCAGACCTTGCTCGTGAGTGTCTACAGCTGCTAAAGCTTCATATCTGCTGTTGGTAGTGATGCTGGAGGGTGGAGACTGAAGCGGAGCCCTGCTTTTGCGGGTCACCAGGGTCGAAGGTGCCTCATTCTCAGTGGTGGCCACTGCTACAGGAACGTGGTTCTGAAACCACCTATCGATCTCCGCCTCGGCTCCACTAATACTGCGCAGCCTTTTAGCTGTTTCCCGCAACTCAGCCACCTGACGCAACAGATGATCAACCTGTGCACACCTTGGGCAGCTACTTACCTTTTCACCAGGAGAAGGGTCTGGGTAGTTGCTGCACCCTACCTACTCCTTCCTTACCAGTTCTGTCTGAGTGGATGCATCAGACATCTCTGGGGCTTTCTCCGTGGGAACAACGGTTTTAGATCTGAGGCAAGTGCCCACTATCCTGGTAGCAACCTAGAGCACTTCCTTTGGCTGTGGACCTACAAGCGGGATGCAGCGCCCTCCCTGCACAAACTGCCATGCAAACCGCCATGCCATGCCCTAGCTGATGTGCCACGCCTTGTTTGCCCATCCTGGTTGCCGCGCTTCTGGTCCCTCGTGCTCCCTGGGGTTGTTTAAATCTCCTGCAGTTGCTCCTGGCAATGCCCAGGCCGCATCGGTCCTGCTCGCAAGAACTGCCGGGACCTGGTGGGCCACTCTGCTCTTCCTTGGGTTTCCCTGGCTCCGGGAACCCCCTTGTCTGCCCCAATCTAGCGCCCAGCTGCGGAACTGACTGTTACCTCTGCTGCGTTCCTCACCAACTGCATTCCTCACCGACTGACAGCTGCTTTCGGTTACACTGCATGTGTCACTCATACATGGCTCTTCCCTTCCCTTCCTCTCCCTGGAAGGATAAAGTACATGTAGATCGAAAAGATCTGGAAAAACAAGGTTCTGTGAGTCTTCAGATTGGCAAAGGGCAGGTTGAAGAGTGTGTTTTGTTCTTGGAATACCACATACTAAGGATTATGGGAGGCCACAAGATTTAGGTGCTGAAAATATCTGAGCTTTTTTTTGTGAAAGGGAATAATTCAGTTGCATCAATTCACTACGAGTAACAAACACAAATTTACATTTCTCCTCTTTATAGATATGTATGTATAGATGTATAAAATCATATTTACAGAATCACAGAATCACTTAGGTTGGAAGGGATGTCTTGAGACCATCTAGTCCAACCCTCCTGCTCAAGCAGGGTCAGTTACAGCAGGTTACTCAGGGCAGTGTCCCCTCAGGTTTTGAATGTCTCCAAGGATGGAGATGTCACAGACTATCAGGGCAACTTGACCCAGTGTTTGACTACCCTCACAGTAAAAAAGTGTTTTCTTGTGTTCAGATGGAATTTCCCGGTTTTTAATTTGTCCCAGTGCCTCTTGTCCTGTCACTGGGCACTACTGAGAAAAGTCTGGCTCCCTTGCCTTTGTTCCCTCCCATCAGGTATTTAGAGACATTGATAAGATCCCCCTGAACCTTCTCTTCTGCAGGCTGAAGTGTCTCAGCCCACTTATCCTTTCCTTATATGAAAGATTTTCCAGTTCCTTACTCATCTCTGTGGCCCTGTGTTGAACTCATTCCAGTAAGCCCATATCTGTCTTGTAGTGGGAAGCCCAGAACTGGACCCAGCACTCCAGGTGTGACAGGAGCCCTGAAAAGTGGAGCAGAGCATAGCAGACCAGGAGCCACAAAGGTGAGCTATAGCAGCAAAGCCACCCAAGAACCAGCTTCCCCACGCAACTCCATCCATACTCTCTCTGGTAAGAACACACTTATCTATGTTTACATGGTGGAAAAAGGTTTTCCTCTACACTTAGGAGGGCAGAATTCAGGTTTTACTTGCAGTTTCACCTGTGTACTTCCTGTTTTAGAAACCATAACCTGAAGGCTGTTGCAAAAATTCAACTTTTAAACATGGCCTCTATTCATATCTTTGTTGACAATGCTTGTATCAATAAACTTGGAAACACAATGGAAGCATCGTTCTTGATCTCAATGGGAATTAAGTACTGAAATAGCTTTGAAGAGTCGAGTATTAGTCCTTAGCTTGTAGAATAACAGTCATATTTTGAGTCCTTGCTGCGCTTTTCAGTGATTCTTTTGCAAATATGCAAAAATAGTTGTCTATATTTAGGTCAACTATATGCTTGTGCATTGAAATGTTGTTTTTCTTCCATGGTGACATGGAGGAATATCATCCCTTAGGGAAGAACACTGTATCATTAAACTAATCTATGCTATTACATCTCTATTATCACTTCTGTGTACATGCATTTTAAAACTAAAAATGATACAGAGAAATAATACACATTTAGAAAACCAGTAGTATCACTGCTAATATCTACTCATATTGGTACTGATTAACTGTACACTTCTTCCCTGCCATTACCTGGCATATGTTGATTAACACGAGGGAAGGGAGAAGAGAAGGGAAAGTTTCCCTGGTATGCTGAAAGCAAAGACCACTGGTAATGGATGTGGGTTATCTTGCAAGTCTTGGAGTTACCCTTGAAGTGTTCAGGATGGATCTGAGAGTCAGGCAGGTGCAGTTACTGTTCTAGGTCCTACGCATGTGCATGGCACACATTCAAGCTGCACTCTTCTAATGCTATTGTTTCACTTGCTCTCTGTATTTCACACATTGCCCACATGTATGCTTAATGTTAGACAACAAAAAGTACTTTTTAGTTTTGTGAATGATTATGCCAGCTTTAAATCATATATAAGCTCTACATAGTAAGATGTTTGAATGAGAAAGCTGCATTACACAATTACTCCTATTTACAGATGTTTATCAGCAAAAGGACATTTTCTGTTTTCGTATAATGAAAGTATCACAGCTCTTCCTGGGTACAAATGGATGTGCCACAGGCTGGACTGCCTGAAGCTACATTATCAAATATTGTTTTGCTATTATTTATTGGCTTACTTCTATAGATAGGTTACATGCTTTTGACACTAGCTTCAGTGAAAAAGGTACAGTTTTACTTCGTAGACCCAGAATACGTTTTTGCAGTAAAAAGAGCAGATCTAATATATTGGTTTTGGGGGATCTGTTTTCTCAGTCTACTGGCACAGTCTACCTAGCATGTAGCTGTGGTCTATGTGTAGACAGTAAAAGTTCTTAATGACGTATCTGCAGAACACTTTTTAGGTAATACCCGTGATTTTACTGAGAGCGGCTTTTGTTGTTAGTACACATTGCAGAATGATTTTTACTGATTTTTGTTTCCTGTTGTTAGGGCAGGAAGAGTTTTAGTTCAAGCCTTTTAAAATAGGCTCTCTTTGTTCCTAATGCAAGTACTCAGTGGCTCCCTGAAGTGTCCAGTAAAATAATTTAACAAATAGAAAAATATTTCCCTCAATCTCTCCGCTCGTCTTTCAACAGCAGATGTGCTTTGCTAATCTCAAAACTACTTCTCAGTAAGTGCTCTCATTTCCTTTCTTCTTTTACACAAGTCTCAACTTTGTTATTAGTTTACAGAGATTTAACTGCAGACTGTTCTAGCAGTCAGAGGAAGCAGAGAAGTCTGAAGCCATTAATGTTACACCAAAGTTAAAGGCTGACAATTTTAATCTAATAATAATTGTTGTCTCAAATCTTGAGACCTTCCAAGTCCTACTAAGGTTACCAGAAACAGCATGATATTTTACAGGGTTTTTTTTTTGTTTCATGTACTGTCTTGGTTGCGCCATTCTGGGCTGGTTAGCAAATGAAATCTTAGAAGATGGCATGTAAAGCATGCATCTGTTTTCTAAGTGTGCCAGCAGACTCAGGCACTCAAGGATCATTGTCTGATATGTACATTGCACACCTATTTTGAGAAATAATAACTGTGGACTGGTAAAAATAAGCAGAGAATATATTTCCCTATTTTTTCCCCTAATGTTTCCCTGCCCTTCTGAAGGTTATAAGTCAAAATACTTTTCCTCCAGCTAAAAATAATACCATACTATTCAGCTCTGCGGCTTAAATTATTTGGTGGGGTTACTATTAGACTACAAAGCCACAGTTTTCATTCTCTACTCCTGGTTGCTACAGCATCCTTTGCTCTACCTTCTGTCTGGAGGAAAGCCACCAAGACAGTGAATTAATGCTAGACTTCCTCCTGGTAGGACACAAACCTGGCCTGTGTCATACTTTAGCTCCTAGTCATATTAGACAATAATTTTTCACATCTTTGTTTCCTGGTCTAGACAAGCAGTTCTTTCTTCATAAAACAGGGATGGATTTTAATTTGTGAAACCCTGCAGGCAGGTCCAGTCTGGGTAGGGGGGTGTCACAGTGTTATGCTGATAAGCCAGCTTCAGATACTTGCTATTCCTAGACTATAACATACTCAAATTGCCGGTGGAGTACAGAGCAAGTTTCCTGGGAAGGACTGAAGCTATTTTTCCCAGTAGAGAAGCACCAATTATGTTATGCTAATGGCACTCATTAGCAGGCTTCAGGCCACTAAAACTAGTGCATCGAATTTCCAAAATCCTTCTCTACCTATCCCTACCTACAGCCCAGTGCAGAACTAGTTAGCTTTAGAAGTCTCTCTCTTCCCTCCCTCCCCACAACCTGGTGGAAAGGCAGGGGTGAAGCAGCTATCCTGCTCTTGCATTAGATCTTGAGACCAGGAATAGGACCACTGACAGTCACAGCTTTCTACCCCTGCCAGTTCACCCTCGCTTTCACTGGGCAGGTCAGAATATCAGAAATAGAACTTCAGGAATAAAAAAGAAAAACAGAAAGAAGAGTCGGGGGGCGGGGGGGGGAAGGAAAGTAAATTTATAAAAATCTCTTTAAATGGGGAAAAATAGAATTGGTAGGACAGCAAAGGTGGAGGACTGAATTGGCTTCAGGAGAAAAAAATAAGAGTAAGATAAAGAGGAATGAGATTTGCCATATACTAGAGGCATCTGATTAGTCTGAGAAAAGACAAAAGATATATTTGCAAGGAGTTAAAGAATAGAAAATAGACCTTGTAAGTAGTTCTTTCTCAATTAGAGAAAATGCTCAGCAATGCATATCCCATCCTCTTGCTGTCTGCCCAGAAGAAAAGCAAATGCTGACTTAACAAGAATTCCCTCCTCCCAGAACACAAATCAGATAGCCTACTGAAAAAACCCTCCCAAACTTGCTGGCAACCTCAGCCAGAACTAGCTACTTTGTCCTCTCATTTTAACAGGTAACACCTCACAGGTTTCTCCTGTAAGCCCTCAACTCTAGAATTCTTAAAAATAGGATCATCCTGTCCCCAGCAGCCTGAATCTGCACTGCTCTGCGCTTTGAGCCTAACCACAGGCAGTCCTATCTGCTTTCTGTTTCTTATAGATTACTGACTCCCAAGGCTTACTCGCACCAGCGCTGCCCTTCTCCCTCCACAGTCTCTCCCCAGCTTCACACAACCCAACAGCCACCCCAGCATTTTACAGACTAAATTTCTGCCCTGTGAGCTGTTCTCCCCATCCTTTCCACCTGGATAGGTGAGCTAATTGCAGTGCAGCTGCACAGCAGCACCCCTTTACCAACCAGATCTATTTTGCAGCAGATAAAGAATATATCTCATAAAAATAGAGCCAAAGCTCTCCACAAAGACCATTTTTTCCCTCCTCCCATAAATATCCCTCCTTTTTCAGCTTTCATTTCCCTGCTTCCCAGACCTTATGTTTCCAGGCTGCTTGCTATTTACCAGGCTGATATTGTCTGGGACTCTGGCATTTGCCAGTTCAGCCGTGGACTCAGAGTGATGTACTCCAAGAAAAATCCAGCCTCTCTCTTTAGCTGAGCTTTTCACTTCAGCTGTTCCTGTTCCCTTCCCCCCCGGATACCCCCACCTTGCTGGCTTACTCCAAGTCATAAAAGTGCACTTCGAAGGAGCAATAACTATTATGTAATTCCAAGGCTCATTTTTCGGTATCAATATCAAAACCTGACAGATGGCTGTCAGTGAGACCATGAGTAACTGTTAGCAATGCAGCACAGAGCTGTTCTTTCTATTAATTCACTGATTTGACAACAGCACTTCAAATCATAGCAGAAATGTCACTGTAACTACACAAAAACAGAAGTAAATAGACCACGGCACCACCTATATGTATTCATGGTTCTCTGAAGAATCGCCTCTCAGTAAATGGTTTGCTTGGACAGCTTTACAAGGCACCAGAAACATTATCTCTTGAAGTTCATGTTCAGATTTGTGACAGCATCTATGAATAGCTTAGTCAGGTTCAGTTTGGTTCAATAAAGTTTCTATATGCATGTGTTGTTCATAAAATGTGAAGCAAAACCCAGTCTTGCAGTTCCACAGACTTCAGACTGTGATAGAGTTTCCATTTCCAAGATCTCTTTGGAAGCAAACTTCAGCCCTCCACTTAGGGAGAATGGAAGGACAAACTGGTCTGCCAGGATTTGGAGTGAAAATTAAGATACTGCTGAAACAACGTAGTGTTTTGAAAGGCAGAGAGAGGTGGTTCATAGCCCCACTCTCAGCTGGCTCCAATGATTGTTTAGTAGGGGCTTTTGGTAAAAAGTTTCTAGACAATGAGGTTTATCTGTTTTTTTACACTGAAGCTATTAATTATTTCAAAGCTTTTGCAGGAATCTAAAATTTTTTTTTTTTGTTTTTCCAAATAAGTGGACATGGAATACAATGGAATAATTTTATCCTATTAAATGAATTGCAACTGCATTAAAATCTGCCTGTGCTGCATGTGCATAGCTACTTATTGCAAAATGTCTCTGCGCCTGTTTCAGATCATCCAAGATGTAAGAAAAATGGATCATCTGGAACCTAAGCTCCATCACATGTGCAGATTTCAGTGTGGATGCCCAGACAATTGCATATACTTACAAGAGGATATTCTGTCAGCTCCTGGCCTTAAAAATTTCTGGCATTTTCTACCTCCTTTCTGCCTGGCATCCCCACAGCACAAGAAATGGACATGTTAAATCATGCTTGTACAAAAAGGGACAAATCTTTTATTTTCATAGAATGAAAGGAGGGAAGGGGAGAGCGACACACGTAAATGAACGGCATGGCTTCTATATGAGGAAGGCATTGAGAATGACAGCAACTAAATGCATTCTCAGGACAGTTACTATTTTTTGTTGCAAAGCAGCAGCTCTGCAGTTGTTGATGGATGTGAACAGAAAGCGCATGGATTTTCTGCCCACCCACTGGCAGCAGCAGCATTCTCTCCGGGTCATGTGCAGGGATACAAGTCAAATGATGAGAGGCCCTCCCAGGACGAGAGACTTCTATCACCTAGGATTTAGCTGATAGTCTATAAAGTGCTTTTAAATCCTTTAAGGCCGCATACATGAAGGTGGGTATCAGGAAAGTTGAACTGGGAAAACACCATCAAGAGCACAGATAACTCAAAGCTGATGAATTTAGCAGGAACCTTTTATACCAGAGTCTATGAATTAAAGACAGGTGAAAGAAAGATAAACAACAACAAAAGAAGGTTAAGGCAAGTGGAGCAGGTGGAGATAG
Source organism: Fregata magnificens (assembly GCA_013389945.1). Taxonomy (NCBI): domain Eukaryota; kingdom Metazoa; phylum Chordata; class Aves; order Suliformes; family Fregatidae; genus Fregata; species Fregata magnificens. Next base: position 106,143 of record WAAD01032544.1, on the reverse strand, counting down.
GGAGCTTGTATTTTTCTCTTAGCACTTGAAATGTTGGGTGTTCAGATAGATGCATTTCATTTGGTATGGACCTCCAGTCCCTGCCAAAGGGAGAGATAGGAAGTGTTATCTGACGCAAATGTAATTGTACAGCTTTACGGAAAGCAGTAAGCACACAAAATGTCAACATTTTGGCTTGCTTTTTCTTCTGTTTAACTAAAAGTTATATGTATCAGATTAACAACCCAATTTGTCCTTTAGTAATACAAGAGAGGCAATTTTTCCCCCCTGGATTATCATTTTGGTTCTGATTCCTCTTCTGTGACTATATAGTCAGATAGATAACTATGAATATAATTTTATATTACATAAAGATGTTGTATTTGTAACTAGAGGCAGAAGGCTTTTTAAGCTATACCATGGGTAGCACCAGGATAAACTTCATTTCCTCCTTGGACCCAAGCGTGTCTGTGCCTTGACTGCATCTCTGAATTGGTTGAAAAGGAAGAGCTATCCCTGAATGACTCCTAAGAATAAGACAGGCCGATGAGATTATGTGTAGCAGAAACAGAGACCTAAATAAACAGATAGACAAAGTCCATCCAGTTCTCGGCTTTGCTTCTATAAGGAATATCACATATTGCTGCTGCAGTGATGGACACGTATCTATCACCTTCCAGCCTGCCGAGCTGGGTTAACTTTTTTTCCTTATTTAGGCCCTATTAGGAACAGAATCCCTGTGACGAAAGGTTCAGACTCGACTATTCTTTTGTTCCTGCACAAACCTTTTCAGGGCAAATTATAGTCCTCCGGTGCTGATGTTAGACTCGAGGCAGCAGACCACAAGCTACATTTGATAAAGGACAGCTCAAAAAGTTGAGGTTTACTAAAACCAGATGGGAACATTTGTGGTGATTTGGTGGTGGCTGTTTTTCTAAGGAGGATTCTTTTTATTGGGGTTAGACCCACAAGGTTTCATTAGCAGCAGAACAACTCTGAAAGTCATTTGCTGTGATAGACAACATCACAGTAAACAACAGTAAGCATTCGTGAGAGTCAGGCATCCGTCTCTTCATTATGCTATTTTTTAAGCACAGCCCTTCTTGTGAATAAGCACTTCCCCAAATAAATCCATGGTATGTTCCCTGCCTTCTCTTCTCATACAGGCACTCTAAATGGTGGTTAGCTGCCACTTCTGAGGTGCTGTGTTGTGTCATACCACACACAAGAAGCCATGAGACCCTGAAAAGTCAACATAAGGAAGAGAAGGTGAGAAAGGGAGAGTGAAAGCGTAACAGCTTCACAGGGCACGTATCCCCATACTGGGTGATACTGGGGATGCTCCATTCCTTCACTGCACAGCTGGCTTACATGATTTGATCAGTCACTGCATTCCTTTTTCAAAAGCTAATCTGCATCCGAAGCTGCCTGTTTTCTGGAGCTAGGAAATTTCCAGCTGCAGCACTCTGGCACGTGATACTACCTGAGAGCAAAACTCTGCTGTGAGTCAGCCAGAACTCAAACGCTCAACTTGTACATCCAGGAATTCAGGTGTCTGCTACCTTTGTCCACTGCGCAGCACTGCACCCTGCATGCTCACGCTGTGTGGTGGAGAGGAACCCAAGTCAGCCAAAGCACTGACAACAGCCTGTCAACCACAGCATGGGTTTCTCCGAATGCTAATTCACTCAGCTCCTCCATACAGTCGGATCTAGAACTGATATTCCTAGAACTGCTTGTGAGAAATTGAGCTTTTCGTGCAATATTACAGGTACTGTCAGCTGGAGAGCCAGTGCCAAGTGCCAGACTATCTGCTCCTCACAGCTGCAGCATGTTCCCTTCTTCCAAGTGGCAACCAGAGGTGCTGCAGAGAGATGGCAGGAGTGCAGCATTCAGTTTTGCTCATTCTGATCATCAGCAACACAACTATTATGTGATTTACCTGACCTGTTCTTGCTGTGTATCTGTCCAACTTTCACAGGAATACAGCGAAGTTGTGATTAGAGAACGTTCATGGAAATGCAGATTGCTTTTTATCTATTATTGACCCAGGATTGTGAGGTAGCCTACCATTTTTAATTTTACATATCCTATTTTCTCAGAAGATGGCAAAACCCGAGACATATGACACTTATCCCAGAATAAGAATTCTGAAACTGAGATACTCATATGGAGTTTTACTGCTAATCTGGAGACATTGCATACGTCTCTATGGCTTAGTCAAAACCTCGTCTTTTCTGCCAATTGTGTCAATCTCTGTGAAGTAAAAGCTTGCCTATCAGAAATCCTAGGAGAAGAGGGAAGCAGGGAAATAAAAGCCATTTCTCAGTTCTCAATGGTTATTAGATGAAAGCAGTTTACCGTCACTGCTGACTTGAATTAGAGTGGCTTTCTGAAAGACATGGCATTAAAAGTCTATGTTATCTCATTACAAATTTTGTAAGTCATGCACCCATAAGAGGAGCAATGGATTTGTTTCCTATGATATAAAGAGCCTTAGATAATTAGCATAGTTGGGAGAAAAATATGTTTTACTGGGTTTTTTTTACACAGGCAGATGTCTTGCTGGAGTGACGCATTTCAATTTAATTTAAATTTCATATGGAAATATAATGCAGTGTCCATTGTAGTTTTCTGCTTTTGAAATGTCTTTGCCCTCCTGAGCATTAAAAAATGTAAGGAAAGAAATCCAGCCTAACTTTGCATAACAGCACAAGCCCTTGGTACAGTAAATTGCCATGTGTCCTTTCTATAAACTATATGCTCAAAACCAAGGAATTTGTATGTTAAATTTGAATAATGGGCCCAAATAAGATAATTCCTCTTTGCTGACAGAAACGCATTAGCCACTAGCACACATAACCATTCTTCAGTACAGAAATGTGTTCTTTAAAGTAGGGGTATTTGCAAAACAGCTAACCAGAAAGGAAAACAGGTTCCAAAAAAATCACATCTGATTGATGTACTTGACATGTGGGTAATAAAATCAGGTTCTGCTCAGAACAATTTGGAATAATTGATTTGGTTTATGACTTTGACCAAAATATGTAAAAATGTAACATTCTTTCACAGTTGCACTATAATTGTTCATGCTACTAAGAGAACGATAAAGGGGGGGAAATGCCTATTAGACAGAGTTTCGTTATGAAAATGGGCTTATTAGACGGAGTTTCGTTATGAAAATGGCTAATTAGAGAATCTGAATAGGGTATTTGAAATATCACATCCTCTACAATGCCCATGGACTCTGTGCATTGCATATCAAATACACATAATACCAGTCACTCTCGTGGACCTAATTGTGTACAATGTTTTACCGAAGCCTCTGATTTTATACCCACCATCCGTTGTGGGTACAAATGACATCACTGAAATGCTTGATTTCCTGCCCTATGTCTCTACAAGGCTGCTGAGACCAGATGATATGCTTGATTTGACAATTCTTAGGCTCTGTGCCTGGAGGCACATTATAATCCGCAAAAGGTCCTTAACTCCATGGTTCACTTCTCTTCTAAGCAAAAGACAGTGAAGGTAGTTGACTGGCAAAACCAGACAGGGCTGACCCTTGCGTGGGTATGTACAGCTGAAGATCTGATGCTCTTTTCTGGGTGTGAATGCTGTCTGCCTCCCTGCCGTGTGCTGCTGTGGCACGTAAGTCACTTCAAACCCTCCCAGGGGGCACAAGGTGTGACAGGGAGCAGTCCAGGAAATGGCTACACACTTCTCTCCACATATGAAAGTATGCAGAAGTCTGTAGGCACAGAACTGGCCTAAGGAGGGACATAATTAACCTCTTCACAGCTAGGCTCAGTGACAGCAAGCAGCAGGGTATGAAGGCATTGTTGAACCCAAGAGAACACTTTGTTTCTTGCAGTAAATAGGCAGCTCAAAAAATCAGAAACAACAATGTGAATATCTTAGTTCAGTCAACTAATTTAAAAATCTGATTTTGGGGCCAGGAGCAACTCATTAGCTGCAGCCTAAAGCTTTCCCAGTAAATCTTAGGAACAATTGAATGATTTCATATTATAAAAAGCTTGTTATAATAAATGGACATTTTAAGTGCCAGGCAAATTTAAAGAACAGTACCTTGCAGCAAAATCTTGTAAGGAGATGCACGCACTTCCAATTACACGCCGTCTTGACCACTTCTGCATGTATTCAGTTGCTTAGTACCGTTGTGTACGCTCACGTTCTCAGCAGGAGAGTTCATAATTCTCCTGATTAGGAAAAATAAGGGTTAGAAAAGTACAGAGAAATGTTTTCAGGATATGTTAAAGGTGATAAAATGCTGGGGAATGACACAATCCCCTCAAGTCTTAAGGGTGGGATTTATTCTGCAAGACAAAGCATAGCTTTTTGAAGTTCTCTCCTTTTTCAAATGATGGCTTGCACAGAAAGAATGAGATGAACTATTTTCTGCGGAAGCTCGAAAGTTGGGTCTATTAACAGGGTTTATAATTTATTCTATATAACATTTGGATAGAAGTAGATCTTGTGAATTATTGTACTATACAAGGAGAGTACCTTGTTTTGTTTCATTTAATTGAATATCAATAAATAGATATTTTTGATGCATCATCTTTCACCAGGTGCTTGCCAGGTGTTCATTAAATAACAGCTTTATGTATTACTTTCCTTGACAGGTTAAAAAATTAGTTCCTGTGAAGAAACCTTAAATCAGGGATTATAAACACACGTGGCACAAGGTGATTAATCCTACAACTTTAGAAAACTCAGTCAGTCTGCATACAGAATTGGAGAATGCTGGAAAGGGAGAGCAGAAAGAAAGATCTGTATACACACTCACACAGACTGCTTACTCTTTATTCAGGCATAACTGCTAGCAACTTTGCTGGAACTCTCTAAGTAAAGATTGGAAAGGATTAAGTCATAGGTCAATAGGAAAGAGGTAAGATCTTCACGTAGGTCACAACATTACCTCTTTCCAAGTTTCAGCACATCTGAATCTGAGGCATCTCTCCCTTACCAGGTACAGATTCTGTAAGATTCTTTGCAAGGAAGAAACTGCCTCAGATAAGATGCTTTGGCTCATCACTGCTTTGAGCTCAGTCCTGTTTTCAAACAGATCCTCGCAAGGATTTGTATTATCTCCCCAGCCTGCATCTCTAATCTCCTAAATCCAAAATACAGACTTTAAAAATGCTGGGTCAGTGTCTCTCTGGAGCATGCAGAGAAAGGGACATGGGACTTGTCCCAACACCTGGTCTCAGCTGTGCTGGGTCCAGAAGAAACCAGCTGAGGAAGAACAAGAGGGAGCAGCAGCTCTGTTCCTGGCTTTTTCCTGACAGTGCTGTCTGCTACCACAGGGCAGGCAAAACTTAAGACATTGTCCTTTTCTGCTGGATGCTTTAGATACCTCCATGCTCAGGTTGACGATCCTGCTCTCAGCTGGAAAACTTTCCCCAAGAGCTGAATAAGCATCTTAGTTGCCTCAGTGACTCCCTGGAGGCAGCAGGATGGCTGAAAGTAATTTTTCTCATTGAAAGCCATAAGGATTTCAAACTCTGTTACCCACACATTTTAAAGATTTTAATCCTTCATAAGTAGAATTAGCAAACAGAAAGGAACTCTTTTTCCGTATGAACATGCAAATGGTTAATGTTTGGATTTATTCAACTAAAATGGATGCAATTTTGGTGCATGATGTCAATTTGATTAAAGTCTGTATACAGATTTTCAGGAATAAGTGGATAACAGTATATTTTCCATGAAAACTGAGGATATAAGAAACAGCAGGAGCACAGCATGAAGATTACAAAAAGAACTGAAGTGGCCTGTTTAACAGCTAATTAGAGTCATCAACTGAGCACTTTTAGTTTGCATAACTGGAGGCATTATGCCATTGACAGGGATGTGCATGGAATGTTTCATTAGTTTCTGGGAATTTCAATACTGGAAAGTTACTGAGAAATATTTCAAGAGGGAGAACAAAAATTACCTGACGTTGGGGATCAATTTAACAAGGTGTCTAGACACATGTATGAAAATTTCACATGAACAGGGTGGCTAAACATTAGCTAAAATAGAAATATGTTAATAATCTAGCAGTTAGGAATAAAGAAGCTCAATTAGCTAATTTTGAATCTAATGATAAAAATTTCCATTTAAACTCATATATGTTCTCCCTCTTTTCAATTTCACTTGCATCCTCTTACATTTTAAGTAGTTCTTTTACCCTTAGCAAAATCAGCAGAGTGTCCTTTAATTTGCAGAGCCACAAATGGCCATTGCTGCCACCTGTCTGAGCTGGACAAATCAGAGTAATGATTTCTTTAATTAATTCCTCTTTGAAGTAGAGCAATGTTTTAAAGGTAAAACATCTGGATTTCATTTAAAAATTTTCTGCGGATGTAGAATTTACAAATCATTGAACGCTCTTCCAATGGTTAATTATTACCATTGTAAAAAGAAACAAAACACAAAAATAGTTAAACTAAATATTTCCAGAATCAACCAATGGACTTAATTAAACTAGGACCATGAAACTCTTCAGTTTTCATTTATATTTCCCACATGGATACATATTGACTGTAAGTCAATGCTGAAGTCTTTAATAAAGTAAGCAGAGAGAGCATCTCGAGACTTGCATTATAAGGAATATTTTTCAATCTTTTAATTGTTCCTGCAGCTCTAAGTGTCACCCTTTCTGGACTGTGGATACAGTTCTTCTGTAGCAAGTCTATCACTGGCATCACAAAAGTAATAAACCCACCTCCTAACCTGGTTATAAGTCCAAGAATTAGAGTAGCCCTTTTAGTCACACCATCACAAGGGAAGCTTGCCTTCCAGTTGGTAAACTCCCAAGGGCCTGTCTTGTTCCTTCCACTGTCATTGCTTCCCAGGTCAGGCTACACTACTCCCCAGGCATAGCTTGATTAGTTTTTTTAACCCTGTTGAGGAATATATTTGCCAGTCTCCCCCTACCAAACCATCCACACCTTTCTGTGCTCTTGAGACATCATCTGGAGTATCATTCCCCCAATTCTTGTACCGTTTATGTCCTTTTATCAGTCATTGTCTACCCCTTTGATGTCATTTCCCACAGCGTTAAACTGCATGTAGGCAAGAAACTACCCTGAGGACCCTGCTAGAAGCTCACCCTTGTTTGCAGCTACACTCAGGGACCATAGCTAGGGAAGATTTCAGTACACACAGGGTAAGCTCTGCTGATTTTTGTACCATCTGAGTTTCTTGTTGTGATGCCCAGTCAGACCTCTTTTGGGAATCTACCTCACTGGTAGTTATCTACAAGTCCCTACTCTTAAATGCACATATGGCATGACCTCACCCTTCCCTGAAGTCTTTTCTGGAAAGAAAACAAAATGTAAAGCACACAATGTAACAAAAGAAAGCCACTATTCATGAGCATTTAGATTTATCATTATTTGATGAATGCTAAGCAGGGTTCTGGAAATCCCTTTCCCAATCCATTGTTCACCACAGCCTCCTCTTCAGTGAGGCTGGGAATAATGGACCTCAGTTTAGAAGAGTTGAGAGCCCTGCTGCCTGCATTTTTAATCATCCATCTGGATCTTAGAAGTAAAGAGGGGTAAACGGGGTAAGGCTTGACTTGTAACCTCTGGTGCTGCTAGTCTAATACTTTTCACTGGCAATAAATTAACTTAGGGGAAAAAAACCCAACAGTAGTGTCACTTTAAATATAGAAAGGTATAACACGCTGCTCTTTGGTATTAAATTCTAACAGTGTAGCAGATTACAATAATAAAATAACAAAGAAAAATACACTTTCCACTTTTCAGGCACAAAGAAAGCATTGATCAAACATGATATGCACAGCAGAACAGAGAGCAGGGTTCTTTTTTAAAAATAAAGATTAGCTAAAAACATTTAAAAGGCTTTACACACAAAAAGACTATACAGGGTGGGCTCTCTGAATAATGATTCAAAACATTACCACAAAAGAATATGATTCATTATTATGGCTTTTATCAAGATGACTTCTCACACAGCTCTCCAAGTGGATTCAACTTTGGCAGCTAGTCTTCCTGCTGACGAGTTTATGCTATTTGGACCTCCAAATCTTGAGTCTGAATGACGAAGGCTGGATCAAGACAACACGGGTCAATCCAAGCCCTTCTTTGCTCCCTGGACAGCTCTCTTGATATCACTGCTTGGAGTGCAAGCCCAACACTTTCAAATAACTTTTCCAAAGTTTTTTTGCAAGCTACATTCAGGTTTTTCTGAACGGTTGGATATTGTAGTAGGCCTGAACACAGAGAAATTTGGCTAAATATTGAACTCAACAGGAGTTAAGGTTTCTGAGTAATTTAATTACCTACGTTTATTATATATTTTTTATTATTATGCAGTTACTAAATATATCTATCTATGAAATACTGGATTATACCTCAAAAGAATTAGTTCTTCAGTTAGGAACATCAGGCAAAGCCTTGAAAATGCTTCTTTAGGACTGCAGCATCACCTGAATATTGAAGGAAGCTTGTTCCAATAAGCTAACCTCATCTCGGGTAAAGCAGCCACACCGCAAAATAGTATCAGGGCTACAGAAAGTGCCTGGATTAGCAGTGGATAGTTCATACTCACTAGATATACAGGCTGTGTCCCCATTAGAAAATGAAACTCCATTTGAAGCACCATCAGGTAAGGGTTTCCATGTGCAGACAGGATGCGAGTGCATAGCAATGCCCAAGTCATGATCAAATATTCTCTGCAGTGCAAACAAGCCTCTGTCTGGCCTGATCCTCTCTACCTATGCCACCAAGATGAAAATCTTGCAAGAAATGTATCTTAACTGATTTTACAGACATATTTTTTGTTTACCCTGCTGTCCTTTCTCCTAATTTTAATACTAGAGTTTCCAGCTAGATCTAAAAAATGAAGGCTGGGAGGACACATTAAAACGTGGGTAGAAATACCCTAATGACTTTTCTCCTATTCCAGCCCAGTGTTGGGTCACATTTGTCTGTGGCAAATCATTTAGACACTCAGCTTTCCTCCATATACCTAACAAGGTGTTTCAGTGTACTGTGTACACATTACCTCATTCCAAGGGTTTTCATATTAGTAAAACATCTTTTTTTTTCTCTATTAAGTTGTAAAAATGTTGCTGTCAAATGCTGATAGAGATAGGAAGAACACACCTAACTTACAACCTTACAGGCTAATCTTTGATCATAGCCCAACTCTAATGCATAAGGAAGGAAACCTGTATCAGTGAGTGTCCTGTTTCTTGCTTCTGGAATGAAGTTGTATGGTATTAAGGCAAAAGACATTCATTTTCTCTCTTGATGTAAAATTATCAGTCTTTGCAGCTGTTTCCAGCCTTCTGATCTATTATGCTCTTGCATTTTTCAGTGTCCCTTTCTTTCCAAACTTGATGCCATTTGTGGGCCTTCAGGGACTGCAGAGTGTAGCAGGGACGCTGCTCCCGTTCAAGATTTCTTTAATCCTCTTGGCTAGCATTAACAGTGTGAAGAAACAAGACTCCTGAATCCAGGCTATAAGCATGATATAAGCAGTATTTTTCTGCACACCTTAGGTTAGAGATGCAACTGAGCTCTTGTAAATGCAGTGTGTGTACAAACTGCCACACAGCAAGTCTGTTGTGGAGAAATCATTAAGTAAATGCTATGTAGGAGCGCAAAGGGAGATTTTTGTTGGCTTTGTTTCTAGTATCCTATGTAATTCCAAGCTTCGTGTGACTGATTAATTTAGTAAAAGAGAAAGCATTTCCTCTCACAATGCTGCTGAACTTTCTCCAGCCAAGGAATGATGTCATGTGTGCAGCATAATTGCAAAGATTCACAGAAGCCAATTACAAATTAATTTTGAAGCCATTCTATCAAACACGAAACAGACACAGTGTATATGAAATAAAACCAGAATAAAACCATGGGAAGTATAATACTCTTTCAGGACAGTGCACAACAACAACAAAAAAAAAAACCTAGGCAGATAAAGTGGTATAAATGCTGAAAATACATTGTGTGTGTGATGCTGTATTGCCCAAAGTCCTCCATTTTCCCATTACTCAGCACAGGATTCCCCCCAAGTTACTCCTCTGCTTGCCCATACAACTCAGCTATGAGAGGTGTGAGCAGGAGTGAGGCAGGGGGCTGAGCTCTGTGCCCATATGCAACCGTAACATGTCTCCTGAGGCTGTCAAAGTGCCAGTCAGTGACAGTTTTAATAGTAGCCTAGGAACCAAACTTTGGTGACTGCAGAGGGAGTCCACGACACTCCTATTTCAGACAGGCAGTCGTGCAGATGTCAAAATACTACTCTCTCATAACTGAACAGGGCTAGGTTTGAAATGGTGAAGGTCACTGATTCTCTTGGTAAATTGTTATTGTTTGAGCTCCGGGAATGCAAGTGATTCACATTGTTGCTACTAGTATTTACATCCTTGAATTGAGCAAAGGCTAGAGTAATATTGATTCAGGTTACAAATCTCATCAGCAAGTAAACAAATGCACTGTTTGTGAAAGGCAATTCATGAGAGAAAAAAATTCTGTTTAAAAAAGGCTTAGCCACGCCATCATGCTGCTTCTCTTTTCAGGTCAGAATTAACATTTCTGATCTGTCAATGCAGCAGGCTCATTCCTTCTGGTGATTTCCAATCAAGTTGTGCTCTTCCTTTGTCATTATCAGCCACCACGGACAGCATGTGGAATCAGAGCTTGAGCTGTCAGTGGGGTTATGATGCATGAGGTGCAGGGGGACCCAGCTTGCTCTTCTGCAACAATATCAATTCTGAAGCACTGATGGTAGTAAAGCTTGGTTTTGTCAGCACATTACCGCATACATGATTTGGAAGACACACAAGAAGCAGAGAGCACAGTAAACAAGATGCCATAAATATATTCCACCAGGATTTATGGCTTTTTCATGTGTCTACCTGCAATTTTGACCAAGGGCACTACTGAGACCCTGGTAAACCTCTTTTGAACTTCCTCCAGTCCTCACATTGACTGTGAGGAAATGAGCCAAACTGCCTGCTTGGGAGAGGATGCAGGGAGACTACCTTTGCTTCCCTCTAGCTGATACAGGACTAATTCCAAGCTGAGACATCCTTTTTATCTTTTAAAGTGTTTTATAAGCTTCTGCCCCTTTAGCTTTAGTACAGGCTGAACATACCTAAAAAATGTAGGAACTTTAAGAATACAGATTTCAGTAATCTTTTCTTTTAAGCAAAGGACACTATTTAATGCATCAGTAATTTAACCTTTTGAATTATTCCAGTAGAATTATGTAATACACAGGAGTGACTACTGAAGGAAACAATGAAGGAAATACTGAAGCAACACTAGTCTGGGCCTGAAGAACTGAGTGCTATTCTTTTTCCTCTTGCATAGACGTTAAGAGTTGTTTAAACTNGAGCAGGGTTCATTTCTTACTAGGCAGTACATCCTTGCACAGTGTCGACTTAGTTTTGATGGAGGCCCCTGACTTCTAGTGAATTTTAAATAACAGTAACAATTTGGCTGAGCTTATAAACTACCAACACACAGGAATGGCA